>VDFB02086081.1:356511174-356970132 GCA_007258455.2 Sequoia sempervirens
AGCTCCTGGGCATCTCTAGAGATTCTGTGATGTAACCTCTCCTGAAGCAGCCTCGTGATGTACATAGTGAATGAATCGTTGACACGTTTGTAGTGGGTTGTGCTCGACAGGTGCAACTGTGTACACGCCTCATGGATTTTGAACTGATGAGAGCCGCATCCCACAGGTTCTTTATATGAAATCCCCATGTACCTCGTCATCCGTGCCAACATATAAATAAGGTAGGAGCTCATGTAAAACGTTTTAGTCCTCCTCAAGCTCAGGAGCTGCTCATGTATATTGTCGCTTATCATCTCAGCCCAATTGACATAATCCTTGCCCTCTAGCACCAGGTTGATGTAGTAAAACATCCAAGGCTCAAAAATGTAAGACTGTGGGCAACTACCAACCCTGCTCAGCATCATGATAAGATCACAGTATTCTTGTTTCAGGTCCTCCGCTATGATCTGTTTTGGCAACTTCGCACGAGATGGCTTAGGAGTGCTCATCCAGTGGTTGTTAATTGTATCCATGCATCTCTCGAAAGCTGAAGCGTACATCCGCTCCACTCGCTCCCTGGATTTGTAAATCATGTTCCTGTGTACCGGGATCCCAAAAGCTTCACCAATGGCCGCCGGAGTAAGATTGGCGAGTACTTGGCCATCAGGTGACATGATCGACCGGTGTTCCCTCTCGTAGCAGTTGGCGCACTCCATTATCAGCTCTGAGCACTGAATGGCTGGCGGAAAACCAGCAGCTGCATACAATCCACTCCGCACGATGTTGTGCGAAGTGGCTGAAGCCCGATGACTTCCAATTCCAAACAGCCTGTTCTTGAAGGTCTCCAGGTTGACGGAGCCCAGCTTGGTGTCTGTCAACTTGCCCAGCTTTGAAATAAACTTCGACTCTGGCATGAATGTCTTGCTCAGCTTCTTGATCATAGCTTGTCTTGAGGCACCATTGTCCTTTCCAGTTGTCCTCGCTTCAACCATCTGCAACATAACAAACATTCATCAGCAATTAAATTTAATAAAATAAGGCATTGTATAGGGGCTGCAGTCGAATTCTAGAAGCTGCAATAACTCTCGTGTTAGCAAACCTCAGCTTCTTTCTTGAATTAGGTTCGAATTCCAGCACTTAGAACAGATTTCTACGTGGACTTTGATGACTTCGGCTTCACCACGCGAATCAGCAATTTCACACTCAGACGCTAATCAGCAACCAGTGTTCTGCCTTTTAAGCCTCGCTGACTGACTCCACTTCACATGCCTCCCTTTCAACTGGCAACTTCAACTTACTCAACAAATCAGACTTCAGCCTCAACACTAGCAAAGTCGTACCTCTCACAAGCAACTTCAATCTTCAGCAAATACTTCTCAACCAGCAAAGGCGTACCTCCTCTACTTCAGCTATGCCAATCCTCAGCAACTCAAGGCGTCCTCTTCTCAACTCAGCAACATTCAGATTTCAAACTCTTCAGCAGCAAATTCGACTTCCTCAACTGTGAAAACAAGTGAAAAACTTCTCCATTTTATAGCTAAAACTCGAATTCTAGAAGAAGTTAATTTTAGCCAATGCCATTAAACTCCACTACTCCACTTCAAGAATTCGAATTTTCCCTCTCTGGTATTTCTGACACTTGTCTCCAGTCGTCGGGAATCTTATTCTTCTAGAAACTTGACTTTGACTGGCGTTTTTGAATTTGTTTTTGAAAATTTAATTTAATTCATCCTTTTGAATCCACCAACCGGAGCTCTGTCACTGGAAATCGAATTCAACTCCTACTCTGGAAAATTCGTCCTTGAAGAATTCAAACAAAATTATCTAGGCAACTCACTTCAGATTCATCGTTCGAAGAAAATTCACTTTGAAAACACATTTTATTCATTTTTGCCTTAGAAAATTTAAAATTCTCCCTTAGGAAAATTCACAATTTGAGCACTGATTAAATTCCTCACTGAAAGAGTGTCGGCGAAGTGCGGAAGACTTGGAAATCCATCATTCATCACGAACGTCCAGTACCCAGAAGAAAATTTTCGTCAGAATGTCTCGAATTCATGGGTACCCAATGAACGGGTTCATTTAATTTTTCAATTTTGAACCTTAGAAAAATATTATTTTCATCATTTTAAACTCATTCTTCGCCTGTGATCATCCTGCGTTGCTCCAATTTGGAAAACTTTGAATTCATCTTGCATTCCTGACTGCATCTCTAAGGAAAGTTGCTCGTGCCCCGTGGAGAAATTTCACCACCCTGAGGCTCTAGGCGTATTTTCAAGAAGAAAATAATTTGCCTTAGAAATATTTTAAATCACCTCTTGCATTTCTTGAAAAATTTCCCTTAGAAAACAATTTGATCATCTGCCAGCGAGAGAAGTATCATCTTCACTTAGAAAAAAATTATTCACAGAGGCGCCTTGCATACTTTATCTTCACTTGCCACTCGCAAACACTTCACATCTTAAAAAAAACTCCAACGCCTAGGCAAATTCTCCAACACTTAGAAAATATTTCACTTTTTACTTGAGGCGCCTAGCACACTTCATTTTATTTCCACTACCTTCAAATATTTCAACGCCTTCAAGATATTTTAAAATCACCTTAAGCGCCTAACATACTTGGGAGGATTTTAAAATCACGCCTTAGCCACTTTGCCTTCACCACCTTAGAAAATACTTTAACACCTTATAACTCCCTTCAAACATTTTTCAACACACACCACGCCTTAGCAATATTTCCATCTCACCTTATAACTCCCATCTCCCTAGGCGCATATAGCATTCTTGAGGAAAAAAAAAAAATCACACCACACACCTTTAGGCTTTAGGCGCCCAACACACACGCCTAGCAATTTTCTCTAAGGCCCACCACCTTGGGCGCATTCTATACATGATGGAGGATAACGCCTAGCTTTCACCTTGAATTTACCACGCCTTGGCGAAATTTTTATCCCATTTACCACCCTTATTCACCATTTACTATCCAAACATGGGCGCATTTGAACCTATCAACTGGATGACTCTTCAACTTCGCTTTTTTTGTCTTGACATGCACAAGTTTGGGCGCATTTAGGAGGGTGAGGAGGACGAGTTTGCAAGCTGGGCGCATTTTGCATGTGATGAAGGATAAAAACTTTGACTTTGTTGACTCCTTGCAACCTTGGGCGCATTTTACCCTTGCTGGTGGATGAACTCTCTCCAACGTTCTTGGGTGACTCTTCACCTTCCAAATTTTGTCTTCACATGGCCTAGTTTGGGCGCATTTTGCCTAGGGTGAGGGATGAAAATGCTTGACTACTTTGACCTTCCTTGCCTTGGGCGCATTTTGCCTATGCTACAGGATGAGCGCATTTTTGATGTGGAGGAGGATTTGAGTGTTGACCTTGCTTTGACCACCTACAACTTTGGGCGCATTTCACCCCTTGAGCAGGATAAACTTGCAAGTTAGGCGCATTTAGAGGGGTAAGGCGGATTTCTCATACTTAGAAAAATTTTCAACTTTTCTGAGCTTTCCTTCTTCTTTTGGGCGCATTTGGACCCCTGAGCAGGACGAAGATTGTTGACTTCCTTTGACTTCTTGTGCCTTGGGCGCATTTTTCCCTGTGTGAAGGATGAACTCCATACTTAGAAATTTTTATGCCTCCTTACTAGCTGGGCGCATTTCCTTATGCCTGCTGGATGAAGTTCCAGACTTAAACAAATTTTCATCATCTTCCGCCAGCTTACGTGCCCTGCTATTTATAGTAAGTTCTCTGAATTTGCACTTCTGAAGCTCGGAATGGCCTGAAATTTTGCGCACTGCATCCTCATAACCTTGTTGTCCTGTCAACTCTGCCATTTTAGCTGACCTGCTATTTTTAGCCTGTTTCTGAAGGTGGTTTACTATAAATAGTAAGCTCATGTTTCTGATAGCTCCCAAGCTCCGATCGAGTTGAAAATTGGATGAGGCGCTCCTCACCACGTGACTTGCTGGCCGGCACTGATGCATGCAGTCAATTTACTATTTTTAGCCAGTTTCCAATCTGACTTACTATAAATAGTAAGTGCTCCGTTTGACTTGAAATTTTACCAGCAGATAGCCTGAAGGACGCTGATCGCGGTGGTTTACACCGGATTTTGAAAATTTTGACTTTTTACGCCTATTTTTAGGCTCCGAAGTTGGAAACCCTAATTCGCTTTGCATGCGTATCAAATGATCTCTGTTTGTCTGCGTTTCTGTGGCACTGCGATCAGCTCGTGAATCTGAACTGCTGGGAGGCGGCTGCCGGGACACACCTGCTAAAAGTAGCAAGTTCCTTACTGAGTGAGAATCCTCGTTTGCATGTCACACCATCGCGGAGCTCTCGAAAAACCCATCAGGAATCACCTGACATGCAAAAGAAACCTTGACATGCAAACCCTAAAAATAGCCTCGGAAGGCTGAATCCTGAAAGTGGTCGCCTCGTCTTGCATGTTACATCATCGCGAAGGTCTTGAAAAACCCAGAAGGAATATCCAGACATGCAAAAAAAAACTCTGCATCTGGACCCTGAAATTCGTGCCGGAAGCCGGACTGCTAAAAATAGTAAGTTATCCGTTTTCGCTCAAATTTTGCACGCAAGTAGCCTGATATGCTCTGAATGCCGTGTGACAGTTGGAATCTCAAAATAGCTGACAAATTGCCCCAAATTTCACGCTTACTAAAAATAGTAAGTACCTCAGAATCTGATGAAAACTTGCTAAAAGCCTGCTGGAAACATGCTGATAACAATGTTAAGCTCAATTTTCAATTTATTGACTTCGTTCGACCTTGGACTGACCAGAAATGATGAAACCCTAATTTTAGACTTGGTCAGTTTCACACTTAAATTCACTGACGGGCGCAACCCCTCGAAAGGCAGACATCAGAAAAGAGACAGAGCGGGAGAGAGAGAGAAAAACCCAAGCCAAAAGAGCGGAATGGAGCAAAAATTTAGGGGGTCCCCATCTTGAATGGGGTGATGTGTGAAAAGGTCACAACACTTACCTGATGTAATGTCCCCATTTTTAGCACTACGCTTTCCAATGAGAGTTAGCCTATTCCCAGATGCTCGCAGGCCAGTCAAATGCAAAATTAGGGTTTCCAGCTATTTGGAGACTTCGGTTGTGGATTCAATGGTTTGCATGTTGGAGTTTTATAGTTTGGTTTATGGATTCTTTCTGGGTTTTCAAAGAGCTTCACAGTGGTATGACATGCATCTACATCTGACAACCTTTTTCAGACTTTAGTAAGTTGCGATGGTTGTCTGGTTTGTGCTCAAAATGCATTTGGAGTCACTATTTTTAGCAGTATGCTATTAATAGTAAGTGCTATTTTTAGTAGCTCAGTTTGGGGGTCTTCGGAGGGTTTTCTATTTTTAGCAGTGGTCGGTCATGATGTTGCTATCTTCAGTTGGTCACAATTTATGTGTACACGCAGCAATATTATTATCTAGTCTTCTATTGGAGAGCCTAAGGTTGCAGTTTAATATTTTTTTAATTTGACCACTCATCTGTTTTATAAAGTAAAATTATAAAGTGATGTTATAATATTATATTGAGGGGTAAAGTGGTCATAAAGTGTACCAAGGCGCCTAATGAAACAACTTTAAGTTGTTTTTTAAAGTTCATTTAATGTTATATTTCCTCCTCATGTATGGACGCCTAGAGAAGGGAGATGAAATATTTTAAATCTTTAATATTTCAATTGAGGAGATGGGCGTTGGTTTCTAAGGAGAAAATAAAAGACATTTTTAAATGTTAAATATTTCAAAAAGGAGATGGGCGTGGGTTTTAGAAGAAATTGGAGAAAGGTTTCAAGTCCATCGCCCTAGCTCTTTATATTTTGTTGGTTCTCATTTTCACATCTTGGCTTTGACAACATAGCGAAATGTTGTTCAAATTCTTCCAGAGTGCTTGGGCTGCGAACTGAGGATGAAAGCCCTCTTCGCTTGGGCTGGTTTCGGTGGTGAAATATCCTCCCTAATCAGATAGAGAGTGGTTCTACGGCAGGAATCACATTGAGCTTCAAAGAGTTCAAATTTGGAGATTGGAAAATGAAGATTTATCAGATATTTTGATGAGTTTTGGTTGTGCTTTCAATTGTTTTCAGTTTTGGAGTGTTTGGTAAAGTTTTTGGTGTGTTTATTTGCATTTTCTAGACATTGCACTTCTGGACCAGATTTCATGTTTATGCTCACAGCTTTCAAATGGTCTATTGAATCAAAATGAGTATTTGAGCATTAGAAGACTAATCTCCCACCAATCATTTCAAGCACAAGATTGTGATTTTAGGTTAAGTCTTTGAATTATCTAAAGCAGGTCGAACTTCTCCAGGACGGGCGCCCTCTTGCTGCATAAAATCATAGTTCAGACCAACATGCCTTGGTTTTCGTTGATGAGACTTTGGGAGATGAAAATGGTGGACTAGGCGCTGGAATAATATGGTGTTTGAAGACTAAATGCTGGTGATGTTCAGTGCTATCTTGGAAGCTTCACTGCTGCTGTAACAAGCTTTACCAGGTCTGATATACATGTGTGATGTTCTGATTTTATAACAGAAAAATAATGTCATTTGATACTCATTTAAGTTTCTAATGAAAGGCAATGTTATCTAGTATTTCTTGTTATTCCAATCGTTTGCTTTATATTATATGCATCTGAAACACATTGCAAACAAACTCAACGTTGAAAACAAACTCAAACTCCACCTTGAACAAGCATACAGAAAACAAAGATTTTCAAAAAAAAATTATCAGGGGTGTATGTTACACCTGAACATGGATATTATATGTTCAATCATATTTTGTTGTTATGACTATCCGTGATGCAATTGTTAAATCTTATTGTTGATTCATTCGTATTAAAGGAGTATCTCTTATGACAAGTTAATGCATACAATTCCTATTCAAACACCTGCTGGAAATAACTCAGATTAGTTGCAAGAGAACTGTTTGACGATATGCCTGCATTGTCAAACATTGGGAAATCGTGAAATTTTGTTCCAAACTGGAGTGGGACATTAGAGTGGTATTAGAGCCAAAGTTCCTGCCAGCCTGTTGTAAAAATCAGAATTTTGAGTTCAGTTGTGAATCATGGCAACAAAAGATGAAAAACGATTGGCAAGATCGCTCTACAAAATAGGTAGTAAGCTCAGCATTCATTATCAACCAAGGGATGATCTTTTGAACACACTTAGAAAGGTGGAAGAATGTTTGATCCTTGTTGAGTAGCCACCCTCGAAATTGCTACAGTTAGCTCTTGTTCCTGTAGTGACTTCTTTGGGTCAACATAAGTGGTTGAGACATAAAGATGATGAGATCAGAATGTTGGTTACTTCTTGTTTAAGCAAGATCATGAGAATTTTAGCACCTCAAGTTCCTTATGATGATGATACAATGAAAGAGGTAAGTCAATTAATTATGGGTAGTGTTGTGACCTTTTCACACATCGCCCCATTGCAAATGGGGACCCTTTGTTTTTGCTTTCTGAGTTTTGCCTTGGCGTCATAACTGCTTATCACCATTTTTCTTTACAATGAGGAGTTAAAGTTTTGAAGAGTCATCCGAGCCAAGTAAAGAATTTGAGCCCGAATCAGTGCACAAACATCATCAGAACGCTTAGAGAGCCTGAAGGAAGAAGATCGACTGTCATTTGAGTCAATTCTGACACCTACCTTTTGAGGATTTTCACTCTGGACCCCCTATTTTTTAGGGACTTTATTTTTGGCATTTTTGGCCAATGTTGGACTTCCTATTTTTTAGGGGCTCTTTTTGGGAAGTTACTATTTTTGGAAAAGTTCCTATTTTTGGCAGGGTTTCCATCTTTGGAAAGTGCCCGGATTTCAAAAAATCAGTCAAAAGTCCTAAAAAACCAATAGAAAATCACGAAAATCAATAAAAAGGAATAAAAACAAGGGCACATGGCGAAATAACCAACATGAAATTCAAGGCAAAATCTGCCTAAGTATGGAGAATGGCGCCAAGATTAATGGCTAAACACTAAGCCAAGTCTGCCCCAAGCTAAGAAACAATGGCATGAGTATATGGCAAGTTTTCCATAGGAAGAATGTGCAATGGCATGAGATAGAGGCAAGTCCGCCCAGCACAAGAGGTTTGGATGGAATGACATAAGGCCAAGTCCGCCCCATCATGGCACAACTCAAGGTGAAGTCCGCCCAGCTCATGAAGACATGGCATAAGTGAGGCCAAAGTCTGCCCCATGTAGAATGGCTTGGTGATGTGCCAAGTCCGCCCAAGGAAATAAGCCATGGCATGAGACAATGGAAAGTCCACCCCGAGCTAGATGGCATGACAAGAGAAGAAGTTCGCCTTTGGAGAAGATGGCTTGGCACCTTGCCAAGTCCGCCCAAGCTGGAATATGTGATGGCTTGGCACATTGCCAAGTCTGCCCATGTGGAAAGTGTTATTGCTGGACACTATGGAAAGTCCGCCCCACTAAACAAAGACATGGCATGAGGACATGGCAAGTCCGCCATGCCATGGAAAAGGAAATGGCAAAAAGACTGGCAAGTCCGCCCTTAGCCTTGATGAGACAATGGAAAGAAATTGGTGAAGTCCGCCCTACCATGGCAAGTAGTTGGTGAAGTCCTCCCAGCTTGGAAGAAGGCAGAAAATTAAATAATTTGGCTGAGTATGAACACCTTTGAGGGGGAAAACTTGAAAAAATTGGCTAAGTATAAGTTCCTTGCCTATGTAATGTTACCTTGGGGAGAAAAATTTCATGAAATTGACTAAGTATTTGATGCCTCAGAAAATGAAATTTGAATTTTGGCTAAGTGTAAAAGGAAAATACATGTGGAAAAGAAGTTCCAAGTCCGCCATGCCAAAATGAGAATGGCAAGAACTTCTTGAAGTCCGCCCTTGCAGTGTGGAAAAGAAGTTCCAAGTCTGCCATGCCAAAATGAGAATGGCAAGAACTTCTTGAAGTCTGCCCTTGCAGTATGGAAAGAAGACTCCAAAGTCCGCCCTTGCAACATGGAAAGAAATCTCCAAAGTCCGCCATAAGGAATGGTGAGAATGTCCAGACAAGAGGAAATTCCTACCTTGGCACTTAGAAAAAATGGCAAAGACAAGACAAAGTCCGACCTTGCTCAATGGATGGATGGCACAAGCATGAGAAAGTCCGACTTTTCCCAAGCATAGCATGTCCAAACCTTTATAAGGCATGTCCAAGGCAAAATAAAGTCCAACCTGGGCCTAGAGAAGAAAATGTCTTGAGCATCATGGAGTTCTACTTTGATTGAAGAAAAACGTCCAAGCTCATATGAAGTCTGCCGAGGAAATGGAAAAGCACATGCAAAGTCCGACTTAGGAAGAAAATGAAGATGTCAAGACAAGGATAAAGTCCACCCAGCCAAGGGAAAACAAAAAATTGGCTAAGTAAAAAATTCAAAAAAAAAAAGGAAGAAGGGAAGTACAAGCTTTTCAGACTACTAGAGGTGAAGCTCCTAAAGTGTATCAGAGGAATTACCACCAACAACGTGAACCTCTGACATCATCGGTACGTCCAAATAATTTTACAACTCCGCCGCACCCCGACGCGAGCAATAATCCAGGTCTACCAAGAGATTCTCCATAGTAAAGGCGGCAGAATACAACGCAAGGCGGAGGAGGACAACAAGCTATTCAACAACCAGTTCATCAAGTTGGGCAAAGACAGAAGGAGAGTCTTCCTAGAGAGGACGTGAAAAGACTTGGCTCTTATGTACTACAAGAGTTCAAAAGGATGAAAGTTAGTCTTCCCCTACATGAGCTAATGAAGATATCAGAAGTAAGGGAGACCATTCTAGAAAGTTTGAACGAAATGCCTGTTGTGAGGAATACATCCCAAGATGCAACCAGTGCACTAAGAAATCCTCCTGTCATCACATAGTCTCGTCCCGCACAGAACACGAATCTGGTAGAAGAGGTGCCTCATGCACCATTCAACACTTGGGAGGCTTCGCAGCAACCTCAAAATTTCATAGGTATGGTACAAGGTTCTTCAAACACTTCTAAGAAGCCAGAGGTAGGGATTAAGGAGAAAGCTCAACCTGATGTTCTCACAGAGCAGAAAAAGAATCCAAAAGAGGTTGTTCGAGACAATCAATTTCAATCAAGTAGAAAAGATGAAAGTAAGAATGCCTGAGCAAATGAAAGGAAAAAGCTAGTAGTATTTTATCAGGGGAAGGATGAGCCAGCCCCGTTTCTTGTTTCAGTCAGAATTTTTGGGAAGGTATTGCATAATTGTTTGATCGATTCCGGTGCATCAAGTAATGTCATGCCTTTGAAGGTATGTCAAGCGTTAGGTATAATTCCACTCCAGACCAACAAGAAGGTGACTCAGCTGGATAAGACTGAAGTTCCAGTTGTAGGAGAATTAAATAGCATCCATATGCAGCTGGAAGCGGATCCTAGAATTCAAAGTCGCATTGACATATTAGTTGTGGATATACCTGATGGTTATGGCATGCTATTGAGCAGAGATTGGTCCAAAAAGCTAAATGGATACATTGCGACTGACTTCTCCCACATGTGGCTTCCTTGGAGAGGAGTTCCAAATCAGATAAAAATTGAAAGTACACCACGGCTCAGATTGATGATCACAGAATGTGGTGAAAATAGTGATGTTTTGTTCGTAGAAACTGATTTGGGTTCATATAGGCCCATTAAGAAAGAAGTCCTCATGTTGCAGAGCTCGAAAGAAGAAAAGCTTTTAGAAGATACGCCTGCCTCCACTGAAGTATTGATTGAAAACGATTCAAGTGGGAATGAGAATGAAGGGATGTTCGGAGATTCTGTGTTAAAAAGTGCGAAACAATAGACAGAAAATGCCTCCATCAAAGATTTATCACTACCCAATTCATGTAGAATGCACGAGGGCTTTCCATTCAGAGAATACAGGTGCCATGAGTAAGATCTCCTTGGAGCAAGTCCCGAAGATGATTCAACAAGCCACTTTAAAATGTGGAGAAGTCAATAAGAGAGAAGACCAAATTCAAATAGGGCTGTCTCAGTTGACGCACTTGGAGGAAAAAAGGGATGAAGCTTTGGGAAATTTGGCTAAGTATCAAGGAGTTATGAACAAACGGATCAACAAATCATGGTTGGACCCTTGTCAAGCTTCTAAGATCCTGGGAGATAATGCATTTAAGTTATGGACACGAACAGGAGGGGATATCCCATTGCCAGTCGATGGGCAATTCCTCAGGCATTACTTCCAATCTTAGGTTCCCTCTTGGAACCTACTTTGTAACATAATGAGATTAGGTTTGCTTTCCTGTTTTCTTTTTCTTTGTTTTTCGGTTTGTTCCGTTTTTGGTTTTGGTTTGTTGCCCTTGGGGTTTTTGGTTTGGCGTTCCTCCCTTGAGTTGTCCGCTCAAGTGGTTTTGGTTTGGAATGGGCAAGGATTTTAGGGTTGCCCCATTGCAAAGGGGGTGATGATGGTTATATTTTCACAACATGGTGTCTTCCCACTGGAATTTGTGCAAATGTTGAAAAATAGGGTTGTTTTCCTCTTGTCATCATTCAATTTGGATTAAACTCGTCTCGGGAGGTTAACCCGTTATTGTGTCTTAACACATGAGTCTAAAGACTTTAAATATCTTACCTATCTCCACTCTGAGTCATTTTGGTTTTCTTTGGGAAAGGTCTTGGCAGGTGAAAATCTTACATCTTGCTTCAGCGCCACTACAATTCTCCAACCCATTGGAGGCTTCATTTCCTACCAGCCAATCAAGGAATTGACGAAGAAATCAAATAAAGAAAAGAAAATGTGCTTAAGAGAAACATCTGAAAAACAAGAAAAGAAATGAGAAAATGAAAAATGAAAGAAATATTATGAAATATTGGTTTTGGGAACATACAAGTAACTCCACCGGGGCTATGGACGCCCAGCCAGCAGTGGAGCAATATTCGTGAGAATTGTAGCGACAACCTCGTCGGGCCTATGGACGCCTGACTGGCAGCGAGGCAATGTCCAGGATGCTGTTGAAGTTAAGATATTTATATAACTTGTTGCGGCCGATTCTGGAGGTCGAGATGGTTCAGGGATGGAACGAATACGCACACGCTCACAAGGTCTTGGATGAAGGTGTTCTGATCCAATATCGGATTCTTCTCCCCTTTTGAGTAAGTATCTTTCTGTATGATGGTTTGAGGAAGATTAATCAAGGTTCAATTCTTAAAGTGTTTTTCAACACTTTCCCGTGGGGATGCCAGATGTTGTGACCTTTTTCACACATGGCCCCATTCAAGATGGGGACCCCTAATTTTTGCTCCATTCTGGTCTTTTTGGCTTTGGTTTCTCTCTCTCTCTCTTTTCTTATGTCTGCCTTTCGAGGATTGTGCCCGTCATTGAGTTTAAACGTGAATTTTGGCCAAATATGAAAATTAGGGTTTGTATTTCTTTGGTCAAACTAAAGTCAAATGAAGTGAATGAACTGAAATATGGAACTAACATTGTTGTCAGCATGCTTCCAACGAGCTCCCAGCTAAATTTCATCAGATTCTGGCAACTTACTATTTTTAGTAAGTGTGCAATTCAGGGTATTTTCTCAGCACTTTTGAAGTTTTACCAGTCACACTGCATCCAGAACGTGTCAAGCTGTTCACTAGCAAAATTTGAGCTGAAACAGGCAACTTACTATTTTTAGTAGCTCAGCTTCTGGAGCAAATTTCAGGGCTTATATGCAGAGTTTTTCATTGCATGTCTGGAGATTCCTTCTGGGTTTTTAGAGACCTTCGCGATGGTGTAACATGCAAAGCGAGATACCAACTTTCAAAATTCAGTCTTCCGAGGCTATTTTTAGGGTTTGCATGTCAGGGTTTTCTTTGCATGTTTGCATATTCCTTGTGGGTTTTTCGAGAGCTTCGCAGTGATGTGACATGCAAACGGAGATAATCACTTATTCAGAAACTTGCTATTTTTAGCAGATGCATTCCGGTAGCCGCCTCCCAGCACTTTAGAATCACAAACCGATCGCAATGCAACAAAAACGAGGACGAACGAAGGTCGTTTGATACGCATGCAAGGCAAATTAGGGTTTCTAGCTTTGAGACCCAAAATGAGGGGTAAAAAGTCAGAATTTTCGAAAGCCGGTGTATCCCACTGTGATTAGCATCTTTCAGGCTATCCGCTAGTAAAATTTGAAGGCAAACGGAGTACTTACTATTTATAGTAAGTCATTTCAGAAGCAGGCTAAATATAGTAAATCAACGTTAGGCGCTGGTGTCAACAGGCAGGTCACATGGTGAGGAGCACGTCATTTGAATTTCAAGTCAATCGGAGTTGTGGAGGTATCAGAAACAAGCAGTTACTATAAATAGCCAATCACCTTCAAAAATGTGCTATTTTTAGCAGGTCAACTCAGAATAGCAGTGTCAACACGCTGACAAGGTCATGAAGATCCAGTGTTCAAAACTTCAAATCATTCTGAGCTTCAAAAGTGTAGAAATCAGAGGACTTACTATAAATAGCAGGACATGGAGATTCTGGCAGAAGAAACGAAAAATGGCTAAGTCTAAGTTCATCCTGCTCCACCCTGAAAATGCGCCCACTTCAGTTGGAGACCTTGAGAAAAATGCAAAGTGTTGAACTTCCTGCAGGAACTTGAAAATGCGCCCAACTTGCCTTCAAGATGACTAAAAAATATTCTAAGTCTAGGACTTCATCCTCCTGCCACCTCCAAATGCGCCCAAGTTGGTGGAGAAGTTAAGAAAATTTCTAAGGCCTGAGATATCCTTCACCACCTCTTATTTGCGCCCTCACCTCAAGTCAAGCACAAAAAATTGCTAAGTGTTGAGCTTCATCCCTCACTATAGGCAAAATGCGCCCATATCTAGGAAGAAAGTCAAAAGGTCAAAGATGCTTATTCCCCTCAACATGCCATATGCGCCCATCCTCCTGCATAGGCAAAAAGCGCCCAAGAAAGTAATTGATGGTGATGAAAAGGCTAAGGCGTGGTAAGTTGATCCTCTTGCATGTGCCAAATGCGCCAATATTAGCAAGTCAAAGTAAGGGTGGCGTTTGAAATCTCATCCTCTTCCCATGCTTAAATGCGCCCAAATAAGGGCATGTGAAGACAAAAGGAAAGAAGCTCAAAGGTCAAAAGCAAGTAAAGGCGTTGAATACTGTTACATCCCAAATTGAGACGTTACAATTTACCATTACTAGATAGAGTAAATGTGAATTCTGAAGGTAAATTAATAATGCTTGTACCTCGTTTTCAATATGAATGTTGTTTCATTTGATGTTATTTTTGGTGAAATACTGCATAAAGGAGAATGGAGGTTATTGATTTATGAATAATCTAACTTTTGAAATGTTTCATGTATTTTGCTTTGTTTTGAGCAAATAACTTCCGTTGTCGTGACATGGCATGCAGGAAGCAGGTTCGTACCTCCAGGCAGAGGAGAGATATCACTCGGGAGGAACTTGGTCGGGTAAACAGTAATGGATACCAACTGGACATACACACACACAAACCTTAGAACTGTGTAAGCTAAGTCATTGTTCTGGTTAAAGGTAAGTCATCTGTAGGCTTGTATAGTATCATTAGGAGTCGTGTCTTCTTCTGAATGTGTAAACAAGTGATGCTTGCCAGTATAACCTTATAAATGATAAGTTCTGGTTAGAGGTGGATATGTGTATTTGTATATACGAATACGATATGTACAAGTACTCATAAGTACATTCATGTCGATACAAACGTATTAAGCAGATGGATATGCCATACGTATGTGTCAATATAAATATATTTAAGGATACTTATACATGTAGTATATATATACTGATATATATATACAAATTTACATACCCACGGCTAACGAGGTAAATGAATATATATGTATTAGTATAATGTTAAGTATTTCAATATATTTAATATTATATTAAAATATTAATATAATATAGTTTAAATGTATATAATATTATTTAAATTGATAATTTAAATAATTATGCATAAACTATATTATATAAGTATTTTAATAGAATAAACAAATATATTAAAATAAAAGATTTGTCAAAATCAAATGAAATAAAAATTAAAACATTTCAAAGCACTTTTATTAAATGCGAATGCAAATCTGGGAAGAAATTAAAAATCGCGGATTTCATAAAAATCGCGAATTGAGTAAGAAAACGCGGATTTTTCTAATGTATACGTTGAAGTGTTAATCTTCAAATATGAGCCTGCATATATGCGCCATTTTTACTTTGAAAACTCTATTAAAATATTAAAGATTAACCAAAGCGAAATAAAGAAGAAAAAACGCGAAAATGCAGAAGGGAAAATGAAAAACGCGCAGAGAAATCGCGCGACTAGGGCCAGGCGTCAGAAAATAAATGAGATATTTCTTGCTATGCAAAAAGAATGAAATTTGGACGCCATTTGAGCAAGGAAGAAGTCAGAAATGAAACTTGGCATTTAACCTAACTGTAAAAACGCGCCGGTTGAAAGTTGTCACAGTTTTAACAGTCTGAAACAAATTCGAATTAAAATGAACTTCTTGCTGTCATACATGGAGGTCGAAACCCTCACCAGATTGATACACGTTTTTAGTTTGAAACGTTCTTCAACCTGCTGGCAGTTCTGGCGCCATAGAAGGTGGAAATCAGTTTCAAAATGAACCTATAAATAAACCTGCGTTTGGCATTCCTTCACACACGAATTTGCAGTCAGTTTCTTGAGCATTTTAAAGCTAAAAAGTGAGTTCGCCATAAGAGAGAAATTGCTAAGTTATTTTGTTAATACAAGAGAGCAGAAGTTGAAATTACTGGTAATCTTTGAATAGAAGAGGAGCAGTCAGGAATTGTCTTTTACTGTGCTGAGTAATTGATTACAAGAATCCAAACTGAAAGTGATCTGAGTAGAGGCCAGTAAAGGAGCTACCTTCCAACTTTTGGAAAGCTAATTCAGGCATGCTAAATTCTTTCTTTACATATTTTCCTAATTTTTCAGAGTAATCTGATAGGTCTCTGATTTATAGTTATGGCTGGAAAGGAAAGAGTTTGACTGTCTGATAGACTTAAATTGAATTCAAAAAGAATGTCAGTTTCTTAAACATGTGATAAGTTGTGATATAAAAGTATCATGTAAATAGTCATATCATGGTTTTGTTGTCAATAATGTACGGTTTACATTACTTAAAGGAAAGCAACCTGCGTATTATTTAATGGCTCTATATAATGAGCATATGCTTGTGTTTGAATAATAGATACTAGGGTTGAGTCAAGAATATTTGCAAGATATACTCTACAACTTAATACATACAACTTAATCAAGTTATTGTATCCCTAGGATGAATATATCCTGAATTAGGGCGTCTGTTGTAGTAT
The DNA here is from genome assembly GCA_007258455.2 of Sequoia sempervirens. Taxonomy (NCBI): domain Eukaryota; kingdom Viridiplantae; phylum Streptophyta; class Pinopsida; order Cupressales; family Cupressaceae; genus Sequoia; species Sequoia sempervirens. The sequence continues at coordinate 356,527,488 of VDFB02086081.1, forward strand.
CTTGTTTAATAGATTCATCATTCCAGTAGTAAAATGTTGTAGGAAGTCTAGGGTACGGACTACCCCGATAGACCAACCTACGCGTAGGGTAAGATAGCCTCAAGTCAAGTTGAACCTGGCTAGTGTATGTGACAAATGACCTATGTTCTTCATTGAACGTAACACTTTGGCCAAAGTAGTGTAAGGAACCATTTAGTTGTTGTACTACACTGTCAGATCACCGTGATTCCGAAATACAACCTAGTTTGTGATTTGCCGTTAGCACGAAAACTAGTTTTGTAGAATCACAGCACTATGTCCAGTTGGTAGTCGTTAAGGGTTACCCAACCAATCTCTTCTTCGAAGGGAGGGTCGTTCATTGCAAAATGATCGTGCGGGGGACCGCATTATAAGTCCGTGGATGGCGGAAAAACGCCCGAGTGATGTTTCTCCTCCTCAGCAAGCGGCCGATGTACCAAGATTTGAAAGGACGGATTCCTAGACCTTCTTACTACTATTTGTTCTAAAGCTCATTGGAGCTATGTTAGTTAAGGTACGTATTCTTGTTTCATGTACTTGTGAAGTTATTATATTGAAATGGAATCTTTGTTGTATATTAATATGGCAATTTGTTCATGTTTTGTCAATAAAGAAAAAGAAAAATTCTATTGCAATGACATGATTAACTCGTTTACATACTTGTAGGATGTAAATTATGAAAATTTTAATTTTACCGAAGGGTCGGGCTGTTACAAATACATACAAGTGGAGAATAAAGACAAAACGTTTCCATGCAAAGATATCCATGCAAGAGGTGTCCATGCAAGGCGTGTGCATGAAGACAAAGGACAAGTGGCATATGAAGAGATCCCAATGCCTTGAGGTGGGTCCACCTTGTCATGTGTACGCCCAAAGAGGTTGAAGGGAAAATACTCCAAATATTGAAGTTGATAACTATGTGCGCCCATCCTCCTCAAGGTAAGAAATGCGCCCATGATTCAAAGCAAGTTAGGAGAAGGTCAAAGTCAAAATTTTCATCCTTCATAAGGTGTGAAATGCGCCCAAGCCAGGGCATGCAAAGACAAAATGCTAAGCGTTGGAAGTTCATCCTCTAGCTCAAACATGAGATAGAAAGTCAAGAGGTCAAAGATGTAAGATGTTAATCCTTCACCTCATGTTAAATGTGCCATGCAAAGTGAAGTAAGGATGAAGACAAATAAAATATGCTAGGCGTTAAAATCAAAAGCATCTTCTATGACATGCAATACGTGCTCAAGGCATTTAGAGGAAAAATTGTGCTAAGTGAGTTGAGAAAAATATTTTCTCACCAGAGGAAAAATGACTTGAAGATGGAGGAATAAAAAAATTTCCAAGTCAAGATTTCAAAAGTGCTAAGTAATTTTAAATTTTTTCTAAGTGTTATCAAAATTTCTCCCTCAAGAAAAACACGCCTAGACTTGAAGTGATGAAATTTCTCGACATATGAATGAAATTGCCAGTGGAAAAGTCAGTAGATGTCAACTTCACAGGGTTGATTGGAAATTTTCAAATCAGGGCAAGAAAATACTCACAAGGATGAGGAGCTTGAATAAATTTGTTGAAAGTTATTTTTTCTAAGGTTCAAAATTAAAAAAAAAAAAAAAATTAAATGAACCTGTTCATTGTGTACCCATGAATTCAATGCGTTCTGAGGGAAATTTTCTTTTGGGTATTGAAGATTGTCGATGAGGAATGGATTTTAGTGTCTTCTGCACTTTGCCAAGACTTTCAGGATGGAGAATTTGATCGGCACTTGAAATAATGATTTTTCCTAAGGGAAATTTAAAAAAATTTCCAAGGCAAAGTGAATAAAATGTGTTTTCGAAGGAAAAATGCTTCAGATGATGAATTTGAAGTTGGGTGCCTAGATAATTTTTAATCGAGTTCCTGATGAAAACAATTTTCTCGAGCTAGAGTTGGATGAAATATCAAAGTGAAGTATGCCCAGGCGAAATGCAAGATAGGTTGTAAATTTGGCTAAGGCATGAAGAATTTCAACGCAAAGTTGGCTAGAGAAAGACGATGAACCCTTGGAAGTTAAAACGTGAAAATCAGGTAAGTAAGTTGAATTTATATTATGAGGTGTTTTCATGCTCTTCTCCTTGCTTGTTTTGCAGGAGGAACATTGAGGCCAAGCGGTGGTGACTTGAAGTGATGAAGCAAATAGTCCAAGATAATGGAATTGTGAAGCGAATACTTGGAGAAAATGGCCAAGTGTTGAGACTTCCTATGTGCCCAGCTCAAGTGGCAAAGAAGAAATATTTTCAAAGCTCAGGATGGAGGAAAAATGGAAACCCAAACAATTCAAAGTTGAAGAACAACATCAAGGGGGAAAATCATTGTCAAACAGATTAAAAGTTACAGCCTTCAAGTCTGTAGTCGGGAAAGACAAGTGTGAACACGTTTCAAAGTTGGAATCTTCTAGAAGGATGATGAACATTAATGGCTCATTTATTCCCCCACCCCTCTTGGTGGCAGTTTTTAGGGTGAATCTTGTTTAGGGCTGAGGTGGCACAATCTGGGCCATCCAGCCGATTGTAATCTGAGCTGTCCGTTGGACTTGGCCAGCTATAAAAGGGGCATCCCCCCTCATTTGTACCTCATTAGATCAAAGTTAGGATAGCAGAGAAGGAGTAGAGAGAAATTGATAGAGTAGAAAGTAGAATAGTTTGATAGTATAGTTTAGATTGAAAAGGAAGGAAAGTCTTCCCTTTGAATACTTTGTAAGGAGTTGTCGTGAATGCTTTCATAATAAAAGAATTTTTCATTGATGGTGATTTATTCTTTGTTATGAGTAGTTGTCGAGGCTTCTTCGTCCTTCCAATTCACGTAGTAAATTGAAGTAGCTTAAAGTAAAGTAGATTTCATTTCATGCAAGTACTTAGTAATTGTGGAATATGGTGCTCGATTTGAACAAGACTTTGCTCATCCATACCACTAGCGAGCTCGCTGACGGTGGGTTCGCCCTGCATGCTCAACTGGATTACTTTTCAAACTTAACTTCGATTGTGACTCACGTGCTCGTATGCATCGTCTTGATGGTGCTTGCATGTTGAGTTATAATTTGAACACCTTTCGCTACTCCTCTGAAGATTGCACCAGTTTTGTGGAAGCTGTCCGAAGTGAGGCAAAGCAAGGCCCGGTTCAAGTCTGCAAGAATTGATCGCCATGTCCCACGCCTTAGAGTAGAACATAAACTTCTTAGGCCCTACACTCTTTTAAATTCAGTTCATTTCTGGTTAGGATTAGGAAACTTGTGCTCACTTGCCAAATCATTCGAATTACATGAAAGCCCTTAGTCCGCTGTCTACTGTCAACTGTCGAACAATTGTGTAAGTCCCCTTGAAATACCAGCAAAATCACATCAAGCCAACTGAGACTATTCGCATTGAAGGAACCTTGGAGTTAAATGTATGACCTATCTCGCAATCTTAGCATGCAGGAAACTTTGTTCAAGAGAGGATAGAGTATCCGTTGGGAAACTTTATTCTGTGTTGGTGCGGTCGCAAAAATCACATCAACACGAACAAAGTGACCAAGGAGGACATCCAACCTATTGAAGTGGCGCCTCGACCAATCAAGTTGTTCCAAGTCAGCACATCCAAATTCAACACTTTCTATTTTATTTGTTGGTTCATATTTAGTAAAAAGGACAAGTGTCCTCGAATGTAATTTTCTCATTGGTCGAGGAGTAGTTAGTTGCAAAAAACCCTAATTAGGGTTTTATTATGTAATCTCGGTCGTTGATCCTAAATCAATATTGGCCATTGAATTGTAATGGGGAGCCTATAAATTGAGCTCACCCCTCATTTGTAAAGCATGGGAGCATGTTGCAAAACATGTTGAGATAAGTAATTGTTATGTACGACTGCCAAAGTAATAAGTAATGCATGCATTGTTCTGATGGTGGTTGCTTCCTTATTTTGGAGTTGGCATGGTTCTTATCCCTCATCATAGTTTAGATTTTATTTCATGTATGTTAGATGAATGCAAGATCTAATAAGTATTAATTTATGGTGAAACATTTGCTCATACTTTCATTGAATGGATGATTTTCATTCAATGCGTAAAGTTAGCCTAAGCTTACTTTGTGGATGCTTAACTTTTGTCTGGATAAATATTGTTCGATTTGATGGTAGTTATTCATGACGTGAAAATCATAAGCACACTCCCTTGAAGATTGCACCCACTTTGTGTAGTTGTCGTGGAGCGTGGCGAAGCAAAGCATGGTTATTGGTTTCACCAAGTCAATACTCTCTTTAATCCTTAACAAGTAGATTAGAAATTCTAAACCCTTATCTCCTTTTTTAGTTTGTTTGATCCAGGACCCAAACAATAGAGCTTCATTGTCTAGACCTTCATTGTGAATTGAACAAGCCTAGCATAAATCCCTTTGTGTTACCAGCATATCACAACGACCACAGAGCTTATCCACACGTCAATACTTGACATAGGGAACCTTGGAATTGCCATATGATCTTTTCACAATCTTAGCATACGCAGTGGTTTTTCAAGAGAGGATAGGGTGTCTTTGGGCATTTTATTCTGATGTTTGGTGTGTAACAAAACACACATCAATAGGTAGTTTCCAAGATCTTGGTGATATCAAGTCTTCATTTTTTTTAGAAGGATTACAATACTTAAAACACTTGTAAATACTAGATTTAGTAACCTTATATTAGGTTTGGAGTTGCATGATTTGATCTATAGCATGTTTCACCATTTCCTTGCTATAGCCAAGGAAAAATATGATGATGATGTTATTGTTGTAGTCGACCATAATCGGTCGTCGGTAGTAGTCGGTCATAGTCAACCGTAGTTAATTATATTTAAATAAAACTATAGTTGTAGTATGAATAATTAATGTAATCAATGTCATGTGTACTCACGTAATTAAGTCCCAATTAGTGATCAAGGGGTTGTTATGAAACATCACGACGGTTGGTTGCTCAACCACTGTCGTGCATTATATGTACAAAGTCTTTGTAATTGGGAAGACATGATTTGATAGGGTGATATCTATATGTTTGTACATGTTGATACTTACTGAAAATGAATAGAAGCATTCCATATTTCAAGCATCTTATGTTTTCGAATATGTTGTTTTGTTCTATGTTTTGTGCATTGTTATGCTCCAAATTTGCACCCTACTGAAACTTTTAAGCTCAGTAATCTGGCATAACATGGGACTCAAATTCTACATGTGGGATATGCAATACTGAAAATGAGACCTCCGAATTCTAGGCCGGTTCCCGTTGAATAAAAATCTATTTTTTTGCTCTTCAAGCCTAAAGATTTTAGGGAGAAAAGGGGGAAGAAAAGAGATAAAATAACTTAAGGATTGAAACTGATTAATGGGTGATACACCAAATTGATAAGAAATCTCGAAATGAACAAAGGAAGAACATACACATGAAAGCCTAATTGCTACTCTCAGAAAAACCTCTTTCAGATTTAACGCTTTGGTCCTAACAGGTTTGATCTACATACACATCTCAGGAAGGAAATATTTATTTCACAACTCTAAGATATGAATACAGAATTATAAAACACAGTTAAAGACTTGCATGTTCAAAAGAAAGATACAGAAATGAGGATCAATATAAACATGAACACAAGCTTCCAAGGTAAATTCTATGTTGTATTCAGGATTCCAGTTGAGTTACAGAAAAACATACAATGATTGAGAAAGGATTGAAAAGAAAATCACTAACTCTTCTCTGTGTATATTTCCAACTATTTACAAAAAGGCAAAAAATGCCTTATATATAGACGTATGTCGGCTCCTTGAGGCTTAAAAAAATATCCCAGTCGGAAAAAGATCTATCTCAGATCTCTTCATCGAAATTAATGCTGAAGCCCCTGCGTGTCCATGACAGTGAAGAGTCATCTCCGAGGAAGCCTTCTTCAGATATCTTCAACTACTACATTCATTCTGATCCTGTCGTCGTGTTCGATTGAGCTACCTCGGCTGCACCTTGAATGCTCTAAGCCTGTAACAGATACACGTCGCCCTTCATCCTTTTGATGCTCCTTAGACTGCCACGGTTGGCCCTCAGACCTCTCTGATTGGCTAAGTGAACTACACGCAGACTCCCAGGCGGTCAAATTCCTCAATTGAATCGCATATCGGCGAGACACTAGAAGTGTCTCACCGATGCGATCAAACCCCTTTGCAAGCATCGGCAACACACGGAGCCGTCGCTAAAAGCTCCCAGTGAGGCCAAAAAAAAATCATATCGACACTACTGGAGCCATCGGCAAGACACCGTTCATCACCAAGAGATCAGTGGGTTAATGAGTCACGCGGAGATCCCCTGCTGCGCTGAAACCACGTGATATCGGTAAGACATCCTGTCGAAAGCCCCACAGTCATACCGAGTCCTCCTCTGTCATATCAGCATCTGCCTTTGTCGCCGAGACACACTCCATCGCTGAGACTCCCGCCGGTCAGGAAGAGGTTGTGCCGAAGGCACTTCAGCTTTGGTGAACACACGCTTCGTGTCACTTCGGCAAGACTCCTAGCGAGACACCCGCCGGTCGGGAAGAATTCTTCCCGAGCTCCTTGTGCTATGTCGAAGGCTCTTCCGTTGTCAGTGAGACCCTACCTTATCGCCGGGACATCTCAGCGAAAGTTTCATCACACCGAAGGCTCTTTGAGTCAGGGTGACATTTCCGTCTTGACAAGACATTTCACCGAGAACCTTTCCTTTGGCCGAAACCGCCCTTTCATTTTGAAGGCTCCACTGCTCGGCGAGACTCTCGCCGAGAACACCCTGTATGTCGCCAGGACTTTTCGCTGTCGGCAGGACCTCTGGGCGACATCCTCAACTGTTGGCGAGACCTCTTGTGTTCCGGTGGGGCCTCCTTTCGATCAGCAAGACTTCTTTGCTCACCGAGACCTTTTGTCAAATGCCAAAAGCTACCCCGAAGCCCCTGTTCGCCGTGAGTCCCCTTGACTTTTATGATTGAACGGCATGTCGGCCAGAGAAACCCGCGCGATAAGAGGTCATACCGACCCCTTCCTGTTACAGCGATAGGCTCTGTAGGCTCGTTCGGCATGACAGGAACTAGGTCTCAACGACCTACTCAAAATGGAATGAATCGAAACAGCCAGTCGGCCAGACAGTAGGAGGGTCTTGCCGACTTCTCCTTAGATGATTTTCATGCCGAATCTTCCTAGGGTGGCCTCTCCCACTGAGTTCCCTGTGACCTAGCAATAGATGTAGAGTCTTTGCCCCTTATGTGAATGTCCCATTGGCCTCCTCGAATCTCTGTCATATAATATTCTGCCTGATTGATCCTAAGGGTGAAATTTAGGTAACATTTCTGGCGACCTTTGCTGGATGTTTGCCTACTAAAAATGAAGACTAGTAGCCTAGGTCTATCCATTGGGCATGGAATCTGAAAAATTACACATCCTAGGACCTAAGGAAAACAGGAAAACTACCTACCAATGTGCTTGAACAGCACTTAGGAAAAACCAAACAAATATGCAAATGCATTTATTATAAGCATGAAACCTAACCTAATATATACAAGACACAGCTAATTGATCATACCTCAAAACAACGTTTGAGGTGAATACCATTGACTGGTATTCGTAGTATATCTCCTTCCATGGTTGACAATTGATAAGCGTTATGTTCCTTACATTCTGAGATAACAAATGGGCCTCCCCAAAAAGAATCAAATTTCGTGTGCTTACTGTTGACGTGGTTTTTGAGACTGCACCAACACAGAATAAAGTTTCCCAACGGACACTCTATCCTCTCTTGAACAAAGTATTCAGCATGCTAAGATTGCGAGTAAGATCATGCTTTCAACTCCAAGGTTCCTTAAGTGCGAATAGGCTCAGTTTGGCTCGATGTGATATTGCTGGTATTTCAAGGGGACTTACACAATTGTCTGACGGCTAACAACAAACAGCAGACTACGGGCTTTGCGTGTAATTCGAATGATTTGGCAAATGAGCACAAGTTTCCTAATTCTAACTAGAAATGAACTGAATTAAAAAGGGGTGTAGGGCCTAAGAGGTTTATCTTCTATCTAAGGACGGGACGTGGGATCAATCTTGACAAACTTCGACCAGACTCTGCTCTGCCTCACGTTGGACAACTTACACAAAGTCGGTGCAATCTTCAAGGGAATGACAAGAGGTTTTCAAATTATAACTCAACATGTAAGCACCATCAGAACGACGCATACAAACACATGAATCACAATCGAAGTTAAGTTTGTAAAGTTTTCCAATTGACCACACAAGGCAAACCTGCCATCAGCAAGCCGCTAGTGGTATGGATAAAAATGAAGTTGCCTCAATTAATACAATAAGTCCACAACTAACATCTACTTGCATGAAAGTGAAAACTACTTTACTTTAAGCTACTTCAAGATACTACGTGAATTGGAAGGACGAAGAAGCCTCAACAACTATTCACAACAAAGAAGAATTCACCATCAATGAAAATTCTTTTATTATGAAAGCATACATGACAACTTCTTACAAAGTATCCAAGGGGAAGACTTTCCTTCCTTTTCAATCTAAACTATACTATCAACTATCTAATAGCTCTCTACTCCTTCTCTAAGCTCTGCCTCTGCCTCTAAATCTAATTTCTAATGAATTACAAATGAGGGGACTCCCCCTTTATATAGCTAGCCAAGTCCCAAAAGACGGCTAGGGTTACAATCAATAGAGTGGCCAGAATCGTGCCACCTCAGCCCTAAACTAGATTTGCCCTAAAAACCGCCACAAAGGAGAGTGGGGTAATAAATGCGCCATAATGTCCATTATTCCTTCTAGAAGATTCCGTTTGTAGATGCGTTCACACTATCCTTGATCTTCTCTCTTGGCGTTGTTCTTTGACTTCTTCCACTTGAGCTAACACTTAGCCAATTTCTTGCAACTTTTTCTTCCTTCGAGATTGAAACTTGTAACTTTATCCTCCTTCGAAGGTTGTGATATCATCGTGCTTCACCACTTCCAGACATCGTGCTGTGGCTTCAACGTTCCCCCTGCAAAACAAGCAAGGAGAGAAGCATTAGAACACTTCACAATATAAACTCAACTTACTTACCAAGATTTTCACGTTCCATCTTCGTCGCCTTCGCGTTCAGATTCTTCACGCCTTAGCCAATTTTTCAACCCATCTTCTTCAAGGGCGTATCATCTTTGAGAGATTCATTTCACCTGCTGGAGCTCTGACAACCTTGATTTTATTCATCTCTGGCTCAAGAAAACTATCACCACGAAGAATTTGAGCAAATTCACCTAGGCAGTTTCTTTCAAATTCATCGCCTGGAGGATTTCACCTTGAAAACACATTTTCTTCACACTTACCTTAGAAAATTTTCAAATTTCCCTTAGGAAATTCATCAACCTGGTGCCCACTTAAAATCTTCATCCCAGAATCCTTGACAAACTATGGAAGACCTTAAAATCAACTCCTCATCGGCAATCTTCGATACCCAGAAGAAAATTTTCTCCAGAACACGTCGAATTCATGGGTGCCCAACGAACGGGTTCATTTAATTTTCTTGAATTTTGAACCTTAGAAAATTATTTTCCTATGAAATTTAAATTCGTTCTTTGCATCTGTGAAGATTTCCTGTTGCTCTGACTTGGAAAATTTTTATATCAACCCGTGCAGCTGGCTTTCACTAACTTCTCCTCTGGCAATTTTGATCACGCTTCAAGAAAAATTCCACCACCTTGGAGTCTAGGCGTATTTTCTAGAGGAAGAGAATACTTCACGCCTTGGAAAATTTTGATCACTTTGAAAATTTTGCCTTAGAAAATTTTTTTCACCTTAAAATTTTGGCCTGTGAGAAAGACACCATCTTCACTTAAAAAAATTTTGTTCATGGAGGTGCCTGGCACATTTTATTTTTCTAGCCACCGTTTTGTATTTTATTTTACCCCTCCAACGCCTAGCAACTTTGTTCTATTCATCATCCACATTTTATTTCACACTTTGAAAATATCTTCTCTTGAAGCTCCAACGCCTTGGGAAAAATTATCAACCCTTAACATTCCCAACGCCTTACCACCTATCACTTCACCACTTAGCAATTTTGCTTTTCTCCACCTTGTATTTTATTCATCACCCTTGAAAAGCATTTAAATTTCCACGCCTAACACATTTACCCCTTCAATTCCACCTTGGGCGCATATCATGTGTGAAGAATATTCAGCGTGCCTAACATATTCAAATTCCCACTCACCACATTACACATGCTTGAGTGCATTTGGCACTTGAGGAAGGATAATAACCACGCCTTGGAGTATTTTATGTCACACTTTATTCACCCTCCATCTTACTTCAACTTGAGCGCATTTGGCATGTAGTGGAGGATTAACTTCAAGCGCCACCTCAAGTGACCCTTCATCTCCCACGTTTTGTCCTCACATGCCCTCTTTTGGGCGCATTTTGCCTAGGCAGCTGGATTAAAAACGTTGACTGCTTTGACCTCTCCTCAGCTGGGCGCATTTTACCCATGAAGGAGGATGAACTTGCTTTGACCTTTTGACTTCCTTGCCTTTTGGGCGCATTTTGGCCTAGGAGGTGAATTTTTATACTTCGACAATTTTTGAATGTCTCCAGCTTGCATGTGGGGGCATTTTAGATAGGGTGAAGGATGAGACACTTTGACCCTCCTTGACTTCCTTGTGAGTGGGCGCAAATGGAGGCATGAGGCGGATAATCCTTGTCACTTATAAAATTTTTTAAACTTCCATGAGCTTTCTTTGGGCGCATTTTGGCCTGCCTTCAGAATAGAAATGTTGACTTTCATTGACCACTCCAGCTTTGGGCGCATTTTACCTCAGGTGAAGGATGAAACTCCATGCTTGGAATTTTTTTCACTTGCCTTCAAGGATGGCACATTTGGAGGTGGCAAGCGGATTTTTAATGCCTTAGAAAAATTTTCAAACATCTGAAGGCAAGCTGGGAGCATTTTCAAGGTGGTAGAGGATAAAGCTCCAGACTTAGCTATTTTTCTCGTCTTCGCCAGCTTCCCATGCCCTGCTATTTATAGTAAGTCTTCTCAATTTTGCACCTCTGAAGCTCGGAACGACTTGAAATTTTGCACACTGCATTCTCATAGCCTTGTTGTCCTGTCGACACTGCCATTTTAGTCACCCTGCTATTTTTAGCATGTTTCTGAAGGTGGTTTACTATAAATAGTAACCTCATGTTTCTGATAGCTCCCATGCTCCGATCAAGTTGAAATTTGAATGAGGCGCTCCTCACCACGTGACCTGCTGGCTGACACCGACGCATGCGCTCAATTTACTATTTTTAGCCAGTTTCCAAATTGACTTACTATAAATAGTAAGTGCTCCGTTTGACTTGAAATTTCACCAGCAGATAGCCTGAAGGACGCTGATCGCAGTGGTTTACACCGGTTTTCGGAAATTTTGACTTTTGACGCCTATTTTTAGGCTCCGAAGTTGGAAACCCTAATTCGCTCTGCATGCGTATCAAATGATCTCTGTTTCTCTTCGTTTCTGTGGCACTGCGATCAGCTCGTGAATCTGAACCGCTAGGAAGTAGCTGCCGGGACACACCTGCTAAAAATAGTAAGTTCCTTACTGAGTGATTATCTCCGTTTGCATGTCACACCATCGCGAAGCTCTCGAAAAACCCATCAGGAATCATCCGACATGCAAAAGAAACCCTGACATGCAGACCCTAAAAATAGCCTCGGAAGACTGAATTCTGAAAGTTGTCGTCTCGTCTTGCATGTTATATCATCGCGAAGGTCTCGAAAAACCCAGAAGGAATATGCCAACATGCAAAGAATAACTCTGCATCTGAACCCTGAAATTTGTCCCGGAAGCTGGACTGCTAAAAATAGAAAGTTATCCGTTTTTGCTCAAATTTTGCATACGAGTAGTCTGATGCGCTCTGAATGCCGTGTGACTGTCGGAATCTCAAAAATGCTGGCAAATTGCCTGTAATTTCACACTTACTAAAAATAGTAAGTACTTCAGAATCTGATGAAAAATTGCTGAGAGCCTGCCGGAAACATGCTGACAACAAACGTTAAGCTCAATTTTCAATTTATTGACTCTATTCGACCTTGAACTGACCAGGAAAGATGAAACCCTAATTTCAGACTTGGCCAATTTCACATTTAAACTCACTGACGGGTGCAATCCCCAAAAGACAGACCAGAGAAAAGAGACAGACACGGAGAGAGAGAGAAAAACCAAAGCCAAAAGACCAGAATGGAGCAAAAAAATTAGGGGTCCCCATCTGAATGGGGCGATGTGTGAAAAGGTCACAACACTTACCCGGCCTACTTTTGAGTTCATCCCACTTAAGAACAACATCACCCACATTGAAAACCCTTGCTCTCGCTCTTTTGTCAAAGCTCCTTTTCATTTGCGTTTGCTGATATTCCATTGCTTGCATTGCTTTTGATCTTTTTTCCTCCAATTCCATCAACTAAGCATAACGCACTTGTATAGGATCTCCTTCAAACAAAACTAGCTGACTAGCCAGGTCAAGAGCTGACAATTCGGTTGAAATAGACAACTTGGCCTCTTTACCATAGACTATCATGTAAGGTGAATTGTCAATGATTTTCTTTGGTGTGATCCGATCAACCCATAGGGCAGCCCTCAGTTTAGAATGCCACTCACGCTAATTCTCCTGCAGATTCCTCTTCAATATTTTGATCAAATTCTTGTTTGTGGATTTTGCTAATCCGTTACCTTGTGGGTAATAGTTAGAACTATTACTGAGATAAATTCCATGCTTGAGCGCCCACTCAGTTACCCTTAGACCAATGAAAGCAAGTGCATTATCAGAGATAATAGAATCAGAGATTCCAAATCTGTGAATAATATCATCATAAAAATTCAGAACAGCAAACTCATTGGCATCCTTTAACGCTGCTGCTTTTGACCAACGAGTGAAATAATCAATTGTCGTGATTATCCACTTGTGTCCAGCACTAGATGGAGGATTAATAGGACCTATAAAATCAACTCCCCACCTTACGAATGGCTGTTCAGTCTTAATAGGCTGCAGAGGTAAAGCTGCAAGCCTTTCTTTTCCAGCAAACAAAGCACACTTTAGGCACTTTCTAACATATGCATGGCTATCTTTGAAAACATTGGGCCAATAGTAGCCAGCCCGCATAATCTTGAATGCAGTAGTCCTTGGAGAGAAGTGGCCTGATGAATGCCCATCATGAAATTCATGTAATATCTCTCCAATCTGATCTGAATCAACACACCTGAAAAGTACCCCACTATGATCTTTGCGATATAAAATATCATTGATCAGCACATATGGGATAGACTGCATCCTATAGTACCTACGTTTCGCCTTATCCAAATCGAGTGGGCATTGACTTGTTTTGAGGAAATGGACCATACCCTTTAACCAGCTTGTTGTTCCGTCATCATTATCAGCCAAACAAAGTACTAAAGCTGTTTTAGATTGTTTTGCATCTAAAATTCCTTCACAACTCAACTGTTCGCAAAGCCCTTTACCCCTCACTAGCTTAGTAACTTCAATGCTCACGTCATATTCCATGACTCTGGTTATCCAACCTGCCCTTTTCTCATTCAAATCCTTGCTGAGCAGAAATTCTTTGACACTCGGATGAGCTACTCTTAAATGAATTTTATTGTGTGATAGCAAATGTCTGAATTTTTTAAGACTTTTGACAACAGCAAGGACATGCTTTTCAACAAAACTATACCTCTGTTCATACTCTACCAATCCTTTGCTGAAAAAAGCGATTGGCTGTTCCAATCCTTCTGAACTTTGCTGGACCAGCATAGCAGATATCACTTCACTACCCCCATAGACATACAAGATAAAGTCTTTGCTGAAATCGGGATTCATTAAAGCGGGAGCTGCTGCTAAAGCCTCCTTGATAGCTTGAAAGCTATTCTTTGCTTCCTTAGTCCAGCGAAAAACAGTGTTTTTCTTTAACATGGCTGTCAAAGGTTTCAATAAATCTGCAATATTAGGCAGAAAACGCCTCACAAAATTAATTCTTCCAATGAAAGACTGCAACCCCTTTTTATGATATGGTAAAGGTAGCTCTAAAATAGCTGCTACTCTCTCAGGATCCACTGTGACACCTTGCTTAGAAACGATATACCCTAATAGTTTTCCTTCATGTACAGCAAACACACACTTTTTAGGATTGAGAGATACTTCAAACTCCCTGCAGCGTTTGAAAATCTGTCTTAGATGACTTAGGTGATCTACTGCTTTCTTTGAATAAACAGTAATGTCATCCAAATACACTAGGACAAACTGATACATAAGGTTGTTGAAAGCCATTTCCATTGCCTTTTGGAAGGTGGCACCTGCGTTAGAAAGACCGAAAGGCATCTTTCGATAAGCCATGGTTCCCCACTTAGTTGTAAAAGTTGTTTTAAATTGGTCTTCCTCTTTGACAAGAATTTGGTTATATCCTGAATAACCATCCAACAACGAATACCTCTCTGAACCAGAAACATACTGCAAGATCTGCTCCATGGAGGGCAATGGGTGACGGTCCTTCAAGGACGCCCTATTTAAATCTCTGAAATCTACACACAATCTCAACTCCCCATTCTTCTTCCTAACTGGGACAAGGTTAGGCACCCAACTAGTGTGTTTAATAGGATATATAATACTACTCTCTATCAGCTTCATAACTTCTTTGTGCATAAGAGGCTCTAGTTTGGGGTTAATTGGTTTCTGTTTTTGTCTGATGGGTTTGGAGTTAGGTTCTAACTCTATAGTATGATGTGCAAGCGTTGGGTTAAAACCTTTTAGATCTTCATATTTCCAGGCAAACATATCACTAAATTCTTGAAATAATTCAATATAAGACAGCTTTTCAGGATCTGTAACTACTTTTCCAAACTTCAAAGTCTTACCCGATTCAATCTCCAAATCTGCATAGTGTTCTTGCTGAATCGACAGGCTGGTTTTATTCTTCTTGGCTTGATCATCTGTATTGAAGATAGATTCCAATGTAACAAGCCCCTTGGGCAACTTGTTAGACTTGAGTTGCACCACCTGATCTTCATAGTTCCCTTTTAGCCTATCTTGATTTGATGCTGCAAAAACGTCCTCTTCTAGCAGAAACTGCAAAATCTGTTCATCACTCTCAAAGACTTGCCAATTTATATTATTGTCAGGAATTGATGGCCTAACAATAATTTTAATATGCTGCTGATCACACCCCCTTTTAATATTGTTAGGAATGTCAAACTGTGCCCCTATAGCAGCTAATCTATCAGCATGTTGATTCATCTTTCTAGGAATTGCAACAATATTGAAAGCAGAAAAATCTTCAATAACATCCCATATTCTATGTTTATATGCCTTCAGAGTATCATTCTTAACAGAAACTAGCCCTCTCACCTGATTCACCACGAGCTCACTATCACCATGAACCTTTAGAGCCTTAACACCTCTCTTTCTCGCCCATTCCAGCCCATTTATTAAGCCTTCATACTCGACTGTATTGTTGGTGCAAGAAAAACTAAATCTAAAGGCTGCACAGTACTCAACTCCATCAGGCGACACTAACATTGCAACTCCACCAGCACCATGCTTACTTCTAGATCCGTCAAAAAACATATTCCAGACCTCATTGTGCTGTTCAGAATCAGCATCCTCCCTTTTAACCAAATTTGGCATAATCGAACCAGCCTCCTGAAACATATAGTTACCCATACCAGCGTCTAATACTAAATCACTTCTAGTGTGATGAGTACTACTTTCAGCCCATTCATCTAAAAGAATATCAGGAATTCCAGCAGTGGATGTATGTGAAACAGGAGCAGCATGATCTTCTTTGTCAAAAATGACACAATTTGCATTCATCGTACTGGGTGTATAAGGTTCAATGATATCCTTTGCAAGTGATTCTAACTTTATGTTTACTTTTGTTCCATACCTTGTACGGAAAATCATGTGAGACCAATCGGATGAGAGATAACCTCCTATCTTGGCTGTAAATTCTCTTGATAAGCAAAGGCCAAAATAGG
Source organism: Sequoia sempervirens (assembly GCA_007258455.2). Lineage (NCBI taxonomy): Eukaryota > Viridiplantae > Streptophyta > Pinopsida > Cupressales > Cupressaceae > Sequoia > Sequoia sempervirens. The sequence continues at coordinate 356,543,524 of VDFB02086081.1, forward strand.
GAGGTAAATCCATTACATATATGTCGTGTGGAATGGAGAAAGTAGGGCAGGCATGTAAGGTCAGACTAGCATTTTTTTTGAGGCCTATTGAATTGACAGATGTACCATCTAACTGGACTACTCCATTTTCTATAGGCTCATATTTTAATCCTAACTGATCAGCTACCCTTTTTGGCATTACAGAACAAGTTGCCCCGCTATCAACCATACAATTATGTACCAAGTTATTTCCAATAACTAAGGAAACATAGAATGGAGGAGGTCTCACATCTTTACCTTGAACTGTGACATTTGGTTTGCTGTCCATCACTTTTACTTGATCAGCATTTGTCATGACTACCTTCTCATGATCACCGGCTGCATGTTCTTGCATATCTTCACCACTCAATGCTTTCTTTAACATCTCAGCTTGTCTGGGAATGGATAAAGAATCCCACATAGTCATTGATACGTTCATTTTTTTCATGTTGTCCACAATGTTGTAGGGCATAACTGAATGCACTTTCTGGTGTATCTTAGCAACAGCTGGATCTGTTTCTTTGTGAGGCTGATTGCTGGTTGGCTGATTTGAAGACTTCAGTGGGATATCGGAATTTTTTGTGAATGATGGTCCTGCAGTCGCAGGTTCTTTGTCTTTACCAGCTATTTGATTTGCTTCTAGAGTCCTCTTCTTTGCTCGGGTGAGCATTGAAATTGTTGGATTACCATTCACGCCACAGAACTCTTCACTTTGCCAATTTAGGAATGCAGTGTCATTAGGATGCACATCTCGTTGCTGCTCAGGTACCTCCGTAGATGCATCCAGTTGTGAACTTGTGGCATTTTGAACCATCAGTGCTTGATTGATAATACCGTTGAAACATGTTGCTTGATTATGCGCTTGATTACATGGAAAACACCATTCATAATATGCTGCAAGATTATTCTGAGCTCGAACGATATCTTTTATCGGATTTGTTGCATTCATAGGCACTGTATTATATGTCTGAAATGGCCTCTAGTTAACATTTTGTCGCTATCCTTGATAATTTCCTTGGTATAGTTGTCTATTTTGCTAATACTGCTGATTAAACCCTTGATTTTGATAAGGCTGATTCGCTCCTTGCTGCTGCTGGTTATACTGTTGAAATGATGGCCTTGGACCTTGGTACTGCTGCTTTTTCATGCTGGTTAGCTCATTTCCCAAAGTCTGCAAAACCATTTCAATTTTTTGCTGGCTGCTTTTAATCTCTGGCAGCTCAGTTGAAGGTCCAGCAGTCTCTATAGTTGGAACAGTCGGTATTGCAGCAAGAGGAGGTATATGCAATGGTATATTTGGGTGAATATCTGGAAAATATGGCATAGGGGGCCTAGGAGCTATTTTTCCTAGCTGAATAAGACTATTTTCTGCTCTTCTAGCTATACTATAAGCTTGAGGTAATGATTGACCTCCCATGGATTGTATCATCACTAATATATCACTATTGAGACCATTGTAATGAGACTTGCCCAGACTCACCATGACTCGGCGATTCCCGGGCCGAGCCAGCCTGGCCGAGTCTGGGGAGCCCGGACTCGGACACGCCGAGTTCAGAGCCGGACTCGCCGGACTCGCCGGACTTGCCAAACTCGCCAGACTCGCCCAGACTCGGAGAGTCCCGAGCCTGTGACCCGGCCGTGGCAGCAAGAAGTTAAAACACTAAAAAAACATAAAACTAAAAGTTAAAGTTAGTTTTTTTTTTGTTCTATATGTTCTCTCCAACCCTAAAAGCAACTTCATTTCACTCTTTTGGCAAAATAGGAGGGGAAGAGAGAGTTGTGAAGAAAAATAGGAGGAGAAGAGAGGGCAACCAGCAAATTGTTTAAAACAAAAGCAAGGTCATATATCATTTGGGAAGCTTCATACTGCTAAGGAGGTGCATTGAAAGTTCATTGCTAGTGATTGGGAGGAGTTTGCATTACATTCCAAGCCAAATCTAAGAGGTAAGTTTGATTTTAACGGTTTTTTTTGTGTTTTTTTAACAAATAATTCATTGTAATTTGTAAAATCATTGTTTTTAAATTTTTATAGTTTGCATTTTTATTTACAAACCCTACTTGCAACTTAAATAATTTTACAAACCCTACTTGTTATTGCAGCCACATTCATTTGCAAATCAAACCATATTATTATTTTCACAATGTCTCGAACCCCAGTCAGAAAAGACCCTGCTTGGAAACATGCTGAAATCTTTCCCGGAATGAAAAGAGGAGAAGCAAAATGTAAATACTGCAAAACAATATATCATGGAGGCATAAATAGATTGAAATACCACCTTGCACGCATACCCAACCATGATGCAGTGGGCTGCACCCTAGCACCTATTGAGGCTGTTCGTGAAGTGCAGGTGCAATTAGAAAATTTTGAAAGGCAAAAAGAAATTAGAAAGAGACAGAGGGAGGAGTTGGCAGGTGTTGGAGTTGGACAGAGACTTGGTGCTGTTGGAGATGCTTCTTCCATGCCTCCATACCGTCCTAGTGCTAGTGCTTCTGCTAGTGCTTCTGCTTCTGCACCATCTATTCCTATGCGTACTCCTAGTGCTGGTGGCGCTGCTACTGCTAGTGGTAGTGGCAGTAGTAGTATTGGCCCTAGAGTTCGTAAATCTAGGGTGGACTCATATTTTGTACCACGCACTACTCCTGGTTCCCAACCGTCGCTTGAGAGCATGGGTTGGAACAAGGATGCACACGATGCAGCAAAAAAAACAATTGCAGACTTTTGGTACTACTGCACCATTCCCTTCCATGTAGCCAGGTAATTCTTTTTTCATTTAATTGTTTTAAAATTTATATTTAAATTTTATTGTTTTAGAATTTAGATGTATCTCACTATCGAATTCAAATTTAAAGTTAAAAACTTAAATCTTTTCATTTTATGACATGTTTTAGGTCTCCTTTTGGCAAAACATGGTTGATGCAATAACCATATGTGGGGCGGGGTTCAAAGCCCCCAGCGAAGATGAATTAAAGGGCCCACTTTTGACTCAAAAGGTGGCGGATGTGAAAGCACAATTAGAGGAGCAGCGTGTGCAATGGAGGAGGATTGGTTGCACCATCATGGCTGATGGTTGGACCGATAGGAGAAATAGGACGCTGTTGAACTTTCTAGTTTCCTCTGGAGGTAATTGTACTTACCTTAATACATTGATATTTGAGTTTGATTTAGTGATTAATAATTTAATAAGGCTGATTTATGTTTTTAATTTATTGAATAATTGGTAATTTGGTTTTGCTTATTTTTTCAGGTGACACTGTCTTCATAAAGTCCATTGATGCTTCCGACAAATTCAAAAATGCCACATACTTATGTGAGGCTATAGAGGAGGTGATAGCCGATGTGGGGGAAGAAAATGTAGTTCAAGTGGTGACAGATAATGCAGCAAATTGTGTTGCTGCTGGTAGATTATTGATGGAGAGGCACCCAACTATATTTTGGACTGCATGTGCCGCCCATTGCATTGACCTCATGATGGAGGATCTTGGCAAGCTCCCATGGATAAAAACATGTATGGAATCAGCAAGAAACATTTGCAAATTTGTTTACAATCATGCATGGGTGCTTAACCTTATGAGGCAATACACGGGGTTGAGGGAGGTGTCTCGTCCTGGCATCACTCGGTTTGCATCAAATTTTATCATGTTGCAATCCTTGATTCGGTCAAGGGCACCTTTGAGGCGCATGTTTGCTAGTGAGGAGTGGTCTTCCTCATCCTTTTCTACAAGCACTGCAGGGATTGCTGTGGCTGATTACATATTTGATGAGGCAGGGTTTTGGACACCAGCAGATGAGATTGTGAAGGTAACATTTAATTCTTTATTATGTTTTAATTTGTAATCATATCTTACTTTTATTTGTTCATTTTCATTGACAGTCACACTTACTTATTTGTGAAACATGTTTGCACTTTGCAGTTTATTGAGCCCTTGCTAGTTCTCCTACGAGTTGCAGATGGGGAGAAGCCCGCAATGGGCTACATATATGACGGCATGGATAGGGCCAAAGAGGCCATTAGATCAGTCTATGGTGGAGTTGATGATAAGTATCGTCCCATTTGGGAGATCATTGATAGGAGATGGCAAAACCAACTCCATAGGCCCATCCATGCAGCCGCATGTTTCCTAAATCCGGCCTTCCACTTCCGCCGCGATCTCCGTGCAGATAGATAAATTCTTAGTGGGCTCTACTCGACGATAGAGAGAATGTTGCCCGCTGTTACTACACAGATAGTGCAGGAGATAGATGCCTTCACTAAGGCACGAGGAGACTTCTTTGCACGTCAAATGTGCAAAGATAGTAGGACAACATTAATGCCAGGTAAAAATATATTTAAGGCAATAATTTTCGTCTTTTTATATTATAATTTATTATTAAATGTTGAACTTGAACTTGAAACTTGAAATGAGATTGATTTTGTTTCTTTTTCTCATCTCAGATGGATGGTGGGAGATGTTTGGTTCTGATACACCGAACCTGCAAAATGTTGCCATACGAATATTGAGCCAGCCATGCAGTTCATCCGGTTGTGAGCGCAATTGGAGTATGTTTGAGCACATACACTCCAAGAAGCGCAATAGATTGACAGTGGAGAGGATGAATGACCTGGTATATGTTCATTACAACCTTCGGCTCAGATACAGGAAGGATTTTGACCATGACAACACCCCGATCTGTTTAGAGGAGGTTGATCCACAGTCTGAGTGGATCACTGAGGCTACAGACGCAGTCTTTAGTGACGAGGACCTTGATTGGGTGGACCAGGCAGAGAGAGAGGTTGAGGTTGTAGCCATGGCTGAGGAGGCTAGAGCACGAGGAGACATAGCTACTAGTGGTGAGAGTGGTATGGGGACTCAGACACAGGCAGAGACTATGGCTGCAACTGCAACATCATCCAGGACCTTTAGACGCCTTCGTAGGAAGGATGCTGGCTCCACTATGCCATAGGCATAGAGTGATAGACTTATAGCTATTGTTTTGAATCTTTTGATATTTCATATTTGTATGGAACATTTGATGTCATGGGTTTCATATTCCATGAGTTTTATTATCTGTTGACCTTTAATTTTATATCAAAGTATATTTTCCTTCGGTAAGCCTTAACTTCTAATTTAATGTACTTGCTCTTATGTAATCATTATACTTGTGTATGTGATCAAATTTGCTTTTATTTGTGTTGTATTCAATAAAGGGTGCTTGAAACAAGTTTTAAATCTTTAAAAATCTCTAATTTTCTAAGGTTTTTTCAACTTTTTTCATTTTGCCGAGTCTGCGCCGAGTCCGAGTCCGAGTCGCCGAGTTGCCGAGTCGAGTCACCCTAGCCGAGTCCGAGCCTAGTCCGAGTCTCGTAACTATGATTGAGACTCTTTAAGTAATACAAAAATGTGTAATCAGTAGAAGGCCTTACCGTAGCAGGTATCCTATTCCAAGTCTTCTGAAAACAGATGTTGAAATCCGTCATTTGCTCTTGAGGGGCTCTTTTAATAGTTGTCAACTGCTCTACCAAAGATAAGTGATCAGACTTCTCTTCAAAAAATTTGGTAAATTCGTCACCAAGCTCATCCCATGTTGCAATAGAGGCCACTGACAAGCTTATGAACCATTCCAGCGCCTTCTTCTTGAAAGATGCAGCCAATAACCTTACTGCTAAGTTCTCTTGCGTTACGTGATGCACATTGCACAACGCTGCCACATCTCTTATATGTTCAAACGGCGTTATTTGCCCTTCTCCAGTGAATTCTAGCAATCCCTTTAATGCTGCCAAAGGAATATCGTTATGCTGTACTAAATTAAGGGGACTACCCTAATCAAATGGAACAAAAGCAAAAGCTCTTGGTGCAACCATACTATGAGTCTGTGTTGATATACTTGCTGAAACTGAGCTTGCACTTGCTGGTATAGTACTTGAAAATGATGAAAAAGTACTTGTAATTGTAGTAGAAAAGCTTACACTTGCTGTACCAAAATTGCTCTTACCTTTTGGGAAGTTGGAATTCCTAGAAACAGCAATAAGTGGCTCTTCTCTAACAGTTGGTGATACTGAGTGTCTCACAGGACGTTCACTATGCAATGATCTTCCTCTTCCGACATATACTCTTGGAGGAGTTGTTTGCACTCTTTTTGCATGAGAAGTTCGATCAAGAGTCCTTCCTTTCCTCTTGGGTGATGACAATTGCAAATATTCAAAAGACTTTCAACTTCTGGTTTCCACCTTTCTCATATAAACTTTTGCATTGGTCACTTTCCTTCACAACGGAGTCGCCAAATATGTTGAAGCTTAACTTCTTCAAAGCTGTAAACCTGCTGTAGCATATCAAAACAACAAGAACTGATGGAAAAATTATGACTTCTTCTGTCCCACCGGGTGTGCCAAAACTGTTATGCTCCAAATTTGCACCCTACTGAAACTTTTAAGCTCAGTAATTTGGCATAACATGGGACTCAAATTCTACATGTGGGATATGCAATACTGAAAATGAGACCTCTGGATTCTAGGCCGGTTCCTGTTGAATAAAAATCTATTTTTTTGTTCTTCAAGCCTAAAGATTTTAGGGAGAAAAGGGGGAAGAAAAGAGAAAATAACTTAAGGATTGAAACTGATTAATGGGTGATACACCAAACTGATAAGAAATCACGAAATGACCACAGGAAGAACATACACATGAAAGCCTAATTGCTACTCTCAGAAAAACCTCTTTCAAATTTAACGCTTTGGTCCTAACGGGTTTGATCTACATACACATCTCAGGAAGGAAATATTTATTTCACAACTCTAAGATATGAATACAGAATTATAAAACACAGTTAAAGACTTGCATGTTCAAAAGAAAGATACAGAAATGAGGATCAATATAAACATGAACACAAGCTTCCAAGGTAAATTCTATGTTGTATTCAGGATTCCAGTTGAGTTACAGAAAAACATACAATGATTGAGAAAGGATTGAAAAGAAAATCACTAACTCTTCTCTGTGTATATTTCCAACTATTTACAAAAAGGCAAAAAATGCCTTATATATAGACGTATGTCGGCTCCTTGAGGCTTAAAAAAATATCCCAGTCGGAAAAAGATCTATCTCAGATCTCTTCATCGAAATTAATGCTGAAGCCCCTGCGTGTCCATGACAGTGAAGAGTCATCTCCGAGGAAGCCTTCTTCAGATATCTTCAACTACTACATTCATTCTGATCCTGTCGTCGTGTTCGATTGAGCTACCTCGGCTGCACCTTGAATGCTCTGAGCCTGTAACAAATACACGTCGCCCTTCATCCTTTTCACGCCCCTTAGACTGCCACGGTTGGCCCTCAGACCTCTCTGATTGGCTGAGTGAACTACACGCAGACTCCCGGGTGGTCAAATTCCTCAGTTGAATCGCATCTCGGCGAGACACTAGAAGTGTCTCACCAATGCTATCAAACCCCTTCGCAAGCATCAGCAACACATGGAGCCGTCGCTAAAATCTCCCAGCGAGGCCAAAAAAAAAATCATATCGACGCTACTGGAGCCACCGGCAAGACACCGTTCATCGCCAAGAGATCAATGGGTTAATGAGTCACGCGGAGATCCCATGTTGTCGCTGAGACCACGTGATATCGGTAAGACATCCTGTCGAAAGCCCCACAGTCATACCGAGTCCTCCTCTATCATATCGGCATCTACCTTTGTCGCCGAGACACACTCCATCGCTGAGACTCCCGCCGGTCGGGAAGAGGTTGTGCCTAAGGCACTTCAGCTTTGGCAAACACACGCTTTATTTCACTTCGGCAAGACTCCTAGCAAGACCCCCACCGGTCGGGAAGAAGTCTTCCCGAGCTCCTTGTGCGACGCCGAAGGCTCTTCCGTTGTCGGTGAGAGCCTACCTTATCGCCGGGACATCTCGTGAAGTTTCGCATCCTGGCAGAGGCTCTGCGAATTAGGGGTGACATTTCGTCTCGACAAGACATTTCCGCGAGAACGCTTTCTTTGGCGAAACCACCCGCTGCGTTTTGGAGGCTCCAGCGCTTTCGGCGGGAACTCTCGCGAGAACACACCACAATATATGCGCCAAAAGGACTTTTTAAGCTCAGCCCGGGACCTCACAGGCGACATCCTCAATTGATTAGCGAGACCTCTTGTACATTTAGATGGAACTCTTCGATTAAGCGAGGACTTCTTAAACCATGAACCTTTTACGTAGAATCTTAAAAGCTACCGAAGCCCACTGTTTGCCATTGAGTCCCCAGGCTTTTACGATTGAAGCTTGACCCTATCGGCCGGAAGAAACCAATAGCGATAAGGGTCATCACGGAGCTCCTTCTGATTCTGACAATAGGCTCACGCAAGCTTCGTTGACGCCAATAGCCAGGGAACTAAGGTCACCGACAACCTACTCAAGATCGGAATGAATCAAAGCGAGCGGTCGGCGAAGACGATGGAGAGTCTTGCCGACTTCTCCTTCGATGAGATGATTTCATCTTGAATCTTCTAGGGTGGCCTCTCCCACTGAGTTCCCACAGCTAGCAACGAGATGTAGAGTCTTTGCCCTTATGTGAATGTCCCCTTTGGCCTCCTCGAATCTACGTCATATGATATTACGCCTAATTGATCATGAGGGGTGAGGATACGGTATATAATCTAGTTTACTTCTGTAGTACATTGAAATACACCCAGTGAAGTAAACATTTGGCATTGTTGCCTAAGTTTACCAAGGAAATCATCCCACGCTAAGATGGCAACGTGATGGGTCGACCGACGGAAGAGCCTGTGGAAACTAATGAAGAAAGGGAAGACGATTTGACACAAGATTTGATAAATCTATGGAATATATCACTAAGAGATCACGTACTGAGGGAAGCCCTCAGGCAAGAGATCCTTGAGGCAGTTATTTGGGATAGATTAGAAGTGAACGACAAGGTTGACCACCTCCTCAATTGTCTGCCAAGATTGCTGGCCCACCACTTCATCATCCTATAGGACCTTCAGGTGGAGGATCAAGAATGCCGAAGGCAACAAATATTGCAGCGGTACGAAGAGAAAACTAAACGGGAAGAGGAGGAATGAGACACTAGCCAGAGACGTACTCCCAGTAACCAACAATGATCATGTGAACAACTTTTAATGCCCGTACAACCTAACAAAGACAAGAATCGAGTACCAATCGAGCACGAAACTCAAGAGAAGGTTCGGTGATCACTCAGACTACAAGAGCAAGAAAATCGGCGACGAAAACTAAGGCAAGTCAATAAAGAATTTAATGAAGATCTAATTGAAATAAACCAAAGTATTAAAAGAGTACATGAGAATCTTGAGGAAATAGACCGATCCATCGGTAGAGCACACCAAAATTTTGTTGAGGGGAGGGACGAAGGACCCTTCAACACTCTATATGTCGAAAGGTACACAATCAGTGAAAATGAAAATAAATTAAGTGAAGAACTTGATAGTAGCATCAGACACATTCGGGAGTTGTCCATATCAGACCACAACGAACGGCTAACAACTGGAAGATCTAAGCCCAAGACCCTAGGGCAGAGGGAGTACCAAAGGGAACCACAGGAGACTTGAGGTGTCGAGGACACTAACTGAAGACGTGGGAGAGCCTCGTACATGGCCGAGATTGCAAGTGACTCACCAAAACGTAGCGGGAAAACTAGTCTAGTCGGGTCCAATACACAAGGAGGACAGCGGGGAAGGATGGTGACTCCAGCCGAGCAGCAAAAGCTGCCGAAATTTACGGGGAATGTGTCAGAAGATCCAATACGGAATTGCAAAACATGTGAAACAATTTGGATAGCAAACAAACAGGACAATCCAGATTACTAGCTGAAAGAATTTCCAGCAACATTGAGAGATAGTGCCATTGACTGGTACTCAAAATTGGACCAAGTATAGAGGGCATAATGGAGATTACTATCAAACATGCCTTAGAGGTAATGAAAGGTAGAAAGGGGTAATGGTTGGAGCTACTGTTCCAAATCTGCAAACTATCAAACATGCCTTAGAGGTAATGAAATCAGATTACCTCCATTTGCTCTTAGATAGGGACCTTGCTATCAAGTTTGGAGAGAGGAATTACAAAGATAATACAAAATCTGCTCATCATGATCTGAGATGTGAGACACCCCCTGATTCATGCGATGAGAATGATGAGATATGGAATCCAAGTGACTATGCAGGTATTCCATTGGTGCAAGTAGGTGAACTTCACCTTGATCGCATTGTAACAAATGCTCATCATTTTTCTTTCATCCTGTACATGAATGATTTGATGATACATAAATGTAGATTGGATCAAAGATTACATAGTCCACTCTGGTATGATGTGCTTGCATCTCTAGAAGATGAAACCAAATCCTACGAGTCCCCTACTATGTTTCCTCCATATGGTTGCATACAAATACAGGAATTAGAGTCACAACACATTGGAGTTTCAATTGATATTAGAGACATCTATCTCTTCATTTACGGTGGGTGTGATGGTGTGATGATTTGGGATCCAGGGATTGGAGTGATGGGTATGCTACTCCCCAATTTTCATGATGAGTTGCTTCACAACTCTCGGCATGGTAATGATCATATCAGAGGGGTGCAATGGAAGTCAGCAAGTATTGAGAATGGTGGACTTCCAATTTGGCTATGGGATTTATGAATTTCCATGCTTGGTAGATTGCTTCATACTGGGCTAGTGATTAACAGAGTTGTTGAGTTTAGTTTTATCTTTATCCAGTTGATGCAAAGGAAATATAGTGGAGCATTCTACAGGCTTATTTGAGATCCTGGTATTTAGCTATGAAGCTCAAGTGTGGATTGCTTGGAGACAAGCAATCTTGGGGAGGGCGTACTGTAATGTCCCCTTTCCTAGACAATCAGTTGGAGTTGTGCGTAGTCTATCACCTTGGTTCCCGTAGACTAACATGGTGGTTAGGGGACCCCTCTAAGGGATTTTGTGGCTTGTCAGTCAACCAATTGTGCTTAATTGGTGTTTCCCAATGCAGTGTATTCCAAGTTTTTCGCAATGTACTTTCTGAAGCATTCTTTGGGCACTTTGTCCACACTATTTTTAGTAAGTCATAGGGTGGTCACCAACCTAGTCAATTGGTAGTATTTCTATGTTGGGAATGTCGGCGAATTCTTACCATGGTTTTATCTTGGCAATTATCGTGGTCCAAAGTTTTAAGTTTAAATGATGTTAATATTAAAGTTAAATTAAATGATTAACTTTAGCATTATTTATATATTTTAAGTGACTTTATGGCAAGGGAGTTATAAGGGATTTTTAATGATGTTTTTATATCATAAAGTTGGACACCCAACTTAAGGGAGTTAAGAAGATTAAAGTTAATTAAATAAAATAAATTAAAAGGCAACTTGGGGATGGGAAATTGGAGGGATTATAAAAAACATTCTTGTGTGCTTTTTGCCATTCATGTTTGGAGAAATATTGAGAAGGGTTTGCTAGTTGGACTGGGGTCTTAGCTTTGTGAGGACGAAAAACCCTCATGAGGAACTTCAACTGCAAGATTGAAAGACATCCCAAGGTTGAATGTTGATAACTCCATTCAGGGGTTATGCTAGAGCTTCAAGATTGATTGATCGATTCTTCAGGAAAATTTATGAGACTGCGGATCAAGACAAATTTATGAAAGACAAATTTCAAAGTTGTTTGCTTGTATTAAGTTTGCCAAGAAAGACATGGACACCAGTGCTTGAATAGAGTTCTTGAAGATATTACAAATATGTCTTAGATGTTAATGTGGGTGCCAAGAAAGAATGGTAGTTATTTCACTTTGGGTGATTAATATTTGGAGATTCTTTAATATTGTTGGTCGTGGGGTTTGGATAAAGAAGACGTGGCATTATATCTTTCAATATATCCTATTGTTGGTTGTGGGGTTGGTTTTGGGAAACCGTGGCATTTTCATGAGGTTGTTGTGATCAAAACAAAAAGGTTGGGTGCCAAAGAGCTCCTTATTGTTGGGCGATATTCCTATTAGAGTCGTCAACCTAGGAGTATCTTGTAGTTGCCATCTTCAATGCTAAGCGTGGAGTTTCCTACTAACACTAGCGCCAATCTGCAATAGTTTGAAGCTATCTAATGATTGGCTGTAGCGTTGCCATAAGGTGCCAATATAATTTCTAGATCTCCTTGCATTTAATACTCTATATTGCATTTTGAATATCAGATTTATGTAATTTGTTGTTGCTTACTTGAACATGAATATTATATGTTCAATCATATTCTACTGTTATGATTCTCTATGATGCAATGGTTAAATGTTATCGCTGATTCATTGGTATTAAAGGAGTATCTCTTATGACCAGTTAATGCATACAATTCCTATTCAAACACCTATTGGAAATAACTCAAATTAGTTTCAAGAGAATTGTTTGACAATATGCCTACATTGTCAACATTGGGAAATCATGAAATTTTGTTCCAAACTGGGGTGGGACATTACATCTCAGAAGGTAATTGATGTGAAAGCCACAATTGACGAGAAGCAAGAGATATGGAGGAAGAAGGGTTGCACCATCATGACTAATGGTAGGATAGTTAGAATAAATAGAACACTGCTATATTTTCTTGTTTCTTCCTCAAGTGATTGTACTTCTTGCAATGCACTGATTTAGTGATTAAGTTTTTTTTATTTATACTTTATTGAGTCATTGATTTTGTTTCTTTCTTAGGTGGCACAGTGTTCATAAAATTTGTTGATGCTTCAGGAAACACAAAATATGTTGAATTCCTCTGTGAAGCTTTGGAGGAAATCTTGGCTAAGGTGGGTGAAGAGAATGTGGTTCAAATAGTTACAGATAATGTAGCAAATTATGTTGCTGCAAGTAGACTACTCATGGATAGGCACCCATCATTATTTTGGACTATTGTGTTGTTCATTGCCTTGACCTCATATTAGAGGATCTTGGAAAGATTCAATGGATCAAAGCATGTGTGTAGATAACCAAAAGTATTTGAAATGCATGTACAATCATACCTGGGTCCTCAACCTAATAAATCATTCCATAGGGAAGGAGTTGGCTCATCTTGGAATAACCTGGTTTGCAACCAATTTTATCACATTAAAATCTTTTCTTCAAGAAAAGGGATATTTAAGGCGCATGTTTGTTAGTGAGGAATGGTCTTCCTCATCATATGCTAAGGCCAATGAAGGGGTTGATGTGGCTAATTAGATTTTTGATGAGCAAAGCTTCTAGGTACCAACCATAGAGATCGTAGGGGTAAATCTATATTATATTTTTATTTTATTTGTTTATTTTTGTTCACACTTATGCTAATGTTTCACAATAATTGTAGTTCACAGAGCCTTTAGTGGTTCTCCTAAAAAAATTTGATGGGGAAAAGCCCATAATGAGCTACATATATGAGGGCATGGATAGGGCCAAGGAGGCCATTAGATAGGTTTAAGGATAAGTATTGCCCCATTTGGGAAATCATTGATAGCCAATGACACCTCTAGCTTTTCCCATACACGTAACTACTTATTTCCTCAATCTGGCATTCCAATTCCGCCCTGATTTCAAGGCCGATGAGAAGGTTTTGAGTGCGCTCTACTTAGTCATAGAGCGGATGGTGCCTGATTCTCTTCTTGGAGAACAAATAGTCACTAAGATTGAGATATTTAGACTTGCACAAGGAGGTCTCTTTGCATGAGATGTGTGCAAGGCAACTCGGTTGACATTGCAGCCAAGTAAAAATCTATTAAGGGCATAATTTAAGTTAAAAATTAAAAAAATTCCTTTTTTTACATCATTATTAGATATTAAAACTTAAAGTTCGACAATGAGATTGATTTTTTCTTTTTCTCATCTCAAATGCATGGTGGAAAAGATTTTGTGCTAAGGTACCAAATCTTCAAAGGATAGCAGTTCACTTCTTGAGCCAACCATGTAGTGCTTCAGGTTGTGAGTGCAATTGGAGTATATTTGAGCACATACACTCCAAGAAGCACAATAGATTGTCAGTGCAGAGGTTGAATGATGTAGTTTATGTTCATTACAACCTTCACCTTCATCACAGACAAATTTTAGGTAGTGACTTATCACCCAGCACACTAGAGAAGGTTGATCCACAATCAGATTGGATCATTGAGTTTGAGGATCCTATCTATACTGATGAGGACCTTGATTGGGTTGACTAAGTGGATAGAGAAGCAAAGGCAATAGCCATGGCAAAGGAGGATAGAGCACGAGAAGACACCTTGGATGTTGGTGTGTCACTGAGACGGGCAAATATCATTGTTGCATCATTATCTAGGACCTATCTTAGATGCCTACACAGGAGGACCGAGTGATCCAAGCTCCTCTAAGCCATAGACTTCTAGTTTTTGTTTTTGATACTTGTTTTGAACTTTTCATGCCATGGATTTCATTTTCCATGAATTTTGTGATTTGTATACATTCAACAATATTATATCTAAATGTGTTATTTCCTTCAACTAAAATTTTTGTTTATACTTATCTGATCAATGTATACTTGTGTATGTGATCAAAGTAGCTTCTATTTGATGAGTTTATTGTGTCTCTAAGGTTTATTTATTAAAGGGTGTAACAAGTTTTAAATCCTTTAAAATCTCTGAATTTCATGGATTTTTCAATTTTCCAAGTCTAGGCACCAAGTCCAGTCAAAAATCAGCTTGTCAAGTCTTGGGAAAGTCTGAGTCTTGTAACACTGATATATATATATATATATGTGTGTGTGTGTGTGTGTGTGTGTGTGTGTGTGTGTGTGTGTGTGTACACATATATGTGTATGTATGTATGTGTGTGCATGTATATACATATATATGTGTGTATGTATGTATGCATGTATGTATGTGCATATACATATTCATTGATACATACTGTGTGTGTGTGTGTGTGTGTGTGTGTACACATATATGTGTATGTATGTATGTGTGTGCATGTATATACATATATATGTGTGTATGTATGTATGCATGTATGTATGTGTATACATATTCATTGATACATACATACACATATATGTGTGTGCGGGAAGGAGGAGAGGGCCGGGGGGCAAACATGTACAAAATACATACAATAAATTAAAACTCACAAGAAATATACAACTAGACTCACATCAATATTATCTTGTCACAAATAATTTGTGTTGAAGTCTTTATTTAGTAATTTGATCACCATTAAAGTAATGGCATATGCCAAATGCATGAATTATAGAATGATATAGATTATAGAGGATGCATACAAGCAACAACCTATTCATGCTAGTTTGGAGGAGTCATAGCTCTCATACACACAATCCTGTTGTAATTCTATTGCTCACAAGCTGGATGGTTGGTCAACTTCATTCTTTTAGTGCATACGAATAGATAGATAGATAGATAGATAGATAGATAGATAGATAGATATTAGATAGATATGGATACATTACTTATGCTGTTCCTAATAATCACAACAAAATACAAACATACTAAACAGTATTATAATTTTGTGGTAGATGAACTGAGATAAAAATAAATGAAGTGAATATAACTTTGTCAAATATAAGAATTTATCAAGATATAGCAAAGTACTCACACTCATGCCAATCTGCTATCCTCCAATATTTTCTGATTCGAATTCATAAAAGTATTGAAAATTGTTGAATTCAGATAAAATCACCTGCAAATTTGACACCTGGCCACCAAAATATGTGTCTTTGCTAGCAAGAACAAGATTATGGGTCTCCTTGTAAGTGTCTGTTGGTCGTTCCATCCCACCAGGTCTAACAATCTGAAAATCATTAATAAACAAAAAACAGATTTGTAACTTGCACTATTTAGAAAACCTGCAGCTCCTTTATTCAAGAAATCCTCTGAAATGTCCATAGAATTATTTCTGTAGCATTTTAAATCTCATAATCTCCATCTTCAATTCAAGCCCTAAGTATTGAACTGGATTTATTGACACAAAAGTAAAGATTAATGCCTGGGTTCATATTTACCTTATTTTTATAATAGGAAGTATACTGAAATTGAACTATGAAAAGCTATTCCAATACAGAAAAAAAGAGCTGTGCTAAATTTCTTTTTGCCCGCACTCACACTATATGGAAGGCCACTATTAATCAATGCTTCTTCCGCCTTTCTTTTCCATATAAGAACACCCCAAAAAAGGCTGTAAAAGACAAAGAAGTATAATGTAAGCCTAAGGTGTTCAAAAATTTGTGTTGAGTATAATTTCAGCTATGCTGTTTCAACAGATGCCCAGTGGCAGACTCATCTGCCAACTGTTCCAAGTTGAAGGCATACCATATCTTAAAGGAAAAAAGGTATAATTGCATAAAACAAGATAGATTTCACCTCAAGGAGAGGAAAAATCAATGCAAGGCCCAATTACAACACTGAAATGCAATGATTGAAACATCTTAAATGCTGTAGGTGAAGAAGACCATGCTCAAGAAACCAAATTCAGAATGATGAAAAAGAATCATGAATGTTGTTAGAGCAGATAGTGACAAAAACATTAAAATCCAGCTTCAAAATACAACTCCTAAAATCAGACAAAAATCAGAAAACTGAGAACCCAAAATTATGTACTTCCTAAAATAAAATCCAAGAAAAGCATGCCACTGAAAATGAATCAAATCAAGTGTTTTTGTTCCAGTTCATAGCCCGTTTTAAGCATTTTCTAAATAATGCAATATGACAGCTTTAAAGACCATGGGAAAATTATGCAAATTAAATCCATCAGATTCAGGAATAAGAAATGCAAGGGATAAATGACAATCTTCAGATTATGTTCTCAAACTAAATCCATGGAAACTAAAATTAGTGGTGCAATATTATGAATAAAATATAGATGGCATGAATGGTTGGCATAAGTATCCTTTTATTTAACCGTAAGTCTTGTTGATAACAAAAATACTTTTCCAAAAAGGATGTTTTCAAAACTGAAAGTGAAGACCTATCAGGTAATTATAATCTAAATATTATTTGTTGCCTAAATACTGTTCTTACATAGTAATAATTGAGACTAAAAACTTATAATTATAAATGACATAAAATTTGATAAAGTAAAACCAATTTCTCACAAAAGTTGCAACAAATAGATTCTACCAAGAAAAGATCAATCCATTTCTTATGGGATTCTATGTTTCAAAAACCAGGGGATCTTTTGTATAAACATAAGAGATCTCTATATTGCATGTTGGTTTTACTAATTCTATCCATCTTTTCTCACTTTCATCAACTTGATGGATGCTACTGCTGAGCTCTTTTTCTTTAAGTCTATCCATTAGAAAGTAAGATATCATATTGATGTGCCTAGATGAACAAAACCTAGCCATTAGGACTGGTAAAGTTACCAATATAAATTACATAGTTTTATCCATAAGCTTTTTTTGCCTTGAAATATGGATTGTGAAATTCTTATGTCTTTAATAAATTACTATTGTTGCATAAATCATCTCCATTGAAAAGGGAAAAGGCATAAATACATAGTTTCACATGTATAGTGCAAAAAAATGTAACGTCGCCTTCTCAAGACTAATCAATTGGAACACAATTAGCCTATTTCCCAAGTTCCAATGGGCTAATTGGTAAGGCAAGGTGACTCCAAAGATCTTGGAGGATGCAGTTTCAAAGCTACAAGGATTCTTTTATTAGCAATGAGCTTTGTTGGCAATAGTGATCTGAATGACACTCTCTGAAAAGTTTTATGACTTTGGGGTGTTCTCCAAACATCTTGAAGAGCATGTCTATTTATAGTAAGTCACTAAATTGGCTTCTATTATTCACCTACTACCTTAGTATCATATTGGCGTAGTCAAGTTTGGATTCCAATGTGTTTCGAGATTTTCTACAACTTGGGGTGAAATAATTAAATTATTCACTTAAGTTATAATGTTTTATCATTATTTTTGATAACTTAAGTATAATATCTTTTCGAAAAGGTATTTTAATTCCCCATTTGGATGCCTAGGAGAAATAAGGGGCAATTGTACATGAAAGAGGTTTTATTTTATTTTAAAAGGGAATTTGATGGAAAAGGTGATTAAATGTTTGCACATAATGAAATATTTAATTAAAAGCAAAAGTGTTTTTTTTCAGAAAAAAGCAACAAACGAGCAAAAAGTGTATTTTACAAAAAAACAAAAAAGTATTTTTTGGAAAAAGCAAAAAATGTTTTTTCAAAAAAGCTGTTAGAAAGAAAAAGACATTTTTTCAGAAAAACTATAAAAGGAGGAGTTGGGGACTCAGTTGGATATGTTCAAGAATGATAATGTTATGTTGCCGAAATGTCTTTGGTTCTCTCCAATCTTTGAGGACGAAATCCCTCATAGATTTCTAGTTTTGGAATTGCAAGATATTCCCTAGTGACAAATAAAAAATAATAAATATTATCAAATCTATTAAATATTTTGCCAAGAAGGTGAGCGACCCACTTGGGGGTTAAAAGGTGGGCAAAATAAATAAATAATATTTTATTCTTATGTTGGGCGTTCAAGGAGAAAATAAAATAATATTTAATTCAAATCTTTAAATTGAATTTTGGACGCCCGAGGCTAGTGGAGGTGGTCGGCCTATTTGGAGGAAAAATAATTTAAAAATAAAAAGGAAATAATTCCTCTAGACTATGGCAAAGAGTTGAAACTTGTATAAATATAAGTGCATGGAAGGCATTTCATTATTATTGAGCATACTTCATTTTTATTTGAGTTTTTACTCCCTTGGCTGCAACAAAAGTTGAGCACCAGGCCAAGGACGAAAACCCTTGTGTTCAAGGTAAGTTGGACAAAAACCTAGCTCATCCGTGGGTGATTCCGTGATGGTGATCAATTTGTGCTTCATTGTTGTTCATTGGCAAAGAGGAGCATAATTCTATATTAGGTATTCAGACCAGATTTGAAGAAGGATTTGTTGGCAAGTTTGGAGGCATATTGACTAGGGTTTTGCCCTAGGATTTCAGCACCACCTTCTAGGAGTGGAGCGACCTCATCTTTGAGGCAATTTGTGGAGAATTTTGGCTGCTAGGGTTCGAAAAATATACTCAGTTTCATACAGAAGCAAACCGGTCCTCTTCTGTGAAATATTCCGAGCCAATTTTTTCAATTTTACAACTCAACAACAAGAATCCGTTAGGGTGAGTTCAATCAAACCAGCAGTTACAAATAACTCGTTGCCAAGAATGCGTACTCAATCTCAACAAGAGAGAGGCTGTCATATGGCAAGAGGATCGTCAATACCTTAAAACAAACTGCAACTGAAGGTAACTCTAACCAAGAATGTGTCCAAGATGGACAAACATATGGTCAGAGGATCTCAATGCGTGCTGAAAGGTAACTCTAAACAAGAATGTGTCCAAGATGGACGAACATATGATCAGAGGATCTCTACCACTACAAGTGTGGGAAGCAAACTCAACACCAAGTATGTGCTACCCAATCCAGAATGGAAATGAGGCGACCATATGGCGGAGATATAAAGAAATACAAATGCAACTTCAGAATGTTAAGAGAAAGGCTGACAGTACTACTGTTCAGCTTACAATGTGATATAGAATGCCTGCAAGATCAAGGGTTAGAGCTCTTCAAATTGCTGCAACAACAAAGGTATCTTTCACAAAGCCTTTTATGACTCCCTAACACCAATTCTATGAAGAACATGCAGATTTCTCAAATCTGATATGACAGACCAATAGATTAATATGCAAAACCAGCAACATAGAACCCTACCAAATTGCTCATAACTCACTCAATTCACATGAGATCAGATGCATAATGATCTTAAGAAGAAAGCGCCCAAGATAGAACCCATAAACTGACTCTAGATCTCTCAGATAATTTCTACACGGATTTCAAGACACCTCCAGATGGTACGGCCCTCAAGGAAGGGCGATTCCTTTAAATAAAATTCAATTCTTCATTAAAAAATCTGCAACTTGGTAAACAGGGGCGCCCTTGCCAAAGAGACACAAAGAGACAATATCCAGAATGATTCTTTTTGTATTTTTTGACTTATGAGTAAAAACATCAATCAGCTGCAGTGAAATGACAACTCCAGAACTCCACTAATAAGCATGAAACAGAATTACAAAGCACAACTCAAACTACAATGCAAAGTCACTGCAAAACTCACTCAATAACAAGCAAACCTCTCCACTAGGCACTATCTCTCGAGCACGAAGTCAAGCCAAGACTAGGAGGCATTCATTCCTCGAAGCAGTCCAGCACCGTTTCGGTAGCATAACATTACTCAAGATATCAGATGGTCCAAATGAAGAGAGGGAACCAACTTTTATAGACTGAAGAGAAGACTCTGGAGGCTTCTAGAAAGTGCGCCCTAATTCCAAGCTGATTTTAGGTTTAACTTTAACCAAGACTTCTTCAAAATGGCGTACCTTCCTTGAGAAATAAAAATCACTTTTTTTAAATAAAATATAAACTCCTCCAAGTAGGCGTCCATTTTCCCTTGAGCAATAATAAACTTTAGAAATATAAAAATATTTCCTTCATGAGAAAATACCCCTCAATGTACCCTTCTTTAAACCAACTTTTAAGTTATATCACTAGGCCAAGGGATATTTTATAAAATAAAACATTTTGACTTAAAATAACTTGTTTCTCCGAAATGAACCCTTTAAGCCAAAAATGAGAATTACCCAATGAACTGCCAAAAGAGGAAAGTTGACTGAGCTGGTGCTGACTGGACCACTGCTAAAAATAGAATTTACTAAAAATAGTAAATTCCTGAAGGTGCTCGGAATGCCAAGAAAAACACACCACTGCGAAGCTCTCTGAAAACCCAGAAAGAATCCGCCATTCAATCATCCAACCACGAGCAATAGCAACCTCCAAAACACGAAACCCTAATTTCACCTTCCGAGTAGCCTACGGATCTCCGGAATAGGCCAACAGTCAACTAGAAAGATCATGCTCGAGAAGGGGACATTACATTCTGGCATTGTTGAAGATTGTAAATTGGTGCATGTGGTGAGGGTTTTCGTCTTTCCTTTGGAGCACCTACCTTTGGAGGAGATTTTAGTGGTTTTGTTGCATTTCTTTGGCATCATCGATATCATTCATGGAGCAGCGAATATAGCAGACCTGTGTGCCCATTTGATTTAGCCTTTTTGGTGTTGTGGAGATCTATTACCATAGGGTTTCAAACCCTAAGTTTGAGCACCACACCTTAGAAGTTCTTTTTCGTCATTCAAAGGTCAAATTTGCATGTAAATTGGTATCTAGGGTTTATAGTAGATTATAGCTGGGCATGTTTGGCATGTTTGCCCATGGTATTTGATGTATTTGCTCTCTTCATATTTCTGATTTATGACAGCAGACTTCTGATTTGAGTTTCCTATCATTTTGGTGTTGAATCATCGTGTAATTCATTGTATAATTCAACTATGATTTTAGCACATGTATTGGCATGATTGTTATGATTTTTTAGCATGTTAAGTGGATGTTATAAGTGTTTGATTAAGTCTCAAACAGAAAATCAGAACTGCAGAAACTAGGGTTTGGCTTCAGATTTGGAAATCAGAAAATTAGGACAAAAATCAGAACCCTAAAATCAAAAAAATAATAAATATCCTATGTAGGTTATTTCAGAAGCTTACTCTTGTCTACTTTCCATGCTGGCATTGTTTGCAAATGATGTTAGAAGGTTTGTGGATCTTAGGCACGTCTCTTACTGTCTTCTTTTTGCTGATCTCTACAAGGTTGTCAAAATTCATGTGCCCCATCCCCCTGTGTCATTGCCAACTTTCATCTTCTTGAATTATGGAGCACTTTTCACCTTGGATTTCGCTTAGAACTCAAAGATTGTCATTCTATTGGCATCTGCAACTAGTTTTCCTGCTTTCCGAATTTCACATCCCTCTTCATGGAATATAATAGTCTGACCTTGATCACACATTTGGCTTATACTTAGCAAATTATGTTTCAATCCTTCAATATATAGCATGTTCTCTGTTCTTGTCTTTCCATTATCTAGGCTAAGAGTGTCTTTCCCTGCAATTCTTGCACATGTATCATCCCCAAACTTTATGGTACCTCCCTTCATCGTTTTTAAGGAGAGAAATTTGCTTTTGATCTCTGTCATGTGACTTGAACAACCACTGTCACTGTACCATTGATCTCTTTCATTTAGGACATGTAGAGCAGTCTGAACAAGCATGGATCTTTCCTTCTCTTCTTTCTTCTTTTGTTTCCAAACTTTTGCATTTTCTCCTTCTTGCTTAGTCACAACATCCTCCCTTTTATTTTTCTTTGGTGTCTCTACAAAAACGTGTTGTATGCCCATAGTTATTCCATTTATAACATTCAACAATGCAGTTCAGAGGAGCAAAGGAGTTGTAATTACTACTTTCAAATCCATAAGGACTCTTATTCCACCCAAGTCTTTTTACATGAATCCTACAATTCATTGCCTTCTGACCAAATTGATTGCATGAAAAATAATAGCCAAAGAAAGGACAGTAGAATCAAGTTGTGTGTTGTTTCCTTGGTCGAAAATATTTTCTGATTATGTCCTTTTTGTCTTTTGAAACTGTGGTTGCCTAATTTTCCTTCTTGTTGCTATCTCCTTTGATGGGACTTTTAAGTGCATCAACATAACTTTTTGGTTTTTCTTCGTTTGATTTCATTTGCATTTTGACCTTGCTATCCTTATCATCTACTTTGTTTACCACCTTCGTTTCCTCATAACCAAGCCCTATTTTTGATAATGGTGGCCTCAGTCCATTTAAAATATCATCCAGAATTTCAGTGCTCTTTTAAAATTTAAGACTTTTGTTTAGTTTGGTAACAATTTTTTCCAATTCTTTCCTTAGGGAGATAATTTTTTATTCATGTTTCTCACAATATTCTTCTCTTTTCTTCACTTGAGTTCTTACAACATCTTTTATCCTTCTCGCTTCTTCTAGTTGGATCTTTAGAGTATTGATGGTCTGTTCCACTTCAAAATTTTGTGATATCTTTGTCATGTCCCCTTCTCAGTGACATCTCTCGGAGCACAGGATTGGCCTATCGTACGACCCTCGTAGGCTAATGGACTGGATAGAGGGTCATTTTGGGAGCTTGGCTCAGCTTCAGTTGGCGAAGTTTGATCAGTAGGCTTTTGTTTGGACTTGATCGGAGACTTCTTGCAGAAGTTGCTATTTTTAGCAGTTCCTGGCAGGCAGCGTGGGACCCCTGCTATTTTTAGCAGTATGGCTTTGGCAGTGTTCAGAATCACTTCAGTGTTCGTCAGCTTCAGACGGATCAGTCATCGGGTGAATAACGAGGGAGATATTAATATTTAATTGTATTAATTAAATATTAATTATTTGATGATTATAATATAAAGTTATAATATTAAATTATAACTTAAGTGATTATTCTTGAGGGGGTCGCCATCATCAGAAGGGGCCAAATTGATCATTATAAATTATTATAAAATATTTGGCTGAGACTATGGAGAAATTAAAAGATTAAAAGTTGAATATTTTATTAAAACCCTATTATTAAGGAAATCGCACTTTTGAGAGATATAGTGCATTTGCATTGGGTTTTGAGCCATTATGATGATTATTGAATTTGAGATTGATCAACTTTGATCTGAGCAAGAGACTTTAGGGTTTCAAGTTTGAATTCCTTGGGGAACGAGCCATCTCCATCGGAAGCAATTCAGAGGGTGTGAAATAACACTTGATCTATTGCCAGCAGAGGTTTCTTCATTCAGGAGGAATCACAGAGCTTCAGA
This sequence comes from Sequoia sempervirens, assembly GCA_007258455.2. NCBI lineage: Eukaryota > Viridiplantae > Streptophyta > Pinopsida > Cupressales > Cupressaceae > Sequoia > Sequoia sempervirens. Next base: position 356,567,221 of record VDFB02086081.1, read on the forward strand.
GATATTCATATTCAGAGTTTACAGAGTAGTTATCTATCCAGAGGCCATTCAATCATCTAGGCGCACATATTTGGAGATCTGGAGAGTTCTGGAGAAGGCCGTACAAATCTTTAATGCTGCTGTACCTGGCCGTACTTGTTGCAGGCCGTACCATGTCATCTTGAGCCGTCCTTGAGCTTGAAGGAGAAACGCCTTATTTATTGGTCTTCTATCTTCCTTTCTGGAGGCGCCTACATCCCTGGATCAGTGTGCAAGCTTTGGAGAGAGGGAGAAGCTGATATTGGTGAAGCCGTACCATCATCTGGAGATTATTTATTGCTGCTACAGAAATCAGGTTTTTAATAAAATCATTGTCTTTTCACATTGCATGTAACTGGGTATTTTTGTAATCATCTCTGGAAGAGTAATAAATGTACTGGCATCCATATTCCATCATTTTTAGAGTTAAATGATTTTTATTGAATTTATTTCAAGCACTTGCAAAAATCGCAATTTCCTTGTATTGCACAAAAAAACTCAAAAACAAGCAAAAAACCAAAATCCTTCAAAAACATCAGAAAAACAGTCAGTATCGGAAACAGGGGGAAACTAGGGTTTCTACAATCTTCTTTTTAGATTCACATTCTTCTTGAAGCAATATTTTTTGTTTATGGATCTTCTTTCTAAATCTACAGCACTATAACCTCAAGTATTTTCTTCCTTGTCCATAGGTATCTTATCCTCCTCGTTTGTAATGTCCCCATTTTTGGGTTCTCGTGCATTTCAATTGGCACTACCTTATGGGTGGTGTCAGCCTTATCAGAGAGTTGATGTTACTAGTGAGCTCAAATGGTCTAGAGGACTCAAAGACACTTTTCGATGTTATTTTTGGCTTCTGGTGTGTTCTCCAAGAATCTTGGAGGGAGCATCTATTTATAGTATGTTGCACCCCAAATTAAAATTTTTGCTATACTTAGGCATTTAGAAGAAATGAGTAAAAGTCTTGTCAAATCTGTCAAAAAAGGTCAAAATTGGGGTTTGCATGTCTTGCATGAGGGGCATGTTGGAACCAGAATTTTCATTCAAAATTCTAAGGTTTTTATCATGTGACATCAAAAAATTCCCTTAGTATTTTCAGAAAATCTCATTTTTACCATCCATAAAGTCAGTACAGCCTTTTACCGCCATACTGCTGCCATATTGGTTGTTCTACATAGTCCATACATCATACCTCCTTACCGCGGCCTTTTGCAAAATGACCCACGGTAGCACGATAAAAGAGCTAATACTATATTCTTTTACCACTATACCGAGGAAGGTTAAGACCAAGCCCACGGTAATTTGTTGCATTATCTGTCACCACTTGAACTACATTCTCTTCTCCCACCTCAACTATCACCTCCTCTATAACCTCACAAAGGTATGTGGCATTTTTTATTTGGGTGGGAGCATCAATGGATTTGTTGAAGACGGTGTCACCTGAAAAAATAAGCAAAACCAATTATTCAATAAATTAAAAAACATAAATCAGCCATATTAAATTATTAATCACTAAATCAAATTCAAATTTCAAATTATTCAATGCATAGAGGGAAGTACAATTACCCCCGAAGGAAACGAGAAAATTAAGGAGCGTCCTATTTCTCCTATCGGTCCAACCATCAGTCATGATGGTGCAACCCGACCTCCTCCACTGCAAGCGCTACTCCTCTAATTGTGCTTTTACATCTGTCACCTTTTGAGTCAAAAGTGGGCCCTTTAATTCCTCTTCAGTAGGGGCTTTGAACGGGCCCCACATATGGTTATGGCATCAACCATGTTTTACCAAAAGGAAGACCTAAAACATGTCATAAATAAGTTAATAAGTTACTTAGATAAGTATTGTAAAATGAAAAGTTTTTAGTTTTTAACTTTAAATTTGAATTCGATAATGAAATACATTTGAAGTCTTGTTCAAATCGAGCACCACATTCCACAATTACTAATTACTTGCATGAAATGAAATCTACTTTACTTCAAGCTACTTTAAGATGCTACGTGAATTGGAAGGACAAAGAAGCCTCGACAACTACTCATAACAAAGAAGAAATCACCATCAATGAAAATTCTTTTATTATGAAAGCATTCATGACTTCTTACAAAGTATTCAAAGGGAAGACTTTTCTTCCTCTTCAATCTAAACTATACTATCAACTATTCTACTTTCTACTCTATCAATTTCTCTACTCCTTCTCTGCTATTCTAACTTTGATCTAATTCTAATGAGATACAAATGAGGGGGAATCCCCCTTTTATAGTTGGCCAAGGCCAACGGAAGGCTCAGATTACAATCGGCTGGATGGCCCAAATTGTGCCACCTCAGCCCTAAACAAGATTCACCCTAAAAACCACCACAATGGAGAGTGGGGCAATAAATGAGCAATTAATGGCCACCATCTTCTAGAAGATTCCCGTTTGTAGACGCGTTCACACTGTTCTCGATCTTCTTCTTGACGTTGTTCTTCAACTTCTTCTTTGTCACTTGAGTTATACTAAGCCTCAACACTTAGCCATTTTTCGTAACTTTTCTTCCTTTGAGATTTATCATCTTGGACTATTTGCTTCATCACTTTAAGTCATCATCGTTTGGTCTCGACGTTCCTCCTGCAAAATAAGCAAGGAGAAGGGTATTAGAACACTTCATAATATAAATTCACTTTACTTACCTGATTTTCACGCTTTGATCTCCAAGGGCTCATCGTTTTTCCTTAGCCAACTTCGTGTTCAAATTCTTCATGCCTTAGCCAAATTTTCAACCTATCTTGCATTCTGCTCGGCGTACTTCACTCTGATATTTCATCCAACTCAGGCTCGAGAAAAATGCTTTCATCAAAAATTATCTAGGTGCCCAATTTCAAATTTATCCGCCAAGGCGACCTATTTCAACATCGTTTCCTTTCTTGCCTTAGAAATTTTTTTAAAATTTTCTCTAGGAAATTCACCTAGTGCCCATTTAAAATCTTTACCTCAAAACCTTTGGCAAGTTGTGGAAGACCTTAGAATCCATTCCTCATCGATAATCTTCAATACCCAGAAGAAAATTTTCTTCAGAATTTGTCGAACTCATGGGTATACAACGAACGGGTTCATTTAAAATTTAAAATTTTGAACCTTGGAAAAATAATTCCTCATGAAATTTAATCCCGTTCTTCATCTTGGTGAACATCTCATGTTGCTCTGACTTGAAAATTCTTTATCAACCTCACGAAGCAGGCACTTTCTGACTTCATCTCCAACAAATTCATTTGTGTCCAAGAAATTTCATCACTTCACCAGACTTAGGCGTTTTTCCTCTAGAGAGGTGGAATTTTGATAACACTTAGAAAAATATTTAAAATCACTTAGCACTTCGAATTTGCCTTAGAAATTTCTTTTTTTAACTTCCTTCATCTTGCCTGTGAGAAAACTTTTTTTATTTCAACTCACTTAGAAAATTTTCCTTGAAAGCACATCATGGAGGATTTTAAATTCCAACGCCTTCTATATTTTATTCATCACCTAGCAATATTCTCCATTTACATCTTAGGCGCACTTCATGTACCATGGAGAACATTCTCAATGCCTAGCATTAATCATCTCACCCTCAACACCTTTACCTTATTTACCACGCTTCACCTCATATTCATTTTAACATGGTGCATATTACATGTCATGAGGGATATGCTTTATGTCCACGCCTTAGTTATTTCATCTTACCACCTTGGGCGCATTTGAGAGGGTGAGAGGGATTTTATCTTTCAATGCCCTTTGCTTTGACTTGTTGACCTCCTTGTAGTATGGGCGCATTTTGCATGATGTGAAGGATGACCCTTGAGCTTCTTTCTTTTTATCTTCACATGGCCTTACTTGGGCGCATTTTGCATGGTGTGAAGGATGAGACTTCATACTTAGAAACTTTCTTTGAATCTTTGACTTTCTCTTAAGATGGGCGCATTTGATGGTGGCTACAGGATGAGATCAACACTTAGAAAATTTCTTGATGCCTCGACCACCTTGGGCACATTTTAGCATGAGGAAAGGATAATATTTATGCCTTTGGAATTTTTTAAACTTCTTCATCAAGCAGGGCGCATGCAGGGGTGGCAGGTGGATTTTACCAACACTTAGATTTTTTTATTCTCTTAGCAAGGTCGGCGCATATAGAGGGTGGAGCAAGACAAATGCCTTACTTGGAAAATTTTCTAGCATTTTGCTTCAAGTCGGCGCATTTTAGCTAGGCAGGTGGATAAAACTTTACTTAGAATATTTTTAGCATCTTCATCCTTCTAGGCGCATCTGGAGGGGTCTCCTTCCATTTTCTAGTACTTAGAAATTTTCAACTCTCTTTAAGCCTGCAAGGGCGCATTTGGAAGTTTGAGCTTCTGATTCTGGGGACTTAGTAGAATTTTAATCACTTCTTCTTCCTGGGCGTATTTTGATGCTGGAGCTTCAAGTTTGCCAGACTTGGTGAATTTTCAACTTTTTTGTCTGACTCAAGGCGAATTGTTCTTAATGCCCTTAGCTTACCCTAATTTACTATTTTTAGAAAGTTTGTCAATTTTGCACTTCAAGCTAATTTCAAGCTCCAAAAGGCTGGATTTTGCTTTGTTCAGAACCTTAGGATGTATTTGTGCTGTCGGGGCCTGATGCCTGCCTACACCTGCTATTTTTAGCAACTTACTAAAAATAGCAACTGTTCAGAATGTGCTCAAACTTCGCGTGCTAATTACTTGAAAAATGTCGATCGTGGCTGGATGCTGCTTTTGCCTGGTTGTCGTGTTTCGCCCTTGATTTTATGAAACCCTAATTCTTGTGTACAGGCTTGCTAAAAATAGCAAGTGTCTGATTTTCCATCCTCTGCAACTCCGTTCGCCTTGAAATTCGTGCCATGGATCTTTATTTGCTGTTTGACTTGTTCACGCTGATGCCTCGTGACCTGAATTATAGCATTATTCTGGAGGTGATTTACTATTTATAGTAACCGTTTTTCTGAGACTTCCACAACTCCGTTCGACTTGAAATTCGAATGACGTGCCACCACGTGACATTGACACTGGCGCATGCGGATGACTTGCTATTTTTATATTTCCAAAATGACTTACTATAAATAGTAAGTGTCTCCGTTTGACTTCAAATTTTACCAGCAAATAGCTTGAAGGATGCTAATTGCGGTGGTTTACACCGGTTCGAAAATTCTGACTTTTTACCCCTCTTTTGGGTCCCGGCGGAAACCCTAATTCATCTTGCATGCATATCAAACGATCTCCGTTTGTTTTCGTTTCTGTTGCATTGCGATCAGCTCGTAATTCTGAAGTGCTGGGAGGCGGCTGCCGGAATGTATCTGCTAAAAATAGTAAATTCTTGAATGAGTGATTATCTCCGTTTGCATGTCACATCATCGCGAAGCTCTCGAAAAACCCATAAGGAATGTGCGGACATGCAAAGAAAAACCTAACATGCAAACCCTAAAAATAGCCTCTAAAGGCTGCACTCTGAAAGTCGTCATCTTGCTTTGCATGTTACACCATCGCGAAGGTCTTCGAAAACCCAGAAGGGATCTCCAAACATGCGTTGAAAAACTCTGCATCTAGGCCCTGAAATTTGCTCTGGAAGTTGAACTACTAAAAATAGTAAGTCGTCCGTTTCAACTCAAATTTTGCCAGAGAGTAGCCTGATGTGTTCTGATTGTGGCGTGGCTGTTAAAACTTCAAGAATACTGACGGAACACCCGGAATTGCACACTTACTAAAAATAGTAAATTGTCAGAATCTGATGAAATTTGAGTGGAAGCCTGCTGGAAGCATACCGACAATCAATGTCAATCTCTATTTTCAACTTATTCACTTCGTTTGACCTTGAAGTGACCAGGAAAGTACAAACCCTAATTTTCAGACTTGGCCAAATTCACGTTTAAACTCAAAGGCGGAGAAATCCCTCGAAAGGCAGACAGCAAAAAGAGAGGGAGAGAGACAAAACCAAAGCCAAAAGACCAGAAGGGAGCAAAAATTAGGGGTCCCCATCTTGAATGGGGCGATGTGTGAAAAGGTCACAACAGGGATGAAGAAACCTTGCTAGCTATCCATAACAAAGACCAATTTCACCATCAATGAAAAGATCTTCTATTATGAAAGTTTTACAACACAATCTCTTACAAAAGTTTTCAAAGGAAAACTTTCCTTCTTCTCCACACTATGCTAAGCTATCAAACTATCTCTCTAACAAAATGTCTATGGACAGCTCAGATTACAATCAGAAGAATGGCTAAAATTAAGCCACCTCAGCCCTAACCCTAAAAACTGTCAGAATGGGGAGTGGTACATTAAATGAATCAAAGATTCCCACTCACTCCCAAAATAGTAAAGGCAATTAATGCCCACAATCAGTCTTCCAGAAGATCATCGTCCAATAGTGCATTCCCATTCTCCTTCTCCCTGGCTGCAAACTCAATGAATCTAGCAAGTACAGCTTGAACCTCCTGAACGGAAATAGGTGGAATGCAATCAAGCTGAAACTCTAACACCGTGATTGACTGTTCATGCCGTGCACAAGATTTTCTCCAAGCGGCTAAGGAATCCTGCGTGCTCTGAATCAAGCTGGAGAAAGTAGAAGTGTTCTCAAAGTCGTCCTACACAAAGGTCTTCACCTCTGAGAAAAAATTCACCAGCCTACCCCTCAAATTATCAATAATCACCTCATTGGGATTCAGGCGTCTAGCAAATATTGCCTCCAAAGTATTCTGGACCCCATCAATAATGTTTGCCATAGCCTTTCGAACTCTAGCTGAATCCACCTATGCTGCGTCAAAAAAACCACGTCCTGTGACTACTGAAGAGTACCATCTAGAAAAGTCGTATCTATCATTCTCCTGAATGACTCCTCCATCGATCAGCATCTGCAAAGGAGTATGCCTCAAGACGCTGAATAACTTTGCTCTGATAAACAGAAGCATCACCCCAGGCCTGATCAACTGCCTCTATCCGTGCCGAAATATTGGAAGCCTACTGGAAAGCATGAGGAAGGTCTTCCATAAACTTTTTTGTCTCAGCACGAACTCCTGCAAGCCATTTATCTGCCTCCTGTGCCATCTTCCTCAATTCCAACAAGCCGCTAACTGACTCTCTGGATAACTCGGCTGGAAGCTCTATTGCTGGAATCTCTTGCTCGTAAGGACGAGACAAGTGCTGCACGTATCCTATCAATGCCTTATGTTCCTTTTTCAACTTCTTATACTTTCCTTCCTTTTTAAATAATCTATCCTTGAGTGCGTGGTAGGAGTTATCACATTCCTCCTCAATCTGTGCACCTGTGGGACGTCCTAACTCCATTGTTGTGATCACATAGTTCTCTGGCACTGCTTCGTCCCGATCACAATCAACCTGTGGCACCGCCATATGAAGGGTGCGAGAACCATCCCCATCGGTCGATATTTTTGAAAATTTTTGTGCTCTCTTCCTTTGTGGAGGCACGTTGATCCTGTTTAACAACTTTTCCATTTCTATCGCTGGATCAATCTCTTCACTGGGGCTTCTTCTCATCCTATCTCTGAGCCAGTCAGGTACAACATGCTGTATAACGAATGGTTGTTGTTCTTGTGCCTCTACTTCACGGACTTGTTCAACTTCTATATCATTCTAGCGAGGCTCATCTGCCTCAAGTGGCTGAGTATCTTCTGAGACTATATCATCATCCTCTAAAGCCGCCTCTAACTCACGCTGAAACTAAGTGTCGGTAGCAGTCCCCTCATCATCCTGCTGATCATCTCTAGTAGGTGCGTTGACACTCTGGCCAACCGACTATCTCCACGGTGGCTGATTATCTTCTTGTACTGCTTGCACCTGATTCAATGCATTTCTTTGATCAACAAATAAAGAAACCTCCTGTATGCTTGGAGAACGTGTCTCCAATGGCGTGGGTGATTCAACTATAACTCTTGGAGGCTCCTACCGAACTGGCTCCTTCCTTCGAGATTCTGGACCTCGTGTAATTTGTTTCTTCCTGCTGGTGGTGGGTGTCCTGTGATCTCCCATCGAATTGTAAGTCAATGCAATCGACCTACTCTTCAATCTACTCACACGCCTATCAACCCATGCTCTGGTAAATGTCAAGACTGAAATAGAAAGTGTGTCCAAGTCAGCAATCTCTAGTTCTGACCAATCCAGGAGTGGAAATGGAGTATCTCTTACTGCCTCATAATCTAAATGGACAACGTTCGTGTCCTCATCCACCTAGTCTGGTACCGGAATGACTTCACACTCCCTAATCATGCCTATTGGCAACCTAGAGAACATTCTCTTCCTGACTTCTGCTTCGTCTGATGCACCAGCCCAATAATCCTCAATGTTCGCCTTATGTTTAAATTCCTCTAACAGTACCCATCTGATATTGTTATGCGGATCATAGTGCTGTCTGCTGGTGTGATAGGAAAAATGAAAGAATTGAAGCTCACTTTCAGCTTCTCTAGCTGCCTGTAATGAAGGACACACTTCATCTGAATTGCCCATGACAATTGGGAAGTCAACTCCTCCCTTCTTTTTCTTTTGAATCTTATCAAAAGCAACCAATTGCCTAAATATTTCTAACATTAAAATTCTGTTGGTTGGGAACTTAGGCAACCTATATGGGTATGAAGAAAATCCTTGCAGTCTTATATAAGAAAACTTTGGAAATTGTATAAACCAGCACCCATACCTCTCAATCAATTCTTGAGCTTCCCTCGAGATCCTATGATGCATACGCTCCTGAAGTGTTCTCGTGATGTGCATAGTAAAAACGTCGTTGACACGCTTATAATGAGTAGTACTTGTGAAGTGCAGCTGCGGACAAGGCTCATGGATTTTCAACTGGTGAGAGCCACTGGTCGCGCCCACAAAAAGATATGAAAATCACAGTAAAACCTTTCCTGGGAATTGGACATTCCAACAGGTGACTAATATCTCTTTATGGACGTTCATTTACTTGTCAATCCAGGGTTAGTTAGTTAGTTGTTCATTTACTTGTCAAACCAGGGTTAATTAGTTAGTTGTTTGACAAGTAAATGAACGTCCATAAAGAGATATTAGTCACCTGCTGAAATGTTCAATTCCCAGGAAAGGTTTTACTGTGATTTTCATATCCTTTTGTGGGCGATCCTAACAAAGACAGTGCAGCTCCATAGAAAAGATTGGAGCAATAGACTTTCTGAAGCAGTCTGGGCCTACAGAACTACATGGAAGACAACAACTGGGTTTACACCTTTTGAGCTGTTTTATGGGAAAACAGCCATGTTACCCATAGAATTTGAGCACAAAACTTTGAGGACAGCTCTTGAACTCAATATGGAAATATCTGAAGCACAGAAGGAACGTCTCCTGCAGCTAAATGCTTTGGACGAAATGAGAAAAGCTGCCCTGCAGCATACCGAAGCGGTCCAACAGCAAAGGAAGAAATGGCATGATCAACACATTAAAACCAAGCAATTTTCTGCTGGTGATTGAGCTCTGTTATATGATTTCAGATATCAAGAAAACCAAGGTAAGCTCACAACACGCTGGCTTGGTCCCTATGAAGTTGAGAATGTGTTCGACAACGGAGCTGTACAGCTGGCGACAATTGATCCAGTCCGTTTCAAATTGCTAGTTAATGGCCACCGACTCCGGTTGTACCATAAACCAGTCTCAAAAGAAGAATTCATGCAGCAGTTTGTTCAAGATCCTCCCGCTACTCTTCCTGCAGCCGAAGGCTTTAGCCTTTCTACTGCAGCTTCACTGTAATTTAGAAAAGCATGCTCATAATAAAGGTTTTCTTTTAAAGAAACCCCTTTTTCCCCATTCTCACTTGTTGCCACATCCCACTTCTTTATCTTCCATTCCATCCATTCCATCCATCCATTCCATCCATTCATCTCGTCCGACCACGTCACCCATCCACCTCATCCATCCGCATTACCCTTCATTATGATATCATTCCCAAATGTCACCTCATGAAGACGCCGTCATCTTTCTTCACACGTATACGAAATTATCAAAGGTACGCCATATCTTTTGTTATCGCATATTTGATTTATTTTATTCTATTCATTTACTACCATGCCTGTACCGGTCATTATTACCCGATCTCCGCCTATTCTTTAGTATATGTGAGGACACATGTCATACTCTAAGTACGAGGCGGGGTAATCCACCTTTTACAACCTGTCTTTTTGCCGCTGCCACAACTGCGCAAATAACCTTTCTTTATTATTTTTATAGTACTTTCTAAATATGATCGCATGTCCTTTTCATTTGCATGTTTTTCTTGTAAATTACAATCAAAACTGCTTGTTCAAAAAGTTCATTTTTGGAAAAGGAAGAAATGTGACGGCACGGCACAAAGAAAAAACCAAAACAGAAAGGGAAACAGAGAGGAAAATTTTTGAATTTTCAGCAGGGAGTTGAGTTCAGCTTGGGGAAAACTGTGAACATGGGTGGTCAGGTGGTGCGACATGAGCCTGTAGCTCATGAATTATTATTGCAAAATCCTCAAACAGTCCAGGCATTCAGCCTCTGTGGATGGTTAAACTACTTCTTGAGTTTAAATGCTTTTAATGAGGAGGTTGCTGGAGAATTTTTGAGAACCCTTTCTGAAGGGGAGGCTACTGTATGGGGTCTAACGGTTGTTGCAACTGAAAATAGAATTGCTGAAGTAACCGAGCTTCCAGCCATTGGAGAAAAATTTTCTTCAGATGCTGCCGCTGCAAGGGCTGAATTTTCAATACCCACTAATGGACCTTTGGAAGTTTTCAAGCAGGGATGCAAGCGGGTATCGTTGCCTCCTCCTTATTCAGAATACGCTGTTTACATAATCAGGTATTTAACCTGTGAAGGCCGTTTCTCATACCTGCATTCTTATCATTTCAAATTATTAAGTCATATAAGGCATGGGTTAGTTGTAAATGTTCTGAATTTCCTGTTAAAATTTCTGGAACAAAGTGCCCATGGAACCCAGCAAGGGAAAGATAATTCTATTGCTCACCATGCACTTATCAAATTATTGATTGGACGCTCTTTGAGAGATGTCTCACCTCTTTCCTGGCAACAATTCGTTTCCCAAAAGAGGTTGCAAATTCCACAACCCCCTAGGGTACTTACCCCACGGCCTCAGAAAAAGAAAAAAGAAATTGCGTCTACCAGTAAAAGAACACGGCAAGGGTCATCTACTCCTATAGCACCTGGTCCTGCAACTCTCACACCTGAATCCTCTACTAGGGTACAAACTAGGTCTGCCACTAGGAGAGAGAAGGGAAAAATAAAGGCAGAAGGGTCCCCAGAATCTGACCCTCGTTCTCAGAAAAGGCAATGCCCTTCTCCTGCAGCATCTTCCCCTACAGCTGTCTCTCCTACAGCAACACCTATTGCTATTACCAGTTCACCATCATCCTCTGGCAGGGCAGAACCCTCTAGGCAGACCAGAAAGAGGAAGGCTACCAGAACACCTCCTGCAGCCGCACCAGTGCCAAGAAGAGTTTCCACAAGGAAACAATGTAAGACCTCCCCTGCTTCACCTCAACCGGAGGTTATTGTAATTTCAGAAGAGTCTGTCAAGTCTGAATTTGATGTTTCTCAGAATGTGTCCGAGAATGCTGCACAGAGTTCATTCGTTCCTGAAGAGGAACAAGTTGAGACAAAGGAAATGGGGCATAATGAAAAAGGGTTACCAAGTCTTGATGACTTGGCTACCGCTGCTATGCAATTTTCGGAAGAAGCACAGTTTTCTCCACTGCAGCAACAAGAATTCATCCTGCAGCAAGAGCAGGAACTGACTGAACAATTGGATATGCTTAGTGAAGCTACATTCCCCCCTGCAACTTGTAAAGCCATTGTTGTTTATAAGAGGACGTTTTTGATTGAGTTTCTGGAATATGTCAAAGCTAACTGGGTACTAGTTACATTGCAAACCCTGACTTTCCGGCACCTAGCCCAGACTGACATGCAACAAAGTCTATGGGAGGTAGAAAGGAAGAAACTGAAAAAGGAAATTGAAAGTCAGAAACACGAAATTTTTGAGTTAAAAGCAAAAATGGATGAAATGTTAAAAGTAATTAGTCAGATTATGGAATGCAGACCACCACCCAGAGTTTATGCTCTGTGCCTTAAGGAACAATTCTTATGGTTCCAATTGATGAGAATTTCGAGAAATCAAGATCTTATACTTCACACTGCTAAAGAATTTTACGACGCATACCAGGCAGCCCCTAATTGGTTAAGAAATTCTCTGTGTGAATTTTATTTACATGGCTTTTTAATTCCATTTGAAACATAATGGAATCCTCTTCTATATATTGGTGATATCCATTTGAGATCATTTGTCATGGACAGCAAATGAAGCAAATTATGGCAGGCAATGGGAAACATATGAGGAAGCCGAAAGGAATGAGCCTGTTCCATTACGCTCTCAAAGTTCAAACCCCCATGCAATGTTGAAAATCTGGTTTACTCTGACATATGGCATTAATAATAATACAGCCAGAAAGAATATTTGACCTCAGGAAACAAGTATATGATGAATTTCAGGCACAATCATATTCATTTTGGAGACTGTTATACACCAGAAGTGAGAAAATGAGGGAAAGATTAACTGTTGGGCTAAGAAGGTCCGAACCTCACAGTCCCCTAAATTTCACAACAGCTTTTAAACGATCAAGCAGATATATACAGTTGGGACTTCAAAAGAGATTTGAACTATGGTTGCTATTGACATTCAGACCTCCTGTGCTAATGTGGCCCTTTTATTTTCACCAGGCTACAAATCTTAATGATGATTTTGAAGACTGTAGGTATGAAAGGTGCCAGGCTTTCAGAGGATTTTATTACAGGTTTGAAACTCCATTTCAGAGTCATACTACAACCACTAATTTCAAAGAAAACCACCAAGAAAGTTAATGCTGGAGGACCAGCATTGGGCTAAGTAGGGGAGAGAATGATGAGCCCAAAATGTGCTCATAGTTTGGATATTATGATAAACTTTTAATACCTTTACTTTTTTTATTCGTGGTTGTTTAAACTCTTTTGAAACCTTTTATGGGGATATCCTGTAGCAAAACACTTTCATGTTTTCCTACAGCTTATTGTGTTGTTTTGACTGCATTTATTACCCCGTTGACTCCCTAAATGACTGGTATATCGCATGTAGTTTTTGAATAATGAAATAGATTTAAATATGTGATTAATGAGCGGATATTGTGTATGTGCCATGCGCCTTTTCTTTCGCATCTATTACCTTGTGTTTCGCAGGTTGTTGAAGAAAGTTTGATCGAGTCAAGCGCAACCGATCTCGGCTCATCATTCTCTCCCCTACTTAGCCCAATGCTAGTCCTCCAGCATTAACTTTCTTGGTGGTTTTCTCTGAAATTAGTGGTTGTAGTATGACTCTAAAATGGAGTTCCAAACCTGTAATAAAATCCTCTGAAAGCCTGGCACCTTTCATACCTACAGTCTTCAAAATCATCATTAAGATTTGTAGCCTAGTGAAAATAAAAGGGCCACATTAGCACAGGAGGTCTGAATGTCAATAGCAACCATAGTTCAAATCTCTTTTGAAGTCCCAACTGTATATATCTGCTTGATCGTTTAAAAGCTGTTGTGAAATTTAGGGGACTGTGAGGTTCGGACCTTCTTAGCCCAACAGTTAATCTTTCCCTCATTTTCTCACTTCTGGTGTATAACAGTCTCCAAAATGAATATGATTGTGCCTGAAATTCATCATATACCTGTTTCCTGAGGTCAAATATTCTCTCTGGCTGTATTATTATTAATGCCATATGTCAGAGTAAACCAGATTTTCAACATTGCATGGGGGTTTGAACTTTGAGAGCGTAATGGAACAGGCTCATTCCTTTCGGCTTCCTCATATGTTTCCCATTGCCTGCCATAATTTGCTTCATTTGCTGTCCATGACATAAATGATCTCAAATGGATATCACCAATATATAGAAGAGGATTCCATTATGTTTCAAATGGAATTAAAAAGCCATGTAAATAAAATTCACACAGAGAATTTCTTAACCAATTAGGGGTTGCCTGGTATGCGTCGTAAAATTCTTTAGCAGTGTGAAGTATAAGATCTTGATTTCTCGAAATTCTCATCAATTGGAACCATAAGAATTGTTCCTTAAGGCACAGAGCATAAACTCTGGGTGGTGGTCTGCATTCCATAATCTGACTAATTACTTTTAACATTTCATCCATTTTTGCTTTTAACTCAAAAATTTCGTGTTTCTGACTTTCAATTTCCTTTTTCAGTTTCTTCCTTTCTACCTCCCATAGACTTTGTTGCATGTCAGTCTGGGCTAGGTGCCGGAAAGTTAGGGTTTGCAATGTAACTAGTACCCAGTTAGCTTTGACATATTCCAAAAACTCAATCAAAAACGTCCTCTTATAAACAACAATGGCTTTACAAGTTGTAGGGGGAAATGTAGCTTCACTAGGCATATCCAATTGTTCAGTCAGTTCCTGCTCTTGCTGCAAGATGAATTCTTGTTGCTGCAGTGGAGAAAACTGTGCTTCCTCCGAAAATTGCATAGCAGCGGTAGCCAAGTCATCAAGACTTGGTAACCCTTTTTCATTATGCCCCATTTCCTTTGTCTCAACTTGTTCCTCTTCAGGAACGAATGAACTCTGTGCAGCATTCTCGGACACATTCTAAGAAACATCAAATTCAGACTCGACAGACTCTTCTGAAATTACAATAACCTCCGGTTGAGGTGAAGCAGGGGAGGTCTTACATTGTTTCCTTGTGGAAACTCTTCTTGGCACTGGTGCGGCTGCAGGAGGTGTTTTGGTAGCCTTCCTCTTTCTGGTCTGCCTAGAGGGTTCTGCCCTGCCAGATGATGATGGTGAACTGGTAATAGCAATAGGTGTTGCTCTAGGAGAGACAGTTGCAGGGGAAGATACTGCAAGAAAAGGGCATTGCCTTTTTTGAGAACAAGGGTAAGATTTTGGGGACCCTTCTGCCTTTATTTTTCCCTTCTCTCTCCTAGTGGCAGACCTAGTTTGTACCCTAGCAGAAGATTCAGGTGTGAGAGTTGCAAAACCAGGTGCTATAGGAGTAGATGACCCTTGCCGTGTTCTTTTACTGGTAGACGCAATTTCTTTTTTCTTTTTCTGAGGTCGTGGGGTAAGTAACCTAGGGAATTGTGGAATTTGCAACCTCTTTTGGGAAACGAATTGTTGCCAGGAAAGAGGTGAGACATCTCTCAAAGAGCATTCAATCAATAATTTGATAAGGCCATGGTAAGCAATAGAATTATCTTTCCCTTGCTGGGTTCCGTGGGCACTTTGTTCCAGAAATTTTAACAGGATATTCGGAACATTTACAACTAACCCATGCCTCATATGACTTAATAATTTGAAATGATAAGAATGCAGGTAGGAGAAACGACCTTCACAAGTTAAATACCTGATTATGTAAGCAGCGTATTCTGAATAAGGAGAAGGCAACGATACCCGCTTGCATCCCTGCTTGGAACCTTCCAAAGGTCCATCAGTGGGTATTGAAAATTCAGCCCTTGCGGTGGCAGCATCTGAAGAAAAATTTTCTCCAACGACTGGAAGCCCGGTTACTTCAGCAATTTTGTCTTCAGTTGCAACAACCGTTAGACCCCATACAGTAGCCTCCCCTTCAGAAAGGGTTCTCAAAAATTCCCCTGCAGCCTCCTCATCAAAAGCATTTAAGCTCAAAAAGTAGTTTAACCATCCACAGAGGCTAAATGCCTGGACTGTTTGAGGATTTTGCAATAACAATTCATGAGCTACAGGCTCATGTCGCACCAACTGACCACCCATGTTCACAGTTTTCCCCAAGCTGAACTCAACTCCCTGCTGAAAATTCAAAAATTTTCCTCTCTGTTTCCCTTTCTGTTCTGGTTTTTTCTTTCTGTCATGCCGTCACATTTCTTCCTTTTCCAAAAATGAACTTTTTGAACAAGCAGTTTTGATTGTAATTTACAAGAAAAATATGCAAATGAAAAGGACATGCGATCATATTTAAAAAGTACTAGAAAAATAATAAAGAAAGGTTATTTGCGCAGTTGTGACAGCAGCGAAAAGACAGGTTTTAAAAGGTGGATTACCCCGCCCCCTACTTAGAGTATGACATGTGTCCTCACATGTACTAAAGAATAGGCGGAGATCAGGTAATAATGACTGGTATAAGCATAGCAGTAAATGAATAGAATAAAATAAATCAAATATGCGATAACAAAAGATATGGCGTACCTTTGATAATTTCGTATACGTGTGAAGAAAGATGACGGCGTCTTCATGAGGTGACAGTTAGGAATGATATCATAATGAAGGGTAATGCGAATGGATGAGGTGGATGGGTGACGTGGGCGGACGAGATGAATGGATGGAATGGATGGATGGGATGGATGGAATGGAAGATAAAGAAGTGGGATGTGGCGACAAGTGAGAATGGGAAAAAAGGGGTTTCTTTAAAAGAAAACCTTTATTATGAACATGCTTTTCTAAATTACCGTGAAGCTGCAGGAGAAAGGCTAAAGCCTTCGGCTATAGGAAGAGTAGCGGGAGGATCCTGAACAAACTGCTGCATGAATTCTTCTTTTGAGACTGGTTTATGGTACAACCGGAGTCGGTGGCCATTAACTAGCAATTTGAAACGGACTGGATCAATTGTCGCCAGCTGTACAGCTCCGTTGTCGAACACATTCTCAACTTCATAGGGACCAAGCCAGCGTGTTGTGAGCTTACCTTGGTTTTCTTGATATCTGGAATCATATAACAGAGCCCAATCACCAGCAGAAAATTGCTTGGTTTTAATGTGTTGATCATGCCATTTCTTCCTTTGCTGTTGGACCGCTTCGGTATGCTGCAGGACAGCTTTTCTCATTTCGTCCAAAGCATTTAGCTGCAGGAGACGTTCCTTCTGTGCTTCAGATATTTCGATATTGAGTTCAAGAGCTGTCCTCAAAGTTTTATGCTCAAATTCTATGGGAAACATGGTTGTTTTCCCATAAAGAAGCTCAAAAGGTGTAAACCCAGTTGTTGTCTTCCATGTAGTTCTGTAGGCCCAGACTGCTTCAGGAAGTCTACTACTCCAATCTTTTCTATGGAGCTGCACTGTCTTTGTTAGGATCGCCTCAATTTCCCTGTTTGTAACCTCCGCCTGACCATTGGCTTGAGGGTGATAGGGGTTGGACTTCCTATGTTTGATTTTATAGTCATTCATTAGTGCAGTGATCAAATTGGATGTGAACTGAACTCCCTGATCAGTTACAAGCTCTCTGGGAACTCCAAATCTAGTGAAATTTTGTTCATACAGAAATTCAGCAACCTTGTTATCTCGAGCATGAGTCATAGCTTTTACCTCAACCCATTTTGTTACATAATTCGTGCAAACTAGAATGGATGACTTGCCATTTGATGGTGGATCAATTGGTCCCACAAAATCCATTCCCCACTGATCAAAAGGGGTGACTATTACCTGTGGATATAGTGGCATTTCATCTGACTTGGTTGGTCTTCCCATATGTTGGCATATGTCACATTTCCTTGTATAGTTGATGTATGTGTTGGCATTTAAATTCGCACCTCTGGAATGCGGATTTGAAAACGGACAGCTATGCACAGATAAATTGCTCTTCAAATTAGGAGGGGAAGCTCCCTCTTGCTGATGGTGTTTGAAAGAAAGTAAACTAAAACTAAGTTGCCTATCTTTTTGATCAGCTTAGAGCACAAAGTTTTTTAAACACAAACGCCGCAGCTGAGATTTTCTGATAAGAAGTTCAACTACGACTAACTTAAACTAAAGACGTTCCTAACCTCTCAAGTAATAGCAGAGCAAGAGAAGTTAGAAATTAACAAGGTAGATTCTCTCTTTCAACGAACACCTACACACTTCACTCCAAGCTGAAATAAAGATCATAAAAGTAGAACATAGATAACGGAAATCTGAGATTTTGGACCAAGGCAAAAGAGGCTCATGATTTTATTACTCAAATCTCTAAAACAAAACTCACTTCTAACATGCCTTGAACAAGAAATTGCAGCTAAGGAGGCTTGCAAACTTATTCTTAACACAATAGAAAACAGCAATCTTACTAACTCCTTGTTGGCTAAAGAGGCTCAACAATTTGCTTATCACAACACAAATGAACAATACTTGAGCAACAAATAGAAGGCACAATAGGCTCAGCGTTTTGTTCTCACTAGCATGGTTAAAGAAAACTAAATGAGCAAAGGCTCTTATTTATAGACAAGCAGAGGAGTAGGGAACCCTAAAATCTCCTTGCTTTCACAATCTAGGGCTTGCTCAGCAAGCAAGCTTTATTACTAAATCTAGAAAGATAAAACCCTAGAAAGTAGAAAAAGCGGGAAACGCCAACTATTACATCTTATCTTCTTTCTATCCTCAAAGAATGGATAAGGATTATTCCAAGAATAGAAAGAAAGCGGGAAAGAAAGCTTCTAGAAGAAAGCTGCTTTAAAGCTCGATCACATCCGCTAGGAAGTTAGAAATTGTGTCCCGGTTCGGCGCATCTATGCCATCAACAGCAAAACACCGCTTTTCAAGATATCTTCAGCATCTGCAATAGATCTCAGGAAATCTTCGACCTCATTGGCCGCTTTATCGAATTTTGCTGACATCACTGAAATATGGCCTATCCTTCCGCCAACTGGACTGCAACTATGAACAACATTCTGGAACTGATTTTGCACCTCCTCAAGCCCGACGTTCTTAGGCAATGTCTTATGTTTTTCTTTCATCCATCTCTGTGCAATCTTCTTGCTATATTTATTTTTATGCATATTCCACATCCTTTCACATTCATCCCTTGAAAGAGTTACGCTTTCAGGCCACGGGGGAATGGAAAAACACCTTTCGACCATATCAGGCTTTAGACTGCAAATCAATCTACCGTCTGCTGACTGGATCTCCCTAGTAGCCGGGTTGTAATGCTTAATGCAAGCGATTACGAACTCAAGGCTCAACTGATATAGGAATAGACGCTGCTGCAGGAGTCCAATGTCCCGTGTTCTTGATTGAAGTGTTGCCTGCTCTCCAAGGCATGTAAATCAAACACCGGCTTGACATGATGCAAGTCCGTCTCTATTTTGATATAATTGTGAAAGAGAGCTGATTCGGACTTGAAAACATTAGAGTACTCCATTTAGAAAACTCGAAGAATGACTATAAACTCGCCTTGGTTCGACAAGTCTTGAACAATTTCTATTTTTAGAATGCTGATTTTTGCGCTCCAACGGACAAATTTTCTTTGAGAATTTTTTCTCGAGATATGGGTTTTGTTCAGAATATCGATACAAGACAACCCAAATCGTCCGTTTTTTAAAAATTTTGAATTTTGCCTGAAAAAGTAGCAAACCCTAATTTCTTCAATTTTTCCCGAAAAAGTTGGCATCTGGGTTTTGTTCAGAATATGATTAGAAATGGACCCAGTTGATTGGATTTGCAAAATCCTGACGTTTGATTGAAAAAGCAGCCAACCCTAGGTTTTTGAACTTTCTTGAAAAAAGCTGCGATATGGGTTTTCTTCAGAAGACTGATTGGCAAGGACCCAGATGGTTGAAATTTGAATGCACCGAGGTTTTTACCAACATGCAAAAATAAAAGCACCTGCTGCAACTTGATGAAGTTTCT
Source organism: Sequoia sempervirens (assembly GCA_007258455.2). Lineage (NCBI taxonomy): Eukaryota > Viridiplantae > Streptophyta > Pinopsida > Cupressales > Cupressaceae > Sequoia > Sequoia sempervirens. The sequence continues at coordinate 356,586,850 of VDFB02086081.1, forward strand.
TGAAAAATTCTTCAGAGGATTGAGACAAAAAGACCCAGATGACTGAAAAATTGAAAGCCTTGGCCTTCTGCTTGAAAAATTTGATCTTCTAGAACAAAAAGAATGAAAAATCAAGGGTTTATGCTTGCTGGTCTGAAAAATCTGATGTAAAACCAGCAACTATGGATTCTTGAATCACAAAAATTCTTCAAACTTGCTGCTCCAACTTTCTCCTCTAGATGCTACCTGCAAAAATAATGAAAAATACATTGAAAAGAAGTGTTAAATAGACTTAGGTTTTGATTTAGGTTTTGCTTTCTTTTTGCTTTTATCTCAAAACCCTAAATCTCAATCCCTTGAACATGGACGCCTCCCTTCTCTTCTTGCAAAATTTTGAAAATTTGAAAATTCTTGAAAATTTCTAAGGCATGAAACTTTGGGCGCCTTTCTTCAAGAGGGGCGCTCAACTTCACCAGTGTTAGTCAAAATTTTGCTATTTTCAACTTTTCTCCATTTTGACATACTACTTCATCTCTGATTTCTTGTTGACAGACCAACCCGACGGGCGAGCTGAGTGGTTCACGGCGGAGCCTAACTGATTCTGAGAAAGATGTTCTGGAGGCACCTCCGGCTAAAAACTTGATTTTGACCTTCGAATTCATGGGAGGCTTTTCCTTCTAGGGGCGCTCAACTTCATCAGTGTTAGCCATTTTTCTGATTTCCAAGTTCTTCATTAGCTTCTCTTCTACAGATGATTTCTCTGAATCTAAAGTACTGGGCGTCGGATTGACTGATGGTTGTGCTCATCGCAAAGCTAACGAAGAATGAGGAGGGGTCTTCTGGAAGAGATTTTGCCAAAAAGTGAATTTTTACCCCTCAAAAGGTTGGGCGCCTATCTTGACTGGGGGCGCCCACTTTACCAACACTTAGTTTATTTTTTTGATTTTTTAACCTTTGCTTTCAGATTTCTCTTTTCAACTCTCATCGGACCTTCTGTTCAGCTCTTTGAATCTGATGATTGCGAGCTCCTTTTGTCGTGCTGGATAGCTTACTGAAAAGCTTGTTGCATTATGGAGACATCTCTTTATAACCTTGACTGCAAGTTCATCTGTTTGAAGCCTTGAAAAGTTGGGCGCCTTTCTTCTCCTAGGGCGCCCAGTTTCTCCAGACTTCGAAAAAATTTCAACTTTATTCAAAACTTCTTCAAGTTTCAGATCTTTATTCTATTCTTCCACTTTGACTCGAATTTGCTGGAGACTGGATTGTCAGATGCTCTGACGATGATATCCATCGCGAAGCTAACTAAATACTGAGCAACTTCCATTGGAGGTCCTAACCCTAATTCACTCATCTAATGCCCTAAAAAGGTGGGTGCCTTTCTTTAACAGGGGCGCCCAAACTCAGCAGTGTTAGAAAATTTTCATGACTTTTCAACTTTCTTCCTCGTTCCTCGTGCATGTTCATCGTTTCACCTTCTGCTGGAAGTCTGAATGCTGAAATTAACGCCTGGCGGTCGGATGACTTCCACTGATGACCTCGGAACTCCAGATATGCTTCTGAAAAAGCGGAATAGACCCAGTAGGGCAAAATTGATTATTTTAAAATTCTGACTGCACCACCCTGATACGGACATATTTTGAGCCAATCAAAATCAGTTCGGACCCTGTCGGACCAACTTTCTATTTTTAGAAAATTTTGCCAGTATACGTTTCGAAGGAAACCCAGAAAAACCCAGAAAACGCTACTAATTTTAGAAAATTTATAAAAATAGCAGTTTTCCTAAAATTTAGGGATGAAAAACTAAGATCTAGGTTTTGTAGGTTAAGCTGCTCTCAGCAGACCCAGATCGTCAGAAATTGAAAATTTTGCGTTTTAACTCTTCATGCAAGACATGCACACCCAAATTTTGACCTTTTTGACTGTTTTGACAAGACTTTTACTCATTTCTTCAAAATGTCTAAGTGTAACAAAAATTTTAATTTTGGGGTACAACAGTATGTAAACTCCAAAGGTTGCTTGCACTGTTTTATAGAAGACTTTCCACTGTCTCCTGCCTAGAACCAGCTACCAGGGGTTCTTGTTGAGCTCAATAGACCATCATGGTCCTGCTCCAACTCTTCTCAAAGAGTTCTCCACTAGTGCCTTACCTTTGGAAATTTCACACCTTCTTGCAATCTACCACTCTTCCTTGGACTTAGAAGGTTCTAAGTGCCAATGCCTCTATCTGACTTGAACTGCTTGCAGGGGATTTGAAGATGCTGTCTCCATGCTTCTTGCAACCCAACTGATCCATTTTCCTTGGTGTCCACTCCTCAACCTACCCGATTTCATGAATTTGCCTTTTTGAGGGGCTAATCCTTGTAGCCCTTACCAGTCCCTAATTGGCTTTTTCTGCTTATATTCTCCACACAACCTAGGAAACAAAACACACTTTCAGACACCCTTTTCAGGGTTTTAAATCTTGAATTTGATTTCAGACCTCTGCCTGTTCCGTACAGCTGGTTCCTGAGTTCTTGGAGTGGAGGCCTAATTGCCCTAATTCCTAGGGTTTTGCTGATCACTTGCTTGTTTCTCACTCAAGAGAATTATTCAAGCTTCCATCTCTCAGGTGTCCTTGTGTCTAATCACATTCCACCTGGAAGTGTACTTTTTACGTACAAAAGTACCTTCCCCTGCCTTGGTTCTTTGATCTTTGCTCCCAAATCCCTAACCGGGCAGTCCTAGCTCACCTAGGGTTTGCGTTCACATTCTTTTGCTTGGCCCTTTAACATTCCTAACCCTAAATATTTACAAAAGGTTGGCTCCTCTCCCATATTCACCTATTCTCAAGGGAACCCCGTGGACAGTGCTTATGGGGGAGCCATTTTGAAACAAACTGTTCAAAGACAGCAATGAAAACCCTGCTAACTTTTAAATGCTGATCTAAGGTTTCAAATAATAAACTCCTCTCCACTCAAAATGATAACACCATGAAAAGTGACTCTAACCTATTCTAAATACAGGAATGCAGTGTTAAATCTGATCAATAAACGCCTATAACAACTCTGTTGCAAAACACACTGAGATTTCAGAAATAAAGCTCTACAACTCTAAACTAAGAAAACAAAACACTGAATCAATTCTCAACGCTTATTTACAACAGTTAATTCACTTCAAACTATGCAAGAACCTAAGAGCAGTAAGAAAACTGTATAAACAAAGCCATTTAAGTCACTGTTTCTCTAGCACGCGAGTACACACAGAAATTTTCTCTAAAACTGCACACTGTCTTTCATATTTCACCAAAACTGATTACAATCCGACTCCCTCCTGCTTCAACGAGCCATTACATTCATTAAGATGCCTTTCCCACGGTTCAAGGGCAGTGGATCGAGCATTTCCCTGATTTCAAGGGATTCCCAAGCCAAGTAACTTGCATGCAACCAAACAAGTTCGCCATGCAATCTTTCAACTCTGCCTTTAACCTTAATCCTAGGACCTTAATCTCCTCAAGCTCGAACCAACAGCTCCTTAACTGCCCATGGCATCTCCAAACAACGAGGATAGCACACAAAAAAAACATTAAATTCTACCAAATGCTGTCCAAAGCAAAATTTAACAACTTAGACAACCTAATGCCAAAGATGATGTTAATCCTAGTGATTAACTCATCACACACAAATGCAAGACCTTCTAAGGTCCAAAACAACATACCAAAGTCCCTGACTTGGCTAAAGTCAATACAAGCCAAAATTGTGCACAAACTTGGTGGAGGTCAGCTTAGGTGCTACTGCACCAATAGGCCACAGCATCCTTGTGTAACGTTGGCCAATAGTACCCTGTTGTAAGAACCTTCATTGATGTTCTCTTTGCTGCAAAATGTCCCCCACATGGTTCATCATGGCAAGCATACAAGATATCATAAGTCTCATCTTCTCTTACACATCTTCGCATCACTTGATCAGGTCCAGTATAAAACAGAAAATTTGCAATCCATGAAAAGTTAAAGCTCTTCTCTATTAACAATTTCTTTTCTTTTGGAGAAAAGTGAGCTGGTATTCTGCTTGCTGCTAGATAATTGGCAATGTTTGCATACCATGGAGTATGTGCAGCAATAGAAAACAAGTGTTCATCTGGGAACCTATCATCAATGACCTCATGTTCAGCAGGTGCAGTTTTTTGAAGTCTTGATAAAAAGTCAGCCACTACATTAACTCTTCCTGGTTTATCAATAATTGTAATGTCAAATTCTTGTAACAACAGGAGCCATCTTGCCAATCTACCAAAGATGGCAGGTCTGTTCATCAGATACCTGATTGCTGCATGGTCAGTGTGGATGAATATCTGATAACCTGTGACATAATGCCTAAACTTATTCAAAGCATACACTACTGCGAGCAATTCCTTTTCTGTAACAGTATAGTTTAGCTCTGGACCTTGAAAGTTCTTGTTGATAAAATAGATAGCATGCTCAATTGAATTTTCTTTTTGACTTAAGACTGCCCCTATACCAAAATCAGAGGCATCAGCATGTATGTGAAAAGGCAAATTCCATTTTGGACCTTGAAGAACAAGCGCTTGAGTAAACAAGTCTTTTAGTTGCAGGAAGGATTTTTCACAGGCCTCTATCCACTCAAATTGAGAATCCTTAGTTAATAAGGCATAAAGTGGACTGGCAATTTTACTGAAATCTTTTATAAACCTTCTATAATACCCTGCATGGCCAAGGAAGCTTCTAACATCCTTTTGTTTTGCAGGAGTTTGTAAATTCAGAATAACTTCAATTTTAGCAGGGTCAACCTGAATTCCATTCTTGGAAATATGATGGCCTAGAACAATACCTTCTTCCATCATTAGAAAACACTTTTCACTGTTGAGAGACAAATTTTGCTCTCTGCACCTTTTCAATACTTTTTCTAAATTCACCAGTGCTTCTTCAAATGTGACTCCATAGGTAGTGAAATCATCAATATAAATCTCCATACAGTCATGAGATATATCAGCAAAGATACTAATTACTGCTCTCTGAAATGTTGCTGGCGCATTGCATAGACCAAAAGGCAAGATCGAGTAAGCAAATGTTCCCCATGGACAGGTAAAAGTGGTCTTATCTTGATCTTCAGGGGCAATTTTTATCTGATTGTACCCACTGTAACCATCCAAAAAGGAAAAATAGTTTTTGCCAGACAGTGAGTCTAGTACTTGGTCTACAAACGGTAGTGGAAAGTGATTTTTTTAGTGGCAGTGTTTAACTCTCTGTAATCTACACACACTCTCCATTTTCCACCTTTCTTAGGGACAATAACTAATGGAGAAACCCACTGACTGTCAGAGATTGGGTAAATAAAACCAGCATCAAGCAACTTTTGAAGCTCATTTTTAACTATTTCTCTAAGTGCTGGATTTATTCTTCTTTGAGGCTGCCTAACTAGTAAACAATCTTCTTTGATATAGATCCTGTGAGTACAAATTCGAGGATTTATTCCTTGCATGTCCCCATATTCCCATGCAAAAGCTTTATGCTGATCTTGTAGCATTTTTAATAAGACAGCCTGTTGGGATTGTGACAGCTTGCTATTGATATTCAAACAGTGACCTGGAGACAATTCTATCTGCTTAGTGAGATTACTCATAGAATCTACAGGTGATGTTTGTACCTCTTGTGGAAGCAAGTTATGAAGAATTGCAGGAAGTTTAGGCAGCGAACTCTCAGAATTTAGGTGTTGCAGGAAACATTGTAGATGGCCACTATTTGGATCAGATGAAGTACTCATATCAGAGTTAAACTGCAGAATTTGAAAAAGCAAGGCATCCTCATTCTGAAGTTGTGAGAATGGATCATTTTGAAGCATCATTAATTGAACCAACGAATTGGCTTCTTCAGTTTCTTCCCCCACATCTAGCCAAACAGGTTGGGACAAATCTGGTTGAGGTCTAGCAGGCGGATACAAAGCCAATTTTTTTGTGGACTGTTCATCAGAAATGGTCATATCTCCAGAACGGCATCCTATAAAAGCATCAGCAGTGGCTAACCATAGTCTACCAAGGATAACTGGATATCCTCCTAAAGTTGTCTTAACTGATAATATTGTGAAATCAGCTGGATACTCCCAAGATTCAAGAGTGACAATTACATCTTCCACTATTCCATCAGGTTTAACTGTGGAGCTATCTGCAAGCTGCAGAACTGTAGATGTAGACCTAATGTTCAGAATGTTCAAGGAGTCCATAGTATGCTTTGTCATGATATTAATGGCAGCACCTAAGTCAATCAAAACATTTTTCACAATTTGGCCATTTATATGTATTTGCACTACAGAACTTCCAGGGTCAATATACTTTGGAATGACTACATTTCCCAACATTGTATCAGCCAATTTCCCTAAGACATGAATTGTTTGGGGATCATTTTTCTTCCGTCCAGGCTTTTTCAAACAGTCCTCTTTAATAGCTTTTCCAAAAATGGGAACATTTTTAATAGCCTGAAATAAAAGGATTTGAATTTGTACATTCTTGAGCTGATCCAAAATGTCAAAAGTGGGTTCTTCCATGGATTTAAATGCAATACTTTGCAACCTCTGAGGAAAAGGTGGTTTGTCTCGACTTTGCAAAACAGGCTCCTTAGAAACCGTATCAGTTATAGGCATAGGCTCAGTAAGAACAACAGGTGCAGTAGATTCTTCAAGGGGAGAATCTGGTATTTCAGTAATTAGAGGCGGTTTTGGAGCAGGTAGAGTGGTTCCAGACCTCAAATGGATATCATTAACGTTTAAGGCATAAGCTTGATATTGGTTGGCTTCAGCAAGATACATAGGTTGCTGTGGCTGCTGCTGTTGCTTATTATTGGGATTTGGCAACGGCTGGGCAGGCATAGGTGTTTGTTTTAGAGGGTCAGTATTTGTGGCAGTTGCTGCAGGAGGTGGCATGAGGGCCTGTGGTTGTGGTTGTGGAAGCTGCAGTAACCGAGGGGACTGGTTTTGCCATTGCTAAGGACCTCTCCATTGAGGATTCTGCTGCCAATTACCTGGGGGTGGGGTCCATTGTCCTTGTGGCTACTGCCAACCTCCTTGAGAAGATTGCCATTGAGGGGTCTAATAATTAGGCCAACTTGGTTGAGATGTATTCCAAGGTGGTGGTGGTCCATATGTAGGTTGCCATTGGTTATTATAGCCAGAATAAGGATTATCAAAAGTCAAAGGATCTTGAGGCATACCTTGTCTTTGAGCCCATGGTCTCCTTTGTGCAACAAAGAACACTTGATCATCATCACCTTCTACTGGCTTAAAGTCAGTAGGTAATTGCTTAGCTTCCAGATTAGCCACCATCTTGCATCTGCAGTCACGTTTCTTCTGTCTACAGTATGGACAGAACTCGGCCAATACTGCCTCGGCTTCCTCATGTTTCTTCCGAGCTTGCATAGTGTCCAGTTGCGTAGCCATATTATTAATGATATCCTGCTTGAAATCAGACAGCAAATTTGTTATCTCCGTCCGGGAAACTCCACTGGAAGAAGACTTCCCCACTGTAGCATAGTGACCTTGACCTTTCTTAACTATTGCTCGAGAGTAGTTAAGACATATTTTCTTTATATCATCCCAAGGCAGTTGGGTTATATCACCTCCTCCCATCAGGTCCAGGGCGTCTATACAGGCATCACTGATTCCCCTTAGAAAGAGTAGTTTTTGAGAGTCTTCATTGAGAGTATGGTTTGAGTTCCTTTTCAGGGAAAACAAGAATCTTGAGATATAATCTTCCAGACTTTCATCCTCCTTCTGCTGAATTCTGAATATGTCATCACTTTTACTAGCACTCTTACAATATTCCTTATATTTCTCAAGGAATTTTGTTTGCATGGCTACCCAACTATCAACAACACCTCTTCCCAAACTCATGAACCACCTGAGAGCTCCCTCCTTCAAGGTGGAAGGAAACAACTTCAGTTTGTGAGCATCTGTATTGTAGTCATAACTATGACAGAGGACATCAAACTCAAACAGAAAAGTTTATGGGTCCTCCGTAACTAGGCCATAGAACTTGGGAAGCAATGAAGAAGGAATATTTTTAAGATTGTCAGTATCTCGCTGGGGAACAATGGGAACTCAAAAGCAGGAGGTGGATTATTAGGTGGATTATTTGCCATATTTGCGTGCTGGAATAGCAGAGCAAATGGATTTTCCTCAGGTTCTTCGTCAGCTGGGTTAAATGGTAGTTCAACAAACAGGTTTTCAGGGAGGAACCTTCCCAGTGCGTCTCTTCTTCTTCTATGCATGCAATAGAATAGATGGTATTTAAAAAGAACTTGAAAATACTTAAACAACTGACTAAACTACTACTAACAATGACTATAGCAAGTTCTTAGATTGACACCATCCCCGACAACGGCGCCAAAAATGGTCGCGCCCACAAAAGGATATGAAAATCATAGTAAAACCTTTCCTGGGAATTGGACATTCCAGAAGGTGACTAATATCTCTTTATGGACGTTCATTTACTTGTCAAACCAGGGATTATACTTTGAATGGCGCAGCACAATATATGCACTAAGAACTAGTTTCGGTCACAACTTAACAAAAATAAATACTTGGAAGGAATTCTATCTACGCTACAGAAAGGTAATGCAAAGTTCTTTTAACTCAACCATGATTTGACTAAAACAGAAACCATAACAACTACAACTGAAACACAAACTATGAACTGGCCTTATGCTGCAGGAACAGGCACAGGGATGGATTCCCGATGCTGCAGGAGCAATACAAGACTGAGTTTGTATGGAAACTTCAAAGATGAAAGCTAACTGATAATCAACAGAAAATAACAGCTACTAACTAGCTACAGATACTTACTAAGTGGGCCCCCTTAGCAAGCATCTACTGGTTACGCAAGTGCTGAACTCAGAACTTCATCAAACTTTATTCATGAAAACAGAATGGTATACATTGCTTTGTTGATATGGAAACTAATAACAAACTCTGTCTCTTGTCATTCAGATTCTGCTTTTCATTCTTACATGATATCTGTTATATCTCTATCACTATGCTTCTATCTTACTATTAACTATCATCTCCTTCCCCCTCGCGCAGGAGGAGTACCTTATTTAAAATCAGGAGAACAACTAACTAACTAACCCTATCAAAGAAAGACGTGGAAGTAAAGTGTATCCCAGAATCAAGGAACAAACTTCATAAATGAATTTATCCGTTCAACCCGATCCAGAGAGAATCTAGCGCTCCACTCTTTCCAGATTGACTGTCATTAAAAATCTTTCCCAACGGTTTTGGTCAAAGAGTCTTCGCCAGAGCTTCCTCGAAGTCGTGCAGGAAATAGACTTTACTGCAGGGCCGAGATCAGCTGCGCTTGACTCGATCAAACTTTCTTCAACAACCTGCGAAACACAAGGTAATAGATGCGAAAGAAAAGGCGCATGGCACATACACAATATCCGCTTATTAATCACATATTTAAATCTATTTCATCATTCAAAAACTACATGCAATATACCAGTCATTTAGGGAGTCAACGGGGTAATAAATGTAGTCAAAACAACACAATAAGCTGCAAGAACATGAAAGTGTTTTGCTACAGGATATCCCCATAAAAGGTTTCAAAAGAGTTTAAACAACCACAAATAACAAAAGTAAAGGTATTAAAAGTTTATCATAATATCCAAACTATGAGCACATTTTGGGCTCATCAGCCACAACCAAGAGGCTCCTTGTATGAAATTCCTCTGTATTTCGTCATACAAGCCAGCATGTAAATAATGTAGGAGCCCATATAGAATGTTTTCGTTTTTCTCAAACTCAGAAGCTGCTCGTGCAAATTATCACTGATCATTGCAGCCCAGTTGATGTACTCCTTTTCTTCCAGCACGAGGTTAATGTAATAGAACATCCATGGTTCAAAAATAAATGCCTGCGGGCAACCTCCAACTCTGCTCAACATCATAATAAGATCACAGTACTCCTACTTCAAGTCATCTGATATAATCTGCCTTGGTAGCTTCGTACGAGAGGGCTTGGGGTTGCTCATCCAGCGAGTATTGATCATCTCTGTACATCTCTAGAATGCAGAAGCATACATTCGTTCAGCTCGCTCCCTCGATTTGTAAATCATATTCCTGTGTGCTAGAATCTCAAAAGCTTCGCCAATAGCAGCAGGAGTGAGGTTAGCGAGCACTTGACCATCCGGTGACATAATTGATCTCTGATCCTTCTCATAGCAGTTGGCGCACTCCATCATCAGCTTCGAACACTGAATAGCTAGTGGGAAACCAGCAGCTACATATAATCCACTTCGAATGATGTTGTGTGAAGTGGCCGAAGGTTGATGATTACCAATTCTCAACATCTGATTCTTGAAGGTTTCCAAGTTGAAAGAGCCCAAATTCGTGTTAGCAAGCTTGGCCAACTTTGAAGTAAACTTTGACACCGGCAAGAAAGACTTGCTCAGCTTCTTGATAACAGCTTGCCTGGATGCACCATTGTTGTCCTTGCCAGTTGTTCTTACTTCAGCCATCCTACAAAACAATAAACATCTATCAGCAAATTAACTTAGAAAGTAAAATATGCAGGGGCTGCCAGTCGACTTTTAAAAACTTGAGAAGCTGCAACATTCATATTTCTTTTGCAAACCTCACTTCTCCTCCAGCAAATTTCGAACTGTCAATACTCAGAAAGTTTAGCAAGTAAGCTTCAGCAACTCCAATTTATAGAAAATCGTCCAACTTCACTTCAGCAATTGAACCTTTTTAAATTCGCACCTCTTCAACTTCGAATAACTTAGCAGATTTCTAAGCTACAATAGCTTCCAATACTTCAAGAAATCTGCCAACTTTAATCAACACTTGGACTTTTGCAAATTCGCAATTCACACTCAGACTTAGATTTTCAAATCGCAGCAACTTCCAAATGACTTGGCGCCTATTTACTTCAGCAACTTCTCCAACTCCAAGTCGTACTTTCTTAGCTTCAGCAACTTCACTCTTTGAAATTCGTACCTCAGCAACCTTCTTCTTTTCAAATCGAATTTCTCATTTGCATTGCAACTTCAAACTTCAGCAACAAATTCAGATTTCAGCCTTCAGCTTCAGCAAAATTTCCAACATCAAACTTAGAGCAAATCAAATTTTCTCAATTGTGAAAAGAAATGGAAAACTTCTCAATTCTTATAGCGAAATCGAATTCTAGAAGGGAGCTAATTTTAGCCAGTACATTAAAGCTCCACTACTTCTCTTCAAGAATTCGAATTTCCCCCCTCTGGCATTTTTGACACTTGTCTTTCGACGCCTAGAATCTTAATCTTCTAGAAGTTCAACTTTGACTGGAGCATTTGGCATTTAATTCATTTTCGAAAAATATTCACTTTAAATTCATCTTTGAATCAATTTTATTCACCAGCTGGAGCTCCGTCATTCAAACTTTTTTAATTTCATTCACCTCTGACTCTAGAAAATTCATCTGATGAAGAGTTCAATTGAAATTATCTAGGCAACTCACTTCAAATTCATTGTCTGGAAAATTTTATTTTGAAAACACCTCTTATTCAATTTGCCTTAGAAAATTTTAAATTTTCCCTTTAGGAAAATTCATAATTCGAGCACCAATTAAATTATTTATCCTGGAGGCCTTGGCGAAGTGCAGAAGACATGGAAATCAACTTCTTGTCAAAGATCCTCAATACCCAGAAGAAAATTTTCTCTAGAACTTGTCAAATCCATGGGTATACCACGAACAGGTTCATTTAATTTTTATTTTTTTTTAATTTTTTGAACCTTAGAAAAAAAAAAAATTCGACCATTTTAATCCCATTCTTCAACTCTGTGAGTGCTTTGTTGCTCTGACTTGAAATTTTTTATCAATCCTGCAATGCCAACATCCTCTGACTTCATCACTGGCAAATTCATCCATGTCCAGGAAAATTTCATCATCCTTCATGTCTACGCGTAATTTCCTAAGAAAGAAAATATTTTGCCTTAGAAAAAATTTTAAATCATTTAGCATTTTGAAAATTTTGCCTTAGGAAATTTTATTAACTCATTTAGAAAATTTTCCTTGAAAGCACATATCATGGAGAATATTTAACTTCAACGCCCAACATGTTTTATTTTTCATCCCCCATAGGCTTAATATTCCCAACGCCTAACATATTATTCATCACCCTACACACTTTAGGCGCATTTCACACTTGAAGGGGAGTATTAACTACGCCAAAGTCACTTTATTTCACCACCCTTTACCTTGCTTACCAGGCTTCACCCCTAATATTTACTCTTTACATTGCGCATTTGGCACTTGAAGAGGCTGGGCGCATATTGCATGTAGAGGAGAATAAAGCTTTTTTTTTTTCAACGCACCTTTGTGACCCTTTGACTTCCTTTCTTTTGTCTTCACATGCCCTTACTTGGGCATATTTGAACATGGGAGATGGATGAACATCTTGACTTCTTCCTTGAATCTTTGACCCCCCTCTTAAGATGGGCACATTTGATGCCTCTAGGAGGATGGAAGTTATACTTAGAAAATATTTTGCATGTCATCACCTTGAGGGCGCATTTGGCTATGCGTGGAGGATGAACATCTTGACTTATTCCTTACTAACCTTGGGCGCATTTCAACTTGCTAGAAGATGGGCACATATGGCATGTAGAGGAGGACGAGTATCTTTGACTTTCTTCTTGAGCGCATTCTAGCATGTATGGAGGATGAAACTCCCGACGTGTTTTGACCATCTTGACTTCTTATGAACTTGGGTGCATTTTGCCATTGGTGAAGGATGAAGTTTGTTGACTCTTTGACTTGCTAACCTTGGGCGCATTTCAACTTGCTAGAAGATGGGCGCATATGGAGGTAAGAGGTGGATGAAACACCAATGCCTTAGAAATTTCTTCAACCATTAGCTTGAAGTGAGGGCGCATTTCAGGGGTGGTGAAGGATAAACATTTTCAACGCCAAGCTTGACTCTTTTTCCTTACTAACCTTGGGCGCATTTCAACTTGGTAGAAAATGGGCGCATATGGCATGTAGAGGAGGACGAGTATCTTTGACTTTCTTCTTGAGCGCATTCTAGCATGTGTGGTGGATGAAAGTTTTTAACTTAGAAAATTTCCTCTATGTCTCTTATGAGGGCGCATTTGGGCTTGCTAGAAGATGAACGCCTTTGACCCTTGACTTACTTGGCACAAGGGCGCATATGAGATAGTGTGAAGGATGGGCGCATATGGAGGTAAGAGGTGGATACTTTATGCCTTAGGAAACTTTTGAACACCTTCCTAGAGTGGGCGCATTTTTCATAGGAGGAGGATGAAATTTGACACTTAGAAAATTTTCGATCATCTTGACTTGCTGAAGAGGGCGCATATGGAGGTGGCAGGAGGATGAAACACCAATGCCTAAAAAATTTCTTCAACCACTAGCTTGAAGTGAGGGCGCATTTCAGGGGTGGTGAAGGATGAAGTCTCAGACTTAGCCATTTTCCTTGTCTTCCCAACTTCTCCATGCCTTACTATAAATAGTAAGTCCTTTAATTTTCATATCTCAGAAGCTCAGATTGCTTTGAAATTTTGAACATTGGATCTTCACGACTCCGTCAGCCTGTTGACACTGCTATTCTGAGTTGGCCTGCTATTTTTAGCCTATTTCTGAAGGTGGTTTACTATTTATAGTACTGCTTATTTCTGAGCCCTCCATGTCTCTGTTTGACTTGAAATTCGAAAGGTGTGCTCCTCACCACATGACCTGCCTGTTCACACTGGCGCATGATGCTGAGTTGCTATTTTTAGCCAGTTTCTGAAATGACTTACTATAAATAGTAAGTGCTCCATTTGCCCTCAAATTTTACCAGTGGATAGCTTGAAAGATGCTGATCGCGGTGGTATACACCGGTTTTCGGAAATTCTTACTTTTTACCCCTCCTTTTGGGTCCCGAAGCTAGAAACCCTAATTGGTCTTGCATGCATATCAAACGATCTCCATTTGTCTTTATTTATGTTGCATTGCGATCAGCTTGTGATTCTGAAATGTTGGGAGGCGACTATCGGAATGCATCTGCTAAAAATAGTAAGTTGCTGAAGGAGTGACTATCTCGCTTTGCATGTCACATCACTACGTAGGTTTCGAAAAACCCATAAGGAATATGCAGACATGCAAAGGAAACCTTGACATGCAAACCCTAAAAATAGCCTCGAAAGGTTGCTTCTGAAAAATTTTTGATCTTGGTTCGCATGTTATATCACCGCGAAGGTCTCGAAAAACCCACCAGGAATATGCAGACATGCAAAGAAAACCTTGACATGCAAACCCTAAAAATAGCCTTTGAAGGCTGAACTCTAAAAGTTGTCATCTCGCTTTGCATGTTATACTGTCGCGAAGGTCTCAGAAAACCCAAAAGGAATCCTCAGACATGCATTGAAAAATCCTACATATAAACCCTGGAATCGGCTCCGGAAGCCGGATTGCTAAAAATAGCAAGTTGTTCGTTTCAGCCCAAATTTTGTAGATGAGTAGTTTGATGTGCTCTAGATGCAATGTGACTGTCGGAACCTTGAAAATACTGAAGAAACGCCTAGAATTACACACTTACTAATTATAGTAAGTTGTCAGAATCTGATGAAATTTCAGTGAGGGCCTGCTGGAAGCATACTGACAACAACGTCAGTCTCAGTTTTAAATTTATTCACTTCATTTGACCACAAATTGGTTGGAAAGCACAAACCCTAATTTTTAGACTTGGCCAAAATTTTACGTTTAAGCTAACAGGCGGGAACGTCCCCAGGAAGGTAGACAACAGAAAGAGACAGAAAGAGAGAGAGGGAGAAAAACCAAGGCCAAAAGACCAGAATGGAGCAAAAATTAGGGGTCCCCATCTTGAATGGGGCGATGTGTGAAAAAGTCACAACATCTGGCGACTCCACGAGAAAGTGTTGAAAAACACTTTAAGAATTGAACCTTGATTAATCTTCCTCAAACCATCATACGAAAAGATACTCAAAAGGGGAAAAGAATCTGATATGGATCATAACACCTTCATCCAAGACCCGTGAGTGTGTGCATTCGTTCCATCTCTAAACCATCCCGACCTCCGGAATCGGCCGCAGCAAATTATACAAATATCTTAACTTCAAAAGCATCCTGGACATTGCCTCGCTGCTAGTCAGGCGTCCATAGCCCCGACGAGGTTGTCGCTACAATTCTCACGAATATTGCTTCACTGCCGTCCGGGCGTCCATAGCCCCGGTGGAGTTACTCGTATGTTCCCAAAACCAATATTTTCTTTCATTTTTCTCTTTCTTTCTTTCTTGTTTTTCAGATATTTCTTTTAAGCACATTTTCTTTTCTTCATTTGATTTCTCCGTCAATTCCTTGATTGGCTGGCAGGCAATGAAGCCTCCAATGGGTTTGAGAATTGTAGTGGCGCTGAAGCAAGATGTATGATTTTCACCTGCCAAGACTTCTCCCAAGAAACCAAAATGACTCAGAATGGAGATAGATAAGGTATTTAAGGTCTTTAGACTCGTGTTAAGACACAATAACGGGTTAACCTCCCGAGACAAGTTTAATCCAAATTGGATGATGACAAGATGAAAACAACCTTAGCCTTTTCAAAAATTTGCACAAATTCCAGCGGAAAGAAACCATGTTGTGAAAATATAACCATCATCACCCCCTTCGCAATGGGAAATCCTAAAATCCTTGCCCATTCCAAACCAAAACCACTTGAGTGGACAACTCAAGGGAAGAACGCCAAACCAAAAACCCAGAGGGCAACAAACCAAAACCAAAAACGAAACCAACCGAAAAACAAAGAAAAGCAAACGGGAAAGCAATATAAGTTCCACCTCGACTGTGGAATAACAGGGTCCCTACACCCCTGAGCTAAATCCCTTAAGACCTTTTTTGGACCGTTATCAATTGAACCAGGTAACAAGGCAAGCAATGGCAACTGCAAAGAAGTTTTACTAGGTTTTTCTTCTTTCTTGGCTCCTACTTTTGTTTTCTTTGGCACCATTATCAAAATTCAA
Organism: Sequoia sempervirens; assembly: GCA_007258455.2. Classification (NCBI taxonomy): domain Eukaryota; kingdom Viridiplantae; phylum Streptophyta; class Pinopsida; order Cupressales; family Cupressaceae; genus Sequoia; species Sequoia sempervirens. Next base: position 356,602,823 of record VDFB02086081.1, read on the forward strand.
TGAGTAGTGAGTGAGCTTACCCAAAATGCAGCTTGCCTTGAAGGACTCCTTTCACTGTTGCACCTTGAGCTCGCCTACACTTAGTTTCTGTTACCACGAACGAAAAATTTCTCAATCTACCTTGTTTATTTTCACATCACACCACATTAATTCCTAAATCATAAATTCTTCATCATTCCAATCCTTCATGTTGAGCTCAATTTCATATTTCAAAACTGATTAATGTGACTAGCCTTCATTAAATGTTCCAACAGCTGATTACCACGTTACCTTTCATCACCTTTTATCCTCCCGCAGTACTATGGTACATAGTATTACCCTGTCTTATCATACCGCTCTACCGCACATCCCTCTAGTCTTCCTTACGGCACCGCAATGTCCTCTTAGTGCTTGGCCTTGTATACCGCTCTACCGCGGGCTCTGTTCTAACCTTCCGCGGTATAGCAGTTCCAATTGTTATTACTGTTCCTTACTACACCACTCTGCCGCGGGCTGCATTCCAATCCTCCGCAGTATAATGGTCTCCCTTGTAAATACTCACTATTATACCACTCTACCGTGGGCTTGGTCTTAACCTTCCTCGGTATAGTGGTAAAAGAATATAGTATTAGCTCTTTTATCGTGCTATCGTGGGTCATTTTGCAAAAGGCCGCAGTAAGGAGGTATGATGTATGGCTAAATCATCTGCATTATAAAAATCCCTTCCAATCATCCATCTACTGTTAACTGCAAGTGTCTTGAACAATTGTGTAAGTCCCCTTGTGAAAACAGCAATTCACAACCAACCAACTGAGGGTATTCCAAAGCATTTCGGAACCTTGGAGTTGAACGTGAGATCTATCTCGCAATCTTAGCGCACGGAATACTTTGATCAAGAGATAATGGAGTAGCCTTCAGACAACTTCGTTCTGCTGATTGGTGCGGTCACAAAAATCACATCAACAAGACCCTGCTTGGAAACATGCTGAAATATTTGCCGAAATGAAAAAAGGAGAGGCAAAATGTAAATATTGCAAAACAATGTATCATGGAGGAATAAACAGATTGAAATATCATATTGCACGCATACTCGTCCATGATGCAATGGGCTACAGTAAAGCACCTCCTAAGGCTGTTCGTGAACCGCAAGTGCAATTAGAAATATTTGAATTACAAAAAGAAATGAAAAAGAGGCAGAGGGAGGAGTTGGCGAGTGTTGGACAGCCACAGGGACTTGGTGCTGTTGGAGATGCTTCTTCCATGCCTCCATATCGTCCTAGTGCTAGCGCTTGTGCTAGTACTGCACCAGCTATGCGTACTACTACTAGTACTACTCCTAGTGTTGTTGGTGCTGCTTCTGCTAGTGGTAGTGGGAGTGTTAGCATTGGCCCTAGAGTTTGTAAATCTAGGGTGGATTCATATTTTGTACCACGCACTACTCCTGCTTCCCAACTGTCGCTTGAGAGCATGGGTTGGAACAAGGACGTACACGATGCAACAAAGAAAACAATTGCAGACTTCTGGTACTACTGCACCATTCCCTTCCATGTAGCCAGGTAATTCTTTTTCGTTTAATTGTTTTAAAATTTATATTTAAATTTTAGAATCTAGAATCTAGATGTATCTCATTATCAAATTCAAATTTAAAGTTAAAAACTTAAAACTTTTCATTTTACAATACTTATCTAAGTAACTTATTAATTTATTTATGACATGTTTTAGGTCTCCCTTTTGGCAAAACATGGTTGATGCCATAACCATATGTGGGGCGGGGTTCAAAGCCCCTACTGAAGAGGAATTAAAGGGCCCACTTTTGACTCAAAAGTTGACAGATGTAAAAGCACAATTAGAGGAGTAGCGCTTGCAGTGGAGGAGGTCGGGTCGCACCATCATGACTAATGGTTGGACTGATAGGAGAAATAGGACGCTCCTTAATTTTCTAGTTTCCTTCGAAGGTCATTGTACTTCCCTCTATGCATTGAATAATTTGAAATTTGAATTTGATTTAGTGATTAATAATTTAATATGGCTGATTTATGTTTTTTAATTTATTGAATAATTGGTTTTGCTTATTTTTTCAGGTGACACCGTCCTCAACAAATCCATTGATGCTCCCACCCAAATCAAAAATGCCACATACCTTTGTGAGGTTATAGAGGAGGTGATAATTGAGGTGGGAGAAGAGAATGTAGTTCAAGTGGTGACAGATAATGCAGCAAATTATGTTGTTGTTGGTAGATTATTGATGGAGAGGCACCCTACTATATTCTGGACTCCATGTGCCGCTCATTGCATTGACCTCATATTGGAGGATCTTTGTAATGTCCCCTTCTCAAGCATGATCTTCTCAGATGATCGTTGGCCTATTCTGGAGACCCATAGGCTACTCAGACGATTTGATTAGGGTTTCTTGTGTGGAGGTTGCGATTGCTCGTGAATTGGTGATTGAACTGCGGATTCCTTCTGGATTTTCTGTGGACTTCGCAGTGATATGTTTCTCTTGGCATTCTGAGCACTTTCTGGAATTTACTATTTTTAGTAAATTCTATTTCTGGCAGTGGTCCTTTTGGTCTCGGCACAGTTGACTTTCCTCTTCAGTTGACTCAATTGGTTTATTCAAATTCTGGTCTCAAGATGCAGTTTCAGAGAGATAAGTTCATTTCACTTAAATAACATTATATTTTAATGTTATATTACCCCTTGGCCTAGTCTCTTAACTTAATGTTGCTTTAAAAGGTGGTCTTTAAGGGGTGGCGCCATCATTGAGCTAATTTTATAATTATTAAGGTTGAATTAAAGCCTTAAGATTGGACGCCAATATTAAAGTGATGAATTTCATTAAAAAGTCAAAATTGAAGCTTTGAAGAAAGGGACACCATCTATTGGAGGATTAGGGTTTGACTTAAAAAGGAAGATTAAGGTTTCGAGAAGGTCAACGGGAAATTATAAAAGGAAGCCTTTGGTTCTCATTTCAGTATCTTTTTGTCTACAGGAATGTTATGCTGCCGGATTGGCTTTGGAATTGCTTCGAGGAATGTACACCTCCTAGCTTGGCATTGCTTCTCGCTTGAAAGATAGCGACTAGTGGTGAGATAGTGTAGTTTGAATGCTTTATTGTGAGATTTCTGCATTTTAGTCTTTGTGAGGATTTGTAAATCAATTTTATGCATATTCATTGTAGCAGATTGTCGTTTTTATTCATAAATCAAAAAATACAAAAAGAGTGCTTCTGGGTATTGTCTTATTCTCTCTGTCTGTAAGGGGCGACCCATTTCCCAAAGTTATAGATTTTTATTTGAAGGCTGGAATTTTTAAAGTAAAATCGCCCCTCTTGCTGGGCCGTACCTTTTAGTTTGTCTTGGGATTCGTGCAAAAATAAATATCAGTGTTTTAAGTCTGTTTCTTGCTGTCATCTTGGGCACCTTCATACTAGGAGTGTTTTGCATCTGAGATCATGCCATTTGAGTGAGAAAGGAGAGAAATATGAGCTAAGCATTGAATCTATGAGTTGTTGGTTATTTATTTTAAAGTGCAGATCTGTCATAACCAGATTTGAGAAATCTGCAATTTCTTCCTTATTGGATTGGTGTTAAGAGATCATTACAGGCTATGTGAAAGATTCCTTGTTGTTGCAACAATTTTGAAGAGCTCTAATATTTGATCTTGCAGGGATTCATAATTATTGTAAGCTGGCAATAGTACTGACAGCAGTTCTTTAATTCTGCTTTTTCATGATTTGTAATACTCATCTTTACACTCTGTAATTGCTTTGTAATATCTTACAACTCCGTCATATGGTAGCTCCCATTCCATCTCGGTTTGGAAAGCACATTCTTGACGTCGAGTCATATCAGTTTATTAGATGATAAGGATCCTCTGACCACATGCCCGTCGTTCGCTGACGCATTCTTGGTTAGAGTTTCTGTATAAGCATTTCAATTCAGATCCTCTGACCAATGCTCACACCTTGCCCACATTGGGATCCTGGTGTACATTCTGGTTAGAGTTGTTTCAGCATCGTTTTGGTTTAGAGCTAACCATAACGGGTGCGTATTGTTTGTAACTTGCAATTGGAAAAGTTGAAAAAATTTGGCTCGGAATATTTCAATCTTGGCAAGCTCCCATGGATCAAAACATGTGTGGATTCCACAAAAAACATTTGCAAATTTGTATACAATCACACATGGGTGCTTAACCTTATGAGGCAATACACGAGGTTGAGGGATGTTGATGTGATTTTTGTGACCACACCAATCAGTAGAACGAAGTTGTCCGAAGGCTACTCCATTCTCTCTTGATCAAAGTATTTTGTGCGCTAAGATTGCGAGATAAATCGCACGTTCAACTCCAAGGTTCCGAAATACTTGGAATACCCTCAGTTGGTTTGATGTGAATTGCTATTTTCATGAGGGGACTTACACAATTGTTCAAAACTATTTCAGTTAACAGTAGATGGATGATTTGAAGGGGATTTTGCGCGTATGATTTGGAAGTAAGGTACGTTTTCCTAAAGCTAACCAGAAATGAACTGAATGTAAATGAGTATATGGGCCTAAGAAGTTTATGTTCTATTCTAAAGGCGAGACGTGAGATCAATCTCAACAAGCTTCAACCAAACTCTGTTTCGCCTCCCGCTAGACAACTTACACAAAGTAGGTGCAATCTTCAAAGGGATAGCAAGTAATTTTCAAGTTACAACTCAGCATCAAAATACCGTCAAAACGACGCATACCAAGGCACGAGCTACAACTGAAGTTAAGTTTATGAAATGCTCCAGTAGACCACGCAGGGCAAACTTGCCGTCAACAAGCCGCTAGTGGTATGGAATGAAATCAAGTTGCCTTGATTAATGCCACAAATCTACAGCTACCATCTACTTGCATGAAATGAAAATGCTAATCTTAAACTACTTTACGCTACTTGGAGTCATAGGGATGAAGAAAAACCTTGCTAGCTATCCATAACAAAGACAAATTTCACCATCAATGAAAAGATCTTCTATCATGAAAGTCTTACACAACAATCTCTTAAAAAAGTTTTCACAAGAAAACTTTCCTTCTTCTCCACACTAAGCTAAACTATCAAGCTAGCTCTCTAACAAAATGTCTACTCTCTGATGTCTCCTCTCATCTGATCTCTATTCTAATGAATTACAAATGAGGGGGACTCCCCCTTTTATAGATGGCCCAGTCCAATGGACGGCTCAGATTACAATCAGAGGAATGGCTAAGATTAAGCCACCTCAGCCCTAACCCTAAAAACTGCCAGAATGGGGAGTGGTACATTAAATTAATCAAAGATTCCCACTCACTCCCAAAATAGTAAAGGCAATTAATGCCCACAATCAGTCTTCTAGAAGATCATCGTCCAGTAGTGCATTCCCATTCTCCTTCTCCCTGGTTGCAAATTCAATGAATCTAGCAAGTACAGCCTGAACCTCCTAAACGGAAATAGGTGGAATGCAATCAAGCTGAAACTCTAACACCGTGACTGACTATTCATGTCGTGCACAAGATTTTCTCCAAGCGGCTAAGGAATCCTGCATGCTCTGAATCAAGCTGGAGAAAGTAGAAGTGTTCTCAAAGTCATCCTGCACAAAGGTCTTCACCTCTGAGAAGAAAGGCACCAGCCTACCCCTCAAATTATCAGTAGTCACCTCATTGGGATTCAGGCGCCTAGCAAATATTGCCTCCAAAGTATTCTGGACCCCATCAATAATGTTTGCCATAGCCTTTCGAACTCTAGCTGAATCCGCCTGTGCTGCGTCAAAGAAACCACATCCGGTGACTACTGAAGAGTACCATCTAGAAAAGTCGTATCTATCATTCTCCTGAATGACTCCTCCATCGATCAGCATCTGCAAAGGAGTATGCCTCAATGCCTCAAGACGCTGAATAACTTTGCTCTGATAAAGAGAAGCATCACCCCAGGCCTGATCAACTGCCTCTATCCGTGCCGAAATATTGGAAGCCTGCTGGAAAGCATGAGCAAGGTCTTCCATAAACTTTTTTGTCTCGGCACGAACTCCTGTAACCCATTTATCTGCCTCATGTGCCATCTTCCTCAAATCCAACAAGCCACTAACTGACTCTCTGGATAACTCGGCTGGAAGCTCTACTGCTGGAATCTCCTGCCCGCAAGGACGAGACAAGTATTGCACGTATCCTATCAATGCCTTATGCTCCCTTTTCAACTTCTTATACTTTCCTTCCCTTTTAAATAATTTGTCCTTGAGTGCGTGGTAGGAGTTATCACATTCCTCCACAATCTGTGCACCTGTGGGATGTCCTAACTCCATTGTTGTGATCACATAATTTTCGGGTACTACTTCATCCCGATCACAATCCACTTGTGGCACTGCAATATGAAGGGTGCGAGAACCACCCTCATCAATTGATATCTTTGAAAATTTTCGTGCTCTCTTCTTTTGTGGAGGCACGTTGATCCTGTTTAGCAACTCTTCCATTTCTATTGTTGGATCAATCTCTTCACTGGGGCTTCTTCTCATCCTATCTCTAAGCCAATCAGGTACAACATGATGTATAACGAATGGTTGTTGTTCTTGTGCCTCTACTTCACGGACTTGTTCGACCTCTATATCATTCTGGCGAGGCTCATCGGCCTCAAGTGGCTGAGTATCTCCTGAAACTATATAATCATCGTCTAAAGCCGCCTCTAACTCACATTGAAACTAAGTGTCGGTAGCAGTCCCCTCATCAGTCTGCTGATCATCTCTACTAGGTGCGTTGACACTCTGGCCAACTGACTCTCTCCGTGGTGGCTGATTATCTTCTTGTACCGCTTGCACCTGATTCAATGCATTTCTTTGATCAGCAAATAAAGAAACCTCCTGTATGCTTGGAGAACGTGTCTCCAATGGCGTGGGTGATTCAACTACAACTCTTGGAGGCTCCGGCTAAACCGGCTCCTTCCTTCGAGATTCTGGACCTCGTGTAATTTGTTTCTTCTTGCTGGTGGTGGGTGTCCTGTGATCTCCCATCAAATTGTAGGTCAATGCAATCGACCTACTCTTCAATCTACTCACACGCCTGTCAACCCATGCTCTGGTAAATGTCAAGACTGGAATAGAAAGTGTGTCCAAGTCAGCAATCTCTGGTTCTGACCAATCCGGGAGTGGAAGTGGAGTATCTCTCACTGCCTCATAATCTGGATGGATAACGTTCATGTCCTCATCCACCTGGTCTGGTACCGGAATGACTTCACACTCCCTAATCATGCCTATTGGCAACCTAGAGAACATTCTCTTCCTAACTTCTGTTTCGTCTATTGCACCAACCCAATAATCCTCAATGTTTGCCTTATGTTTAAATTCCTCTGACAGTACCCATCTGATATTGTTATGCGGATCATAGTGCTATCTGCTGGTGTGATAGTAAAAATGAAAGAATTGAAGCTCACTTTCAGCTTCTCTAGCTGCCTGTAATGAAGGACACACTTCATCTGAATTGCCCATAACAATTGGGAAGTCAACTCCTCCCTTCTTTTTCTTCTGAATCTTATCGAAGGCAACCAATTGCCTAGATATCTCTAACATTAAAATCTTGTTGGTTGGGTACTTAGGCAACTTGTATGGATATGAGGAAGAACCTTGAAGCCTAATGTAAGAAAACTTTGGAAATTGTATACCCTTTCAATCAATTCTTGAGCTTCCCTCAAGATCCTATGATGCATACGTTCCTGAAGTGTTCTCGTGATGTGCATGGTAAAAGCGTCGTTGACACGCTTGTAATGAGTAGTACTTGTCAAGTGCAATTGCGGACAAGCCTCATAGATTTTGAACTGGTGAGAGCCACAACCAACAGGCTCCTTGTATGAAATTCCTCTGTATTTCGTCATACGAGCCAGCATGTAAATAGTGTAGGAGCCCATATAGAATGTTTTCGTTCTTCTCAAACTCAGGAGCTGCTCATGCAAATTATCACTGATCATTGCAGCCCAGTTAACGTATTCTTTTCCTTCCAGCACGAGGTTGATGTAATAGAACATCCATGGTTCAAAAATAAATGCCTGCGGGCAACCTCCAACTCTGCTCAGCATCATAATAAGATCACAGTACTCCTGCTTCAAGTCATCTGATATAATTTGCCTTGGCAACTTCGTACAAGAGGGCTTGGGGTTGCTCATCCAGCAAGTATTGACCGTCTCCGTACATCTCTCGAATGCAAAAGCATACATTCGTTCAGCTCGCTCCCTCGATTTGTAAATCATATTCCTGTGTGTTGGAATCCCAAAAGCTTCGCCAATAGCAGCAGGAGTGAGGTTGGAAAGCACTTGACCATCCGGTGACATAATTGATTTGTGATCCTTCTCATAGCAGTTGGTGCACTCCATCATCAGCTCCCAACACTGAATAGCTGGTGGGAAACCAACAGCTGCATATAATCCACTTCGAATGATGATGTGTGAAGTGGCTGAAGGTTGATGATTACCAATTCCCAGCATCCAATTCTTGAAGGTCTCCAAGTTGAAAGAGCCCAAATTCGTGTCAGCGAGCTTGGCCAACTTTGAAGTGAACTTTGACTCCGGCAAGAAAGACTTGCTCAGCTTCTTGATAACAACTTGCCTGGATGCACCATTGTTGTCCTTGCCAGTTGTTCTTACTTCAACCATCCTACAAAACAATAAACAGCTATCAACAAATAACTTAGAAAATAAATAAAATATCATGCAGGGGATGCCAGTCGATTTTTAAAACTTTGAGAAGTTGCAGCATCATATCTCATTTGCAAACCTCACTTCTCCTTCAACAAATTTCGAACTGTCAATCACTTAGAAAGTCTCAGCAACTTTGACTTAGCAAATTTTCTAAGCTGGCTGTAGCAACTTCAATACTTGAGAAAATCGCCCAACTTCAATCAACAACTAAGCTCTTGTAAACTCGCACTTTTTCAACTTCAAATAACTTAGCAGATTTCTAAGCTACAGCAGCTTCAATACTTCAAGAAATCTGCCAACTTTAATCAGCACTTGGACTTTTGTAAATTCGCACTTCACACTCTCAGCAACTTAGCAAGTGCGCACTTCCTCAATAACACTCAACTTCAGCAACTTTTCCAACTCCAAGTCGTACTTTCTTAGCTTCAGCAACTCACTGCAACATCAAACTTAGAGCAAATCGAATTTCCTCAACTGTGAAAAGAAACAGAAAACTCCTCAATTCTTATAGCAAAATCAAATTCTAGAAGGGAGCTAATTTTAGCCAGTACATTAAATCTCCACTACTTCTCTTCAAGAATTTGAATTTCCCCCCTCTGGCATTTTCGACACTTGTCTTTCGACGCCTAGAATCTTAATCTTCTAAAAGTTCAACTTTGACTGGAGCATTTGGCATTTAATTCATTTTCGAAAAATATTCACTTTAAATTCATCTTTTAATCAATTTTATTCACCAGCTGGAGCTCTGTCATTCAAAATAAATTTTAATTTCACTTATGACGCTCTGGAAAATTCATCTCGTGAAGAGTTCAATCGAAATTATCTAGGCAACTCACTTCAAATTCATCGTCTGGAAAAATTTATTTTGAAAACGCCTCTTATTCAATTTTCCTTAGAAAATTTTAAATTAGGAAAATTCATAATTCGAGCACCGATTAAATTCTTTATCCTGGAGGCCTTGGCGAAGTGCAGAAGACATGGAAATCAACTTCTCGTCGAAGATCCTCAATACCCAGAAGAAAATTTTCTTCAGAACTTGTCAAATTCATGGGTATACAACGAACGGGTTCATTTAAATTTTTTAAATCTTGAACCTTAGAAAAATAATTTTTTTATTGAAATTTAATCCCGTTCCTCACATCTATGAAGGCTTTGTTGCTCTGACTTGAAATTTTTTTATCAATCGTGCAATGCCAACATCCTCTGACTTCATCACTGGCAAATTCATCCATGTCCAGGAAAATTTCATCATCTTTCATGTCTAGGCGTGATTTTCCCAAGGAAAAACATCTTTGTGCCTTAGAAAAATTTAAAATTATTTAGCACTTTTGAATTTGCCTTAGAAAATTTTTAATTTCACCTTCAATTCATTCGCCAGTGGTGAAGAAATTCACCTTTAATGTCCATTGCCTCGGGCGCATTTTATACTTCATGAGGAATATATTTTCTCTTAAATTCCTACGCCTAGCATACTCATTTCACTTATCAACCTCATTTCACCATCTTTACACTTCACTTTAGGCACATTCCACTAGTCATGAAGGATATACTTCCTTTTAAATTCCAACGCCTAGCATTATTTCTCATCTCAAGCTTTACTTTTCAACTCAACATTCACCCTTTACTTGGCGCCTTTAGCATGTGTAGGGGGAATAACCTTTGCCACACCCAACATGTGACCCTTGAGCTCCCTTATTTTGTCTTCACATGCCCCCATTTGGGCGCATTTCATACAAGGAAAAGGATAAAGCTTAATACATGGGCGCATATGGCAGGGTGTCAAGGACGAAAGTCCTTTGACCTTTTGACTTTCTTTGTGAACTTGGGCGCAAATGACACATAGAGGAGAGAAGTTTAAAACGCCACCTTTTGCTTTGTTGACTTGTCTTTTGACTTCTTTGCTAATCTTGGGCGCATTTGAGCATGTGAGGAGGATAGGCGCATATAGCATGAGGAGGATGGGTGCATATAGCATGAGGAGCAGGATATCTTTTGCCTTAGAATATTTTGCATGTCATGATTGGAGGTGGGTGTATTTTGCCTAGGCAAGAGGATAAACTTGTTGACTTCTTGACTTGTGTTGTACCCAAACCAAATTTTTTGCTTCACTAAGGCATTTTGCTTAATTGAGTCTTAATCTTGTTAAAGTGATGTTAGAAGGTCATTTTTGGGCTTTTTAAATATGGAGTTGGTGTTAGTTTCATGTCAGTCTGTTACTGAAGAAATTCATGAAAAGTGAAAATCTGAAGGAAAATCATCAAAATTTTCCATCTCTGAAGAGGGGAGCACATTTTCAAAAGGGCGCCCTATCTTTTAGGGGCTCAAATCCTGTTTTTAGGGTTTGTCACCTCTAGCAGACATTTGTCCGGTATCATGTCAGCTTCGGAACGAGCTATTAAGCTTATCAAACAGACCTGTTTCGTGCAAGTTACGGAAGATATAGTGCAAAACGAGAGGAAAGTCAAAATTGGCTAACACTAGAGAAAAGAGCAGCTTTTGAGAAAGGCGCTCATCTTTTTGAGGTGTCAAATGAAGGTTTTTGACTAAATGCCACCCAAGATGTTTGTCTCACATTTGTTCAGGCTTCGCGACACATCTGTCAATGGGTGAATTTGAGTTGCAGAAGTGCCTGAGCCAGAGGTCAAACATGGGGTCAAATCTTGGTCAAAATATCAAGGAATAAGCAAAAGAGCACATTTTCAGAAAGGCGCCTGAGCTTTTCAAGCCTTTAATGCCTTCTTTTTGATATTCTCAGATATCCAGCTTGTCTGTGTTACGTTCAGCTTTCTGTTGCCTGTCTCCGTCAAATCAGAAGATGACTCAACAGCTTGCAGTCGGAGTTCTAGTATTATTTTGGTCCCAGAAATGGCTAAGTTTGGAAGAAAAAGAACTTTTCAAAAAGGTGCCCTTGATTTTCACCCCTCAAATGATGTTTTCTGGAGAAATGTACCTTTGCAGCTGTCATGTGGAATGAGGTCAGCTCCGCAGTGAACCTGTGGTCCAGTCCTGAAACTTCGTCAATCAGAAGTTATGAAGGATTTGTTTTTCCCTTCGTATGAGATGAAGATGAGAAAATTTGACTAAGTCTGAGAAAAAGAGCAGCTTTTGAAAAAGGCGCTTGGATTTTTGACCCTTCAGATCTTAGTTTTATGATATTCAGTCTCAAGATACCTTTTGATCAGTTTTTGTCCTGCTCTACGATGCACCTGTCAGCCAGCCAAACGGTGAAGTCAGTCAGCCAGTGTCAGGGGATGAACAGAAGTCCTGAAGGAGGTCAAATCCAAATTTTCATCAAAATTGGCTAAGTTTGGAAAACGCCTAGAGAGGTCAAAGTTGATTTTTCAAAAGAGGTTGACTGGTGCGCCCTAGCTTGAGTTCTGACTTCAGTTAGACTGAACGATTTCTGGGTTGTCATCTCCAGTTCACATTTTGGCATGTTGAGTGTTCTTTAAGTTCGCATGTCGAGTTAACTAGTTTGCATGTCCAAGTAACTGACTTTGCATGTCGAGTTAACTTGTTTGCATGTTTACTTAACTGAAGTGCATGTTTGAAAATCAACTTGAGTTTGAATGCATGGCGCATTAGTTGAAGTTGTGAAGATTTTGTGAAGTTGGTGCTTCACTTTGGATTGTCAACTTCAGTTTCTAAAAGGGACGCTTTAGTTCTTAAAGCATGAATTTAAAGCATGTGAAGTATGGCGAATTTAATATTAATTGTCAACTGAAGCTTAATTCGCATGATGCTTTAAATAGGTTTTTGCAACTGAAGTCTCAATAAGGCGACCTTAGTTCTAAAGCATGGTGCTTTATTTAGTCTTCAGTTAACTAAAATTGAGGTCCAATCACAAGCCAAGCGCAATTTCCAAGGTTGAATGCCTTTGCTACGAATTTTGGTGATGAAACTCTATTTATTCAAGTTTAGGCGTCCATTATTTCTTCATCTCAAGCTTAGAAATATACATTCTTCTTGAGCGAGCAGCAATTTAAAGGTGCTACAGGTGTCAGAATTCAGCGTTCTTCATAGCAACGGATTCAGATTGTTCAGAGGAAGAAGATTCCAAACTTTGTTTTCAGTTTGCATGCAGGTTTCATCAAATTCAGAAACAAAGATAGGCGAACTCTACAGAAGCAGAGCAAATAAAACCTTCTTTCTTCTGTCTTATTTCTTCTATTTCTCATCTTAGGTACTTTCTTCGCATGTCAAAGAAATTCAGCATATTTTCAGAGTTTGATCATCTGGGTTCGCATACTTCAGTATTTGCAACAAAACCCATGTCTTAGATTTTTTCGAGAATATTGCCCCGTAGCCTTCATTCTGAAGCTCTGTGCTTTTTTCCGAGAATTTCTTTGCATGTGGGCCTAAAACACATTTTTTCGAAAATTGAGCTATCTGGGTTGTCTTAGAATTTAATTCTACACAAAACCCACGTTTCAAAAAAAAAATCGAAAATTTCTCCCGCCATAGGCTATTTTTTAGCCTTGTCTAGAGATTTTCAGTTTTTCCAGAAAGTTGTTCAAGTATATTCAACTTTACAGTCAAAAGTCTTCATTTTCAAAATGCAATTCAATCTCATTGATTATAAGACCAAATCGGCTCTTATGCATAATTTTGTCAGAACTTCAGATACAGACTTAAATCATGTTTATCTAGTGGTTAATTTGAGCAGTCTGGAGGGTGTTAGCGGCAATTCATTGAGAAATCTTGAGCGTTCCAGATTGTTGGCAGCAGCATCTATTCCTGTTACCACTTTTGATCTTGAGTTCGTTCTTGCTTGTATCAAGCATTATGACTCATCTTCACAACAAATCAGATCAGCTATAGAGAAATGTTTTGCTGTTCTTCCTCGTTCAGACAATTTCACTATGGTTATTGAGGCCTGTGAGAAGATATGGGATGGAGATCGAGAACGTTCACAGAGAAAGGTGGCTCAGAGATGGCTGAAAGTTTAAAAGACTAACATGCCTAAAAAGATTGGTCGTGGTGAATTCAAAGATGAGGTTGTTGTTTTGATAACTTTGCTCAATCGAGTTACAGGTCAAGAGGATGCTAGCACTTTCCGATCATGGATGTTTTACCTTATTTCCAGATGTTGATGGCACAGAACATTTTGACTGGGCTATGTTGATTAGTGATTATTTACATCAGCAGATTACTGATTTTCTCAAGTTTCATGAGTTTCATATGATATCTTACTTGGTCTATTTAGTTGCATTCCAAGGCAGTTACAAGCATCTAAAAACTAATGGCACTCTTGGTGTTCAGCGTGTTCATGAGTACTATTCTCAGTTGAAGTTTTCTAAGTCTGAACAAGATTTCTGAGCAGTGAATGATCACTTTTCTATGAGGACAGTCAGAGATCTTGATAATGAAATGCACATTCGTGTTTCTGCCTAGGCAAAATCAGCAATAGAGACTTGGGGCGGATTGGTTTATCCAATTCCCTACTTTCACATACATCCGGGTTTATGGATATGTTGGTGAGCCTCTGATGTTGCCGAGGTATCCTTCACACAAGATCATCTTCATGGAGTTTCTCAGACAGATGCAACATGTTCATTTCTTTCTTCACAGTCGTCATAAGACTGCGGCTACTTTTCCATTTGGATTGGGAATTTTCACATGCAGCACGGCAACGGATGCCAAGCTTATGTCAACCGAGATAGAAAGATTCAAACTCAAAACTCATACTGAGAGGCGTTCCTATGATCCTTTGGGTCATTATGCAGACAGGTTAGAGCGAGGGATTGCACATAAGCCAGCACTTGAAGATTTCTAGGCTAATTGTGAAGATGAATTCGAGGTCCGTCGTCGTCACTATTGTAGACTCACTATCGCTCAGCTCTCTGATTACCTATCAAAGGATGTTGATGGTCTATCAGATGATGATGGAGAAGTTCTTCTCAATTCATATGTCAGAGATCAAATTGCTCGGCAGCCACTTCGCTCACCAGATTGGTATGCTAAAGAGAATACTTCTATTGAGGAGGTTTCTAAATCGGTTATCAAGACCAGCAAACAATTCTTGGAAAGTAAACGGAGGCGAAAGTCAGTTCCTGAGACAGAGCCGCCAGAGAATTTTTCTTCATTGCCTTCTACTTCTAGGTCAAGACCTTGGGTCAAGGCTATTGTGATACCTCCTGAAGGAGTTAAACTCAATGGAAACACGAGAAAGAGAGCTACTAGTAAAAGGAAGCAGAAGCAAGTTGAGAATGTACCTGAGATTCCAGTAGAGACAGTCATTCAGACTGAGCCTCACGTTTCACCTCCTAGTTCATCACATGTGCAACCTATTGATATAGATTCAGAGCCTGAGATACCAATTTGAGTAGGATCGGAGACAACTGAACCACCACAGGTTGATACATCAAGGACAGTCTCTCCTCGAATTGATAATATTGTTCAGTCTTGTTGGCTCGAGAGGTCTTTGGGGAGACAGAGGCGAGAACCTTCATATAACCTTGATTTATCTGAGTTCGGTGAACCTTATCAGAGAAGGTCGAACAAGAAGATTAAGAAACAAGTGCATATTGAAAAGACTCCAGAATCAAAGATTGTTATAGAAGTTGCTATTCCTCTAGAGGGTAAGAGCCTAGATGAGGTTGAAGTTGGTGACTTTACTTTCACTAAAGCAAATCTTGGTAGGTCCACTCGAGAGACAGACGTGAGTCTTCTTAAGATTGTCACCAATAATCTTGAAGAACGCATCACGAAGGATGGAGAGGATAAGGCATTGCTTAAGGCTGAGAACAGTCAACTTCGTCAATATATCTCTGATCTTGTTCACGGAAATTCAAGTAGAGCGCCTGTTCTTCCTCAAAATACACCTGCAGAACAACAAAAACTGGATCAGTTAGTCAGTCATGGCAGACTTTTGGATAACTGGATTGAAAGCTTAGTCGTTATAGGTCAACGTCTTCTTGCGGATTTGTATCAATTGAGGAGTGACGCACATAAACTTCGTCAAGGTATTCAGTTGCTCGAGGTTTCAGTTGCAGAGAGTTTGGCCAAGGATCGAGTTCTTGTGTCCTAGTTGTTTGTTGCATATGATGCCTTGGAGGTTGATGAAGATCAAGAGAAAGTTTTTACTTGGAGGGAGCAGCACCTTTTCAAAATGGAGATATGTTAAAAGGTTTCTACCAAGTTGTTTTCAATGAAAGATGATGTTGTTGGAGCTCTTGCACTTGTTAGTGGTTTTGTTGTTCAGATTCTGTGTCGTTATCTTCTTGAAGATGGCACGTATATTGCACTTAATGAAGTACAAGCTAAGTTCGAAAAGCTGATTCGTGATAGCCTTGAGGGAGATCCTGTGGCAGCTAAGTTGGAGAATATTTCAGTTATTTCAGCTAGTTTCAGAAAGGCGACTGAAGATGTCAGAGAATGCATGCATACAGTCAAGGAAAGTGACAGAGAACTGAAGAAACATATTGTTGTTTTGGATAGCATCAAAGTGCGAGAAGACAGAGAGATTGATGAGTTCTTGGTCGAAGTATTAGACCGAGATGACATGGAGTGATCTACCAGTTGGAACCTGCAGTTAATTTCGAGGATAGAATCAAGAGCAGCAGTTAACTCGACTTTCAGTCTTGAGTTCACTTGCTGACTTCATACGTGCTTATCTCTTGGGATTATCTTCACAGGAGTTAGGGTTAGGGTTTCCAGTTAACTGAAGGTAGTGTCCAATTAACTTTGCTTTAAATAAGGACGTGCATGCTTGCACATTGTCCATTTAGGTTAGATGTATCGATTAACTGATGGTAGTTTTCCAGTTAACTATATAGTTTGCTTTATTAGGGTTTAGCAATAAATCTTGCATGCATTGCAAGACTGTAGTTGACTCAAGGTGATTTTAGGGTTCCCTACACCTTTCGATGTCTATAAATAAGAGCTTTTGCTCATTTGTAATTAACTTTTGCACAGAGAGAAATATATGCTACGCCTACCTTGCCCTCAATATTGCTCTTTTCTGTATCTATTCATGCGTTTTTACTATTATGATGAATTGTTATGCCACATAGGGTTTCATGCAATTATAATGGTGAATTCTTTCCTTAGTTAGATCAAATATGTTTTGTGTTCAATAAACTTGTCCAGATTGAGCTGATAGATGTGCCACCTTGCCTTCAAGTTGAGAATCTGTTCTTGTTTATCGTATGGTGTTTTGTGGATAATAAACTTTTTAGATTGAGCTGATAGATGTGCCACCTTGCCTTCAAGTTGAGAATCTATACTTGTTTATCGTTAGATAGTCATCCCTGCTCCATTTTCTCATGCTCTGTTTTCTTGAGGAAACTGGATAGATTTTAAGTAATTAGCATAGTTGTAGTTAGTAGTCTGCGAAACCAGAAAATACTCAGCTGCAACGTATATAGTTTTCGAGAAAGCCTTGTACCCCTACAGCTGAAACAAAAAGACAGGATATAGTTTAGTTTATTTTCCTTTCAAAGCATTTTTGTCAAGCACAACGAGGGAGTTTCCCCTCCTAATTTGAAGAGCACTCATTGCGTAGTGTGCATAGCTGTCCGTACCAACTCTTACTCCAAAGGTGTTAGTGAAGAGCACAAAAGATTTACTGAGAGGGGGGGGTGAATTAGTAAATCAATCACAAACTTTTATTTCTTAATCTTTTTCAAACTTATTACAATCAACTTTTTGATATGAATCAATTTCCCCTAAGTTGATACAACTTTATTGAAATAATATTTTTTCAAAGTAGGCACCAACCTACAGATTTACAAAAGGATGATTTAGTAGAGTGTAACCTACAAGGAACACCTAGACCTTTACAAATTTAGTAGGCTCCTACCTACAAGGAGCACCAACCCCTAGTGCAAGGCACCAAACCTTGTCTTGATGGATGTAAGACTGCCTTCAATCTGATCTGCACAAACCCAACTCTCCAATCTGCTCTATGTGATAAATGATATCACTCTAAGCCCACACAAGGAGATGGGAATCTTAGATTGATCTGCTAATCTTCAAAAACAACCACACATTACACACTAGAAATGAATATCAGTTATATATCTTGATCAAAAGTTTGCATCTCTTGAAGAAAGAGCATAACTCTTAATTATTCACACCTCTTTATTTATGTGTAATAGATTTAATTGGTCTCTTCAGATTTTTAAATCTTCCTTTAAGTTTTTCTTTTATCTTCTGGCAGTCGCACCTGTAGACTAAACCTTTCACAAAGAACACGTCCTTTGTCTAAATTCTGGCAGTAGCACCTGTAGACAAAAACATGCCTTTTGATTGAACAGCCACGTCAAGAGAAAAAGACGTAGCATGGCTTGGAACGCGTTTCTTCAAGAATATTTTGTTTGTATTAACTAATGCGTAAGTGTCTTCTTGTTAATATTTTCGCACCTCTTAGTTAATACGTATCATGTTATTGTAGTAATAATACATATTTTATTTCCTTTTTGTATTTGTATTAGTTTAGCGGATTTGGTTATTACATAGATACATATTATCTTGCTTTTGAAAAATGAGTGACGAGTATCTAGAAAAATTTGAAAGCTTGATAAAGATTTAATTATCTTATGACCTTTGATACGTATGAATTAGTTTTCTGACTTTGATCTGACAGAAATAGATTCATCACCAAACAAATTACATCTGTAAAAGATGACCATTCGAGCCGTTGATTTGTGATATCAACTTTGTTCTGTGAACGCGATTTTATCCATCTTCTATCACTAAAGACATTGATATATGTGCTTCAATCTGTGCTTCAATCTGTAGAATGTTCAATATATGTGCTTCAATCTGTAGATCATAAACTGACACCTTATTACGTTATGCATGCTTCAATCTGTAGAACGGACTCAACAAACAACAGTCTTCATTAAATCTTTGAAGCTTTCTTGATCATTTCCAATTCCATTCTGCAAATTAGTTTGTTTGGGTAAATGACAATTTGACATTAATATTGACTATTGATCAAATCAAAACTCTAAAAGGATTACATCTTCATTTCTCCACAAATAGATCACTTCATTGACATCAACGACGTAAACCTATCAACCCCTTATATTCCTTTGACATCAATGACAACATTTCCAACAGTTGTTACGCCAACAACTTGCTTTCTTCTTTCTTATGGTGGGCGCATATGGAGGGTGGTGGAGGATAAGCATTTCACGCTTAGAAAATTTTTTAAATCATCTACTTAAAGAGGGCGCAAATGAAGGCATGAGGAGGATAAACACTTTCAACGCCTAGCCTTGACTTCTTAGACCCCTCCAAGCATGGGCGCATTTGGCAATGTGAGGAGGATATCTTTTGGACTTAGAAAATTTCAAACACTTCCATTCTTCTTGAGGGCGCATTTAGGGGTGGCAGGTGGATTTTACCAACACTTAAGATATTTTTCACCACCTTATTTCTCCTTGGCAAGCTGGGTGCATATGGAGGGGTCTGCAGGATGAAACTCAGACTTAGACATTTTTTTACCTTCCTCTGCCAGCTTCTCCATGCCTTACTATAAATAGTAAGTCCTTTGATTTTCATATCTCAGAGGCTCAGATTGCTTTGAAATTTTGAACACTGGATCTTCATGACTCCGTTAACCTGTTGACACTGCTATTCTAAGTTGGCCTGCTATTTTTAGCCCATTTCTGAAGGTGGTTTACTATTTATAGTAACTGCTTATTTCTGAGCCCTCCATATCTCCGTTTGACTTGAAATTCGAAAGGTGTGCTCCTCATTGGGTGACTTGCCTGTTGGCACTGGCGCTTGCTGCTGACTTTCTATGTTTAGCCAGTTTCTAAAATGACTTACTATAAATAGTAAGTGCTCCGTTTGCCCTCAAATTTTACCAGCGGATAGCTTGAAAGATGCTGATCGCGGTGGTATACACCAGTTTTCGAAAATTTTGAACTTTTACCCCTCCTTTTGGGTCCCGAAGCTGGAAACCCTAATTTGACCTGCATGCATATCAAATGACCTCCGTTTGTCTTTGTTTCTATTGCATTGCGATCAGCTTGTGATTCTAAAGTGCTGGGAGGCGGCTGCCAGAATGCATCTGCTAAAAATAGTAAGTTGCCGAAGGAGTGACTATCTCGCTTTGCATGTCACATCACTGCATAGGTTTTAGAAAACCCAGAAAGAATCACTTGACATGCGCTGAAGATTCCGACATGCAAACCCTAAAAAGAGCCTCTGAAGGCCGAACTCTGAAAGTTATCGTCTCACTTTGCATGTTATATTGTCGCGAAGGTCTCAAAAAACCCAAAAGGAATCCTCAGACATGCATTGAAAAATCCTGCATATAAACCCTGGAATCGGCTCCGGAAGCCGGACTGCTAAAAATAGCAAGTTGTCCGTTTTAGCCCAAATTTTAAAGATGAGTAGCTTGATGTGCTCTAGATGCAGTGTGACTGTCGGAACCTTGAAAATCCTGAAGAAACGCCTGGAATTACACACTTACTAAAAATAGTAAGTTGTCAGAATCTGATGAAATTTCAGTGAGGACCTGCTGGAAGCATACTGACAACAACGTCAGTCTCAATTTTCAATTTATTCACTTCATTTGACCACAAATTGGTTGGAAAGCACAAACCCTAACTTTTAGACTTGGCCAAAATTTTACGTTTAAGCTCACAGGCGGGAACATTCCCGGAAAGGCAGACAGCAGAAAGAGACAGAAAGAGAGAGAGGGAGAAAAACCAAGGCCAAAAGACCAGAATGGAGCAAAAATTAGGGGTCCCCATCTTGAATGGAGCGATGTGTGAAAAGGTCACAACAAGGGAGTTGGCTCGTCCTAGCATCACTAGGTTTGCAACAAATTTATCACATTGCAATCCTTGATTCGGTCAAAGACAGCTTTAAGGCGCATGTTTGTTGGTGAGGAGTGGTCTTCCTCATCCTATGCTACAAGCACTGTAGGGATTTTTGTGGTTGATTGCGTTTTTTATGAGCCTAGGTTTTGGACACCAAGGGAGGAGATTGTGAAGGTAAAATTTAATTCTTCATTATGTTTTACTTTTAGTTTTTATTCATATTTTACTTTTATTTGTTTATTTCTGTTCACACTTAAGTTAATGTTTGCACTTCGCAGTTTATCGAGCCCTTGGTAGTTCTCCTACGAGTTGCTGATGGGGAGAAGCCCACAATGGGCTACATATATGAGGGCATGGATAGGGCCAAAGAGGCCATTAGATCTGTCTATGTTGGAGTTGAGGAGAAGTATCATCCCATTTGGGAGATCATTGGTCAAAGATAGCACCACCAACTTCATGGGCCCATCCATGCAGCCGCATGTTTCCTAAATCCGGCCTTCCAATTCAGCCGTGATCTACGTGCAGATAGAGAGATTCTTAGTGGGCTCTACTCGATGATAGAGTGGATGTTGCCTATTGTTACTACACAGATAGTGCACGAGATAGATGCCTTCACTAAGGCACAAGGAGACTTCTTTGCACGTCATTTGTGCAAAGAGAGTAGGATGACATTACTGCCAAGTAAAAATATATTTAAGGGCATAATTTTCATCTTTTTATATTATAATTTATTATTAAATGTTGAACTTGAAACTTGAAACTTGAAAATTAAAGTTGGAAATGAGATTGATTTTGTTTCTTTTTCTCATTTCAGATAGTTGGTGGCATATGTTTGGTTTCGATACACCAAACCTTCAAAAAGTTGCCATTCGTATATTGAGCCAGCCATGCAGTTCATCTGGTTGTGAGCACAATTGGAGTATGTTTGAGCACATACACTCTAAGAAGCACAATAGACTGTCAGTGGAGAGGATGAATGATTTTGTGTATGTTCATTACAACCTTCGCCTCAGATACAGGAAGATTTTTTACCACGACTCCACCCCAATCAGGCTAGAGGAGGTTGATCCACAGTCTAAGTGGATCACTGAGGCTACAAATGCAGTCTTTAGTGACGAGGACCTTGATTGGGTGGACCAGGGAGAGAGAGAGACTGAGGTTGTAGCCATGGCTGAGGAGGAGGCTAAAGCACGAGGAGACACAACTGTTGTTGGTGAGAGTGGCATGGAGACATAGGCAAAGACTATGGCTACAGCTGCTACATCATCGAGGACCCTTAGAAGCCTTTGTAGGAAGGATGTTGGCTCCAACTAAGCCATAGACTTGTGGCTATTTTTTTAATATTTCATATTTACATGGAACATTTGATGTCATGGATTTCATATTCCATGAGTTTTGTATACATTTGACTATATTTATATATCTAAGTATGCTATTTCCTTCAGCAGCTCAACTACAATTTGTGTACTTTATACTTATGTGATCGTTGTATACTTGTGTATGCGATCAAATTTGCTTCTATTTAATGATGTTATTGTGTATTTAAGGTTTATTCAATAAATGGTGCTTGAAACAAGTTTTAAATCCTTAAAAATCTCTAAATTTCTAGGGTTTTTTCAACTTTTTTCATTTTGTCGAGTTTGTGCCGAGTCTATGCCGAGTCCCGAGTCGCAAGTCAAGTAACCCTAACCGAATTTGAGTCTCGTTACTATGGTATTCACCATGAATTAAGCAAATGTGGCAAAGTCTTAAAACAATCATGCCTAATGAAGAAAAAAATCAACAAAGGAGTGGCACACTTTGGAGGTAGCATTGCCACAAGGAAACTCCGCCAAACAGCTAAAAAGATGGCAACATCTTTAGAAATCAGCAAAAGGAAATTGTAATAACCCCTACTAAATGCACAAATAACAGACACGAGATACTCCAGCAACAATTATACTTTTTAATTCTTTTTGTAATTTTTGATAGCAATATACACTCAAAGGGAAGTCTACCAATCTAATACAACTTACTGGATACTCCCAACTTACAAACCCTATACTATCTAATATGTGTTGCTTCTAAGGGCTTCCATCCCCAAAATGATAGATTCATGCCTAAAGGGTTTCATCTCCAATGTGCCCAGTTGTGGTAGCAAAGCAACTAACATTGAAATGAGAGTTGAATGATAATATTCCAAAAAGTCCCTTCTCTTCTGCATTATGCTCTATTTTATACGCCCAACTCCCAGCAATCTTCCATTGTGGGAAGTCAGTCCCCAAACAATGGCAACTAACTAACAATTAATTTCCTCAAATGTAGGCAACTAACTATACAACACCCCTTAAGTCAATGGTGTCAACTAATAGGCACTAAAACCTCAACCGCTGCTTAATTGGAATACACAAATACTCATTTGTTGCTCAACTAGAGGATACAAGAATCAGTCCCCTTATTCCTAAAATGTAACATACATTTCTAACTGAAAGCTAAAAGTAACTACCAACTTATCTAATTGTAAATCCTATGCTAACAGAAACAAAAGTAACTACCAACGTATCTGTCAATCCTATGCTAACAGTCCATTCACTAAATAGTTGTGAATTGAAAAAGGGGACATAATGTAAATAATCAAGCTTATGTGGCACACTTTTTCAATGGAAAGATCCTCCTAAAATCAGCACCAAACATCAGAAAAAGTACTGAAGCATGGGTGAAACATACTTAGCATTAAGAAGGTTCAAAACACTAAAACAATGGCACACATGTTTATGGGTTTTACCACCTAAAACCTCTGATTCAATGAAAAATTGGCAAGTGTTCAACTGATCCGAGCCTATGTTTGAAGGATGGAATAAAACTAAAGTGGCTTTGCCACCTTAAGGTTCCATCAAACACAGTCCTAAAGTGGGAAAATGGTCATGATTTTGTGCCTAATATCAAGAGCAGTTTGGAAAGGTAAGGACCACTTATTTATTAAAATAATATTTAGTTTATTAATTTAATGGTCAATATATTATGTATTTTATTGTATTCTATTAGATGAGAACGTTTCTTAAGTTCTCTTCAGTCTCTTTTTAGAAACTTTGTATTTTTGCAATCTTTGTAACTCTATAAAGAGATTTCCTCTTTAATGTAAATACATCGAATATTTTCCAAATCCTCTTTGTTATATTGTATCAGAGCAGGAGACATTTTGGATGTCATTTTTCTGATTTTTGAAGAAAAATTTCATGGGTTTTTTAATAGAATCGCGTTTTGTTTGAGAGGAAAAAATAGTATTTTTTTTTTTTGTCTGTGCTTGAGGCTGCGAACTGGTTTTGTTTTCCCGTGTTGTCTCTTGCTGATTCACGACCTTCTAAGTATTTTATTTTGGTCAGGATTTCTTTTTTCTCTCCTACACGCGATTTCCAGACATTTTTCTGCCGGAACGAGGGTTTGATGTGATTTTCTTCTGCGATTTTTGGCCGCGTGACGTGCTTAATGGTTGTGTTTTTCTCTTCTTTTGCCCACGCAACCTCCCGAAAATTAAATTGTGTTTTGTATCTGCATTTTGTTTTGGCGCAACTTGGGTAAAGAAAAAAAAAACCACAATTGTGCTTTTCTCATTTCGTGGTTTTTTTTTCAAGCTCGTGCCTAAAACATGCGATTATGGAGGACTTTTGATCGCATTTGTTTAAGGGTTTCTGAATGTCACAACTTTTGGGCATTTCTCTGCATCTTTCCACGCACCTAGGGCTTTCTTTTTGGGCATCATTTTTGGTGTTTCTAGGCAAATTTTCTCAAAAATCGTGAAGTTTCAGTCACATTTGTGGGTGTTGTTTTTGAGTATCTCAGCAAACACGGGTTTGTGGAGCTTGTCGTCCCTTTCCAGAACACGTGTTGTCCCTTTCTAGCCATCTTTTGTCCTTTTTGCCTTTTCTGACAGTCTTTTGTCTTATGTGATTTCTGACAGATTACTGAATCTGTGGTCTTTGTATCTTTACTCTCTCAGAATCTATGTTTTGAGGATTTGTTGACAAATGGCCTCACTTTCTCATATCATGCTGGAGGGCAGTCAGCAATTTGCATGTCATTATTAATTGGAAAAGTCATGTGCAAATTCTACTCAAGTAAAAGAAAAGTGGCAAATACCCCCCATAGATGTGCCTGGGTTGTAGCAAACAAAATTAGTCATCTACAGTACTAAGTCTTCATCATTATCAGCAATGCGTGCACATTTTCCAGCAATTATGATCATCCACGAGACTGGCTTCTCTAAACTTCTACCTCGGCATGTTCGCCCTCATCACCATGGTTCTACTTTTTCCTAGTGGTGCGGTTCAACTCCTCCTTGACGACAGATAGGTCTACACCTCTCTAGCCACCCCCCCAACCATGGGAACAAACACATATTACAAGCTTCTTCACTAAAGGAGTTACTTTGGCCTTGGATGTTAGTTGTGATTCTAAGGGGAGTGTCTTGCCCCAGTTCGGCCCTCCCAACCTTAGGCACTTCACTATAAGCTATTAAGCACCATCAAATCTTGTATTGGCCCCTTCATAGTGATTGATGATGACACCAATGACTCCTCCATTTCTGGCCCAAACAGTGATACTCAATGAGACCTTCTATCTCCAATTTTCCTCAGCTTATGTTCTTTGGGATTCTTGTTCCCCCCTACTTGGTGATTTCTATTGGTCTCTTGACCACCTAAGTTGGTGGTCCCCCACTATTTTGTTTTTTGTTTTTTGTTCTTCCCGTTAGTGGGGCCTCTCTAGGATTCTCCTCCTAGAACTTTCTTTGTAAACTGGTGTACGCTTGAGTCACATTGACCTTTTTTTAGTCATCCATGGACACTAATTTGATTTCTTTGTTAAAATTTTGAATTAAATAAAGTGACCATAAGAGTTGTAACAAGATAAAGTTTATTGTGTTTGCCAATTCTCTTAAAAGAAAGGTTCAAGTCAATAATGGATCAAGAATCTAAAAAAGTAATACAATCATAAACAATAGTTTAAATTAAAGATTATTTACTTACTTTAACAATGCTGCAGGAAATCCAAATTTGCTTGTTCCCAATGATGTCAAGAGAATGAAATGATCAATATTTGCTACAGTTGCTACATGTCAAGAGCAGAAAATACTGATTCAATGTGTGTCCAGAAAGGGAGAACAAAAAAAAACTGAAAAATTATGTTTTCGAAAATACAAACTAAAACAAGTAAACAAGATAATGAGTTTGTTTTCAGGAAAGGATATATTATTCATGACTATTACCTATCAATAACAACAATGCATCCATCCAAGAACATAATACTCTTCAAAAACCATCCTACTTTAGGTATATGAAGTCAAGTCACTTGAGCTACAAGATAAAGAGCGTGTATGACTGTTAAAGATTTCACTGGTTCAAAATATAGCAAAACAAGAAAAAAATGAGAAATGTCAAATAAATATAAACTTAAGGAAATCCAAATATAGTAATGGCCCCTGGGTAGAATTTGTCTGGCATTGTTCTATGGACTATAAATTTAATATTTTTTTTGGCATTATAGATGGTTTCAATTTAAGAGAAATTTTATCCACTACTCTCTTTTGGATAAAACAAAATTTAAATTAATTAAGGGTAAAGGTGCATACAATTGCCCAAGCCCAGACCCAGACAAGGCACAGGGACACAACATCTCTGCTGCAGAAATAGATTTACATTGCTAATCCCAACAGCTAAGAACCTAAAGATGAAAGAGAGGAAAAACTGGGGATTTAAAAGTTCTGAGCCTAGAATCAAAATGTAAAGAACTATCTCACAACTTTAATATCTACCATACCAATGCTTTCATACATATGATTCTCCATATGATACGGTGTTAGGACATCAGAGATTCTGATGTTAGCAAAGGGTTTGTGTTTGCCATTGTGGTAGGAAGTGTGGACATTTACCTGAAGTATCAACACCCTGTCCAAGTGTCCATCTACTTGAATCCACTTTCCCATTAATGATTATGCATTTTTCTTGCCATTTCCATCATTCTCCATTATGATCTCACTCTTTGGATTGTAAAGTGCATGAGGAAATAATTATGCACTTTTCTTGCTATTGCCATCATTCTTCTGGATGCTGTGAGATCTTTTAGGAAATACTGGTTTTTATCCATATCTTTAATCCCTGAAATTGACGTATTGTCGGCATTGACATCCTGTGCATGCCTTCTTCTACAATGGAAATTATGACATGCTAATTTGTCCACACTGTGAATGTGTGACTAATTTGTCCAGCTAGGCATGCATGAATGTGCATACAGCCATTGCAAATTCAAACACAAAGGATTAAGTGGGCTAATATACATATATTCACAAGAGGTAAGGATTAAGTTAGACAATATACAAATATTTGCAAGTGGTGTGTTGGCGTAACAACTAGCACCTCTGGATTAAGAGTTGGTACGGACAGCTATGCACACTACGCAATGAGTGCTCTTCAAATTAGGAAGGGAAGCTCCCTCATTGTGCTTGACAAAAGTACTTGCAAATGGAAATAAACTAAACTAAATCCTGTCTTTTTGTTTCAGCTGTAGAGGTACAAGGCTTTCTCGAAAACTAATACGTTGCAGCTGAGTTTTCTCTGGTTTTGCAGATCTACTAACTACAACTAAACTTAATAACTTAAATTCTATCCAGTTCCCTCAAGAAATCAGAGCATGAGGAAACGGAGCAAGGTTATGACTATCAGACGATAAACGTATTCAGATTCTCTACTTGAAGGCAAGGTGGCGCAACTATTATCTCAATCTGAACAAGTTTATTAAGCACAAAACAGATTTAAGAATTTACCAAGACAATCTTATGAAACCCTATGTGGCATAACACTTGATCATAATAGTAAAGACTCGCGAAACAGATTTATCATTACAACCTTATGAAACCCTATGTGGCATAACATTCGATTAAAATGATAAAAGATTCACAAAACAGATTTATCTAAACTAAGGGACGGATTTACCATGACAATCTTATGAAACCCTATGTGGCATAACACTCAATTAAAATGATAAAAGATTCACAAGACAGATTTATCTAAACTATGGAAAGAATTCACTATCTCAATCGCATGAAACCCTATGTGGCATAACAATTAATTGCAATAGCAAAGACGCATGAACAAATACCAAAAAAGCAATATTGAGGGCAAGGTAGGCGCAGCATATATTTCTCTCTCAAGCAAAAGTTAATTACAAATGAGCAAAAGCTCTTATTTATATACATCAAGGTGTAGGTAACCCTAAAATCACCTTGAGTCATCTACAGTCTTGCAATGCATGCAAGATTTGCTGCCAAACCCTAATGAAGTAAACTATACAGTTAACTGGAAAGTTACCATCAGTTAACCGGTACATCTAACCTAAATGGACCATGTGCAAGCATGCACGTCCTTATTTAAAGCAAAGTTAACTGGACACTACCCTCAGTTAACTGAAAACCCTAACCCTAACTCCTGTGTCGATAATTCCAAGGACGAGATAAGCATGTGTTAAGTCAGCAAGTAAACTCAAGACTGAAAGTCGAGTTAACTGCTGTTCAGGACTCAACCCTTGAAATTAACTGCAGGTTCCAACTGGCAGATCACTCCATGTCAACTCGGTCTAACATTTCGACCAAGAACTCATTGATCTCTTTGTCATCTGGCACTTTGACGCTGCCCAAAATAACAGTCTGTTTCTTTAGTTCTCTGCCACTTTCTGTGATCGTGTGCATGCCATCTTGACATTCTTCAGTCGCCTTTCTAAAACTGGCTGCAATCACTGAAATATTCTCTAATTTAGGCCCCATAGGTTTACCTTCAAGGCTGTCACGAATCAGCTTCTCGAACTCTGCTTGTACTTTGTCCAACTCAACATACATGCCATCCTCAAGAAGATGACACGGAATCTGAACAACGAAACCGCTGACAAGTGCAAGTACTCCAACCACATCATCCTTGAGTGAAAACAACTTGGTAGAAATCTTCTCACATATTTCCGTCCTGAGAAGGTGCTGCTCTCTCCAAGTAAAAACCTTTTCTTGATCCTCAACCAACTCCAAAGCATCGCACGCAACTGACAACTGAGATACTAGAACACGATCCTTCGCTAAACTCTCTGCAACTGCAATCTCAAGTGACTGAACACCCTGACGAAGCTTATGTGCATCACTTCTCAACTGATACATATCCGCAAGAAGACACCAACCAGCAGCAACTAAACTATCAATCCAGTTGTCCAAAAGTCTGCCATGTACAAAAATACGCCTCTTTCACATATGGTACGACCTGGTACAGAAAATGTACGGCCTGGTACAGAACAGCAATTAATGAAATAGTACGGCCCTTGTAAGAATCTCCAGATTCAAGTAAAATAGGCGCCTACTATAGAAGAACTCTTCTAGATAAAAATCTCTCTAAAAACCTGAAGATGTAAACCTCTGTGAAGCTCTGTAACTTCTTCTGAATGAAGAAATCTCTTGCCTAGCAATAAATCAGATGATATCTCACACCCTCTGAACTGCTTTCACTGGAGATGGCTCGTTCCCCAATGCTTTGAGACTGAAACCCTTGGCTTCCGTGCTCTTGACGAAACTTGATCAAATTTCAATAAACAATGACATAATGGGCTCGATTTCCAATGCAAATACCTTATACACACTGAAAAGTGCGATTTCCTTAATAATAGGGAAGCATTAAAAAGTTCGAACTTTTATTTTAATATTTCCATAGTCTCCTGACAAATTTTTAATTATAAAATATAATTAAAAATGTCCCCTTCCATGATGGGCGACCCCTCAGCCAAAATCACTTAAGTTATAATATAATAATATTATAACTTTATATTATAAACTCCAATAATTAATATTCAATTAAATCAATTAAATATTAATATCTCTCTCAATAATCACCCGATGCACGAGCCGTCTGAAGCTGACGAATAAAGAAGTGATTCTGAACGTAATCAATCCATACTGCTAAAAATAGTAGGGGTCCCACGCTGAGTGCCAAATACTGCTAAAAATAGCAACTCAGGCTAGAAGTGTCCAAACGAGCCCGAACGAAAGCCAACTGACCAACTACTGACAATCTGAAGCTGAGCCAAGCTCCATCAAGACCCTCTATCCATCCTATCAGCCTACGAGGGTCGCATAATAGGCCAATCCTGTGCTCTGAGAGATGTCAACTAGAAGGGGACATGACAGTCCGCCCCTCCTGAAATTGTTTGTCCTCAAGCAATCTCAACTCTGGATGCTGCAGAATATCCTCGCTCTCCCATGTAGCATCCTCAACAGGCAAATCTCTCCATTTCACTAAATATTCCCTGATAGTCCTCCGACGCAACTGTCTCTCTCTGTACTCCAGGATAGACTCAGGTACTAAAATCAACTTTCCTTCATCATCTAAGGGAGGTAGAACTGCAGATGGTACCACACGATGTCCCAACACCTTCTTGAGGCGTGATACATGAAAAACATTGTGTACCCTGCTCTCTGCCGGAAGCTCAAGCTCATAAGCCACCTCTCCAACTCGCCTCAGGATCCTGAAAGGACCGTAATAACGTGGCTTAAGCTTCTCTGACCCACTCTTCCTAAGAGTGGACTGACGGTAGGGCTGCAGCATAAGATATACCATGTCACCCACCTCAAAATGCCTCTCTGTTCTCTTCTGATCCGCATACTACTTTTGCTGATTTTGTGCCTTGGCGATATTTTCCTTGAGAGCCTTCATAGTATCCTGACTCTCCTGCAACAAATCTCCAGCACTCGGCACTCTACTGTCACTCAGTAGCAAATCCAAAAAACTCGGCGCCTCATAACCGTACAACGCCATGAAAGGTGACATCTGAATGGTCATATGGAATGTCGTGTTGTAACAATACTCACACAGATGAATCCATTTGACCCACGCCTTCTGCTGCCCTGCAATATAATTTCGGAGGTAACCTTCCACCCACTTATTCACTATCTCCGTCTGCCCATCTGTCTGCGGGTGGTAACTGGTGCTCGGTGTAAGCTCGGTCCCACAGAGTCTGAACACCTCCTGCCAGAAGTGACTCAAGAACCGACTATCTCTGTCGCTCACTATGCTTCGAGGCAACCCATGTAGTCTGAATACCTCACGGAAAAAGACCTCTGCCACCTGTGTAGCTGTGTAGGTAGTGGTAATCGGAAAGAAGTGGGCATACTTCGTCAGCCGATCCACAACCACATATATGCAATCTAAGCCCACGCGGGCTTAAGGCAAGCAGTAATGAAGTCCATCGGCCAGGGCATTCCCACTTCTGGGGGTCGGAAGTGGCTTGCGGCAAACTGCTTGGGAATGCGTGTTCTCACACTTGTTCTCTTGACAAGCGAGGGGCACTCGCGCTGCGTATTGAAGAACATCTGCCTTAAGTCCTTTCCATGTGAATCTCTCCCGTATCTGTCTGTAGGTTTTGAAATACCCGGGATGTCCTGCTGTAGGTACGTCATGAAAGGCTCGCATGATAATGTTCTTCACCTCTGAACTTGGGATCAAATATATCCTGTTCTTGTAAATGATCAAGTCATTTACAAGCGTGTACCTGGTATCAATCGTTGATCCCTCAACAATGCTAGAGGCCCAAGTATCCTTGGCATACTCTGCCACAATCATATGCCTCCAATCCTCTGAAATGTGAACCATAGAGCTCAAATATGGCCTGCGTGAAAGAGCATCAGCTACTACGTTCTGTGTGCCTTTGATGTCCCCGGATGCTCCCGAAGTCAGCATACTTACCAATTTACTGACCCACTTCTGCTGACGATCATTGAGATCTCACTGCCCCAAGAAGTGTCAAACTATTATGATTAGTTTTGATGCAAAATTTGCTGCCAACAAGAAATTGTCTAAATTTTGCTAAGGCATGCATTATAGCGAGCATCTCCTTATCGTAAATGTTGTAAAGTCTCGGCCCCTCACGTTTACGGCTCTCATATACAATAGGGTGCTTGTCCTGCATAAGCACCGCACCAATGCCCTCACCTGATGCATCGCACTGAAGCTCGAAAGGCTTCGAAAAGTCAGGTAGTGCCAACACAGGGCATGTAGTCATCAACTCCTTAAATCTCATAAAGCATTCCTGTGCCTCAGGAGTCCAAATAAATGCACCCTTCTTCAGTAAATCTGTCATAGGGGCTGCATGTCGTGAATAACCATTCACGAATCTGCGATAGAATCCACACAAACCTAGAAACCCTCTCAACTGTGTCAGGTTTGCCGGTGTAGGCCAGTCAATAATGGCGCGGATCTTTTCAGGATCCATCCGCACTCCATCTGCACTGATAATGTGACCTAAATATAACAATTCGGTCATCCCCAAGTCACACTTGGATTCCTTGGCGTACAAGGACTCCCTCTCAAGAATACTCAACACGGTCTCCAGGTGAGCCAAATGCTCCTGCCAAGTCCTGCTGTATATAAGGATATCATCGAAGAAGACCAATATGAATCTCCTCAGCTGTGAATGAAAAACCCTGTTCATCGTGGACTGAAATGTAGTTGGTGCATTAGTGAGCCCAAACTGCATCACTACGAACTCGAAATGCCCACAATGACAACGGAAGGCAGTCTTCTCAATGTCCTGCTCACGAACCCTGATCTGATGATACCCCGACCGTAAGTCTATTTTAGTGAAGTAACATGCACCATGGAGCTCATCAATAAGCTCGTCTATCCAAGGTATTGGATACCTGTTTTTGATCGTCCTCTTATTCAGGACTCTGTAGTCAATGCACATGCGTAATATTTCATCCTTCTTCTTTACCAAAACAACTGAAGAAGCAAATGGTGATTTGCTAGGTCGAATGTGACCCATAGCAAGTAACTCCTTTATTGTCTTTTCTATCCCATCCTTCAACCTCTTAGGATGCCTATAAGGAGTTATCATAACGGGCTTAGCGCCCTCCTCGAGCTCTATAATATGCTCAATGCCCCTGTCTGGAGGTCTCCCTGGTGGAATATCACTGAATACCTTATCATGCTTGACTCTCAACTGCTGAATGTCCGGATGATACTCAGTCTTCTGCTGTCCCTCCTGTATAGGTGCCAATGTGCACTCGGCAACCCACTCTACCATGTCGTGACGCATGAGCCTCTCCATCTGACGAAAAGAAATTGTTTTGATGTTGCTGTCCCGAATTGCTTTTAGAATGTGTGTCTTCCCGTCAAAATCAAAACGGATCTCCATGTCCTTGAGACGAAGAGTGACTTCCTCAAGTGAATGAAGCCACTTCATACCCAAGACCAAATCAATGTCTCCCATGTTAACTACGTAGTAATCATCCTTGAACTCATAATTGTTCAAGCGTAAAGGGAGATCCTTAATCATGCGTTCACACCTCAAAGTGTATCCGTCGGCCGCCTTAACTCTAATCCCTTCGAACTCCTCAGTGATGAGTCCGCGTTTCTCAACAAACCTAGCATCAATGAAATTGTGTGTAGCTCCTGTATCAAGAAGGGTAATGACCCTCTGTCCTGCGAACACTCCACGAATCCTGAATGAGCCCTCCTGCTGAATGCTAGATAGGCGTGCCTCCTGTATCTGAAGCTCTGACTCTATCTTTGCCTTAGGCTCTGAAGCCTCTGGCTCTGACTCCTCAGAACTCTCCTGCTGTTCGGAATTCTCTGACTCCGAATCCTCATAATACGCCCACATCACTCGATTTGCCTTGCCCTTAGGCCTCAAAGGACAATCATGATTGGCGTCATAGGGACCTTTGCAGTAGAAGCAAAGCTTCTTCCTGCGTAGATCGTTAAGGGCCTCACGATCCAAAGGTGGTGCTGTTGATTTACCCTTTGAATCGTTTTTAAAATCTGATTTCTCCTTGTTAAAATCAGACTTCTCTCTGTTTCTGTTAAAGCCCTTATTGTCCTTGAAAGATGAAGAACCTCTGGAGTTGAATCTACTAGAAGGTGCTGCCAACTCCATACTCCGTGCCTTCTTCATCGCTTCCTGTAACGAAGGAGGATCAAAGGCTTTGATCCAACCTCTCAATGGTTTCGTAAATCCCTCCATGAAGAGCACTACTAATCGTCGCTCTGAAATATTCGGAACCATAACTGATAACTTCTGAAAGTCACCAATATAAGACTCCAAGTTTGCCACTCTATCTCAACTGAGCCAAGTCTCTAAAGTAGGATTCTGGATCCTTCATGTCAAACCGCTCCACCAACCTGTCAACAAACTCCTAATAGGATGTGATCCGGTCATGCTGTAAGGTCACCATCCCGTGGTGCCACCAATCGTAAGCTACACCCTCAAGATGCAGTGTCGCATATCTAATAGCATCTCTCTTAGCCATCGGGCGCAATGTGAGGAATGTGTCTAGCTTACTAATCCATGCCTGGGCTGTCACCTTACCACTACCATCGTACATCGCAAGATTGAGCCTGTTCGTAGCATGTTTTAGATCATGATTCTGGTATCTAGGTCTCCAATCCTGTCGACCTCTGTGGTGCTCTCGCCTCTGCGTAACAAATCTGTCAAAGGAGATCCTCTCTCTGACATCCGGAGGTACCAACTCCCACTCCTCGTTCGCTGCCATAAGTGTATCAGCGAACAACTCCTCCTGCTCCTCACCTGCGATAGCCTCATCGGGCTCCTGTCTCACAAAAGTAGGCCTAGTGGGCCTATCTGCTGTCCGTGAGGCTGTCCTAGGTGCCCTGCAAGATCCTGCTTCACTCCTCTCGTCGTCACGATGTGGTGACTGTCTCCTCGGAGTACCCAATCTCTGAAGTGCTACTGTCAACTGCTGTAATACATCATTGGACTGCCGTTGACCTGCTCGTAAGTCTCTGAGTGCATGTAAAACCTCTGCATCGTCTTGATCTCTAGGGTTTTGAGGAATATCATTTCTAGGAACATCTGTTCTGTCAACCATGTTTTCCGGCTGCCGGATCGAACCCTGTTGCCTGTCAATCAGAGCTCGTCTGCGTGTGTAATACCTGTGAGATCCAATCTGCTATGGCTGCATAAGCCTGCTAAACCCTTAGGATGGCAGGATTTAGCTCTGATACCACTGTAGAAACCCCTTGTTTCCCCTGTTTCCAAATCTGTCTATTTTGTTTGTTTTCTGAAGTTTTTTTGGTTTTTTTGTGATTTTTGCATAAATAAAGGAAATGGCGATTTTGCAATAAAATACTGAATAAATTCAAATAAAATAATATATCTCTGTAAACTACAGGATCTATTGAAAATACTGATGCCAAACTATTATTTAACCTTCTGAAAAGATTACAATGAAGATCCAATCACATGCAAATTAAAAAGCAATGATATTTATTGAAAACCTGGAAATCGCAGCAATACATGATCTTCTGGAGATGGTACGGCTGAGATGATTGGCCACTTTTCCCTTGCGCCTGAAGGAAGTAACAACTGCTAAATATATATGCGCCACTATCTGTGAAGCCTATCTGCCAAGAATGAAGGCGATTTACCTTGAGACAAAAATACGCCTCTTTCACATATGGTACGGCCTGGTACAGAAAATGTACGGCCTGGTACAGAACAGCAATTAATGAAATAGTATGGCCCTTGTAAGAATCTCAAGATTCAAGTAAAATAGGTGCTTGCTATAGAAGAACTCTTCTAGATAAAAATCTCTCTGAAAACCTGAAGATGTAAACCTCTATGAAGCTCTGTAACTTCTTCTGAATGAAGAAATCTCTTGCCTAGCAATAAATCAGATGATATCTCACACCCTCTGAACTGCTTTCACTGGAGATGGCTCGTTCCCCAATGCTCTGAGACTGAAACCCTTGGCTTCCGTGCTCTTGACGAAACTTGATCAAATTTCAATAAACAATGACATAATGGGCTCGATTTCCAATGCAAATACCTTATACACACTGAAAAGTGCGATTTCCTTAATAATAGGGAAGCATTAAAAAGTTCGAACTTTTATTTTAATATTTCCATAGTCTCCTGACAAATTTTTAATTATAAAATATAATTAAAAATGTCCCCTTCCATGATGGGCGACCCCTCAGCCAAAATCACTTAAGTTATAATATAATAATATTATAACTTTATATTATAAACTCCAATAATTAATATTCAATTAAATCAATTAAATATTAATATCTCTCTCAATAATCACCCAATGCACGAGCCATCTGAAGCTGACGAATAAAGAAGTGATTCTGAACGTAATCAATCCATACTGCTAAAAATAGCAGGGGTCCCACTCTGAGTGCCAAATACTGCTAAAAATAGCAACTCAGGCTAGAAGTGTCCGAACGAGCCCGAACGAAAGCCAACTGACCAACTACTGACAATCTGAAGCTGAGCCAAGCTCCATCAAGACCCTCTATCCATCCTATCAGCCTACGAGGGTCGCATAATAGGCTAATCCTGTGCTCTGAGAGATGTCAACTAGAAGGGGACATGACACTGACCTGCTATTTATAGCCCTGTTTCAGAAGTGACTTACTATAAATAGTAAGTGCTGAGATCGCCTTCAAATTTTACCAGTGGACTTGAAAGATACTGATCGCAATGGGATACACCGGTTTTCAAAGATGCAGGCATTTTACCTCTCATTTTAGGTCCCGAAGCCGAAAACCCTAATTTGACTTGCATGTTGACCAAATGATCTTCGTTTGACCCCGTTTCTGTTGCATGTCGCCCTATTCGTGATATTGATGTGTTGGGGAGCTGCCGAAGTGATTCTACTAAAAATAGTAAGTCCCTGGAAAAAGTGATCAATCAGCTATCGGATGAGTTTGCATGTCACACTGCCTGAAAGATCTCGAAAAACCCAGAAAAATGATCAACATGTGAGCACTGGCTAAAAATAGCAAGTCCAAGAAAAGTGATCAACTATGCTCGCATGTTACCTCGTTGCAAAGCTCTCGGAAAACCTAGAAAGATTATGAAGACATGCGTTGAGAAATCCTGCATGCAAACCCTAAAAATAGCCCCTGAAGGCAGGACTGCTAAAAATAGTAAGTTGTCTGTTTCAGCTCAAGTTTTGCAAGCAGGTAGCTCACAGCGTTCAAGTGCAGTGCAGTTGTCAGAATCTGAAAATCCCAAGAAAATAGGCCCTAAACTGGCACTAACTAAAAATAGAAAATTGTCAGAATTCGGTGAAAATTCAGTGGGAGCCCGCTTGAAGCATCCCAAAAGCAGTGCTAGGCTCAGAACTCAATTAGCCAACTCAATTTGACCTCAAAGTAGCTTGAAGATCGTAAACCCTAATTCGTCAGAAAGCCCTCTAGACTTAGCCGAAATTCAAATTTAGATCAAATGGCAAGTACATCACTAGACAGAAAGAACCGACAAAGAGAGAGAGACCTAAAACCAAGGCCAAAAGACGGGAATAGTGCAAAAATTAGGGGGGTCCCCATTTTGAATGGGGTGATGTGTGAAAAGGTCACAACAGACCTCATCCAAGAGGCATGTCACTTACAAACAAGAAGTCGGCTACCTTGAATATCGTGCCTCATTAATTCGTATCTCCTCAATAAATAAATATTAATCATTATTTATCAAATGAAGTTTCCCTTCATAAAATCGCATTTATCAATTAAATAGCCGATAGGCTATTATTTACTTGTTTTCTCCATGCGATTTGGGCTGGAAGAATTCGCCTGATGCTGCTAAAAAACATCAACAACTGAATAGCACTCACGATGCTCGTCCCAAGTCTTCTCTGCAAACTTGATGGCAAGGTCTCTCTCTGCAAGCAAATGTAGGTAATCTGATTTCATTGCCTCTAGAGCATGTTCGATAGTTTGCAATTTTGATATAGCAGCTCCAACCATTAACCCTTTCTACCTTTCTTCAAGTTGGGTTGTCCAAAGGAGGTTTTCAATGAACTTGTGTGTTCTATCAAAGTGAGTTAAGGTTTGAACAACCTTATCTTCAATGACTTTCAATTGTTCTTTCAATTCACATGACTTGTTAGGCCAATGATCACAATCAGCTGCATAAATTAAATTTTCTGATTTGCTTTCATGAGTAGGAAACATATAATCATAGATATCAATTTTTTCACTAGTTGATGCCCTGCAATCCTCAAGTAAAATTGATGGGACAGCGTTATGAACTAACATACTATCCTCAAAATAATTTGCCTCCTCCTCACAAGGCTTATCAATAACAATCTCTACATCACCAATATAGACTTGTGCACATTTCACTTGCAGATGCACTAAATGGTTCTTTTTCATTGAAACCCATTGAAACATTCTACTCCTTTTTAAGTTTATCCTTTGCATCCATTTCACAAGTGTCATCTGAGCCTATAACAAAGATGGTTGTTTTCACATCTTCAATAAACCCATTCCCACAATCAACAGATGCATGCAATTCGCTTTTGGTTGGTCCACAAGGTGAATGCTCAACTATCTCATCCATAACTATGACTTGAGCCTTCAATGGGCTCTCCAAAAGAGGTGATTCAAGATCCCCATGATGCAAACTATGTGTGCAAACAGAAATTTCTGAATCATACCTCTCCTCAAGCCCATGCAAATTTGAATGCTCCTCGTGCTTGACCATCATAAGAGGCTCTCCCCCCAAGTCATGAATACCATTATACCACTATCATCCTCATGTGTTACAGTTGTCATAGATGACTGAGTTTCTGTTATGGATGATGAAGAATGTGCCAAGCTCAACTCCCAACAAAGCTCGTCAACCTGAATTCTTTATTCTTTAAGGGCCATTTGATTGCTCTTCAAGGAATCCATGGTAACCTTAAGCTCATAGGTAAGCTTATCAACTTCCTCTTCTTTCCCTTTTAGTGCATCAAAATATATCTCATCAAGCTGGAGAACATGATTTCTATCTGAAAGTAGGTGTAGGTAATTTGATTTCATTACCACCAATGCCTCTCTGAGTGCCTAAAAGTTTGCAAGGGAAAGTTCTCCTTCAGAGTTCTTATGTGACCCTAGAGCCCTCCAATAATAATTTTCCATCAACTTATGAGTATTATCAAAATGGTTTATCGCTGCATTAATCATGTCCTCACTTACCTTCAATTGCCTTGCCAAATGATTGGACCCATGAGACCTATTATCTTCATACAATTTTTTTGATTTGTATTCACAATCATCCTTCATGCATAACTCCCAAGAAGTTAGATCAGCATCAAAAGGAAATTTATCCAACACCAAATCTTCATCATGGCTAGGTGCTAACTCACCCGGATCATCATAAGCATCATCACTAAGATAAGATGTTGAATCATCATTATTAGCTAATTGGAGAACATCATATATGCTATCAACATGCCCATCATATGCACTAGTGTTATCAGCCTCATAGGATAGCTCTAATTGTGTATTAAAGGCTGTTGTTTTGTCAATCTCATTGCACACATTCTCATCATGAATAGATGCATGTGCTTCCAAGGAGCCATCATGGAGTTCTATCAAACATCCATCATGAGGTAAGGCATTCTCATCATCAACCACTTCAGATTTCAACCCCTCTTCTTCCACCTACTCTTCATTAAACAAGTAGGGTTTCAACTTCCCCTTACATTGTTTGAAAACCTTGTATACCAAGTTATAAGCAGTTGTAGAAGTAACCTGTTCTTGCTTCAGAACAACCAATAACAATGATAAGATAGGTGGGAAAACATCACTTTCATTGATAATCGAAGCCATAATGATTCTCATATAGTTAGGAATAGATTTGTCATGGTCCTCACTGATAGAGTTTAGGAAATGATGAAACATTTGAATAATAAGATCATCACAATCATAATCAATCATGATAGCACATGATCTCACCTTTGCCATCAATTCTAAAACCTTAGCCCTCTTACCGAAGGGAATTCTGATATCACCTAACCCATAAAAACTTTCAATGATCAATTGCAAGATCTCCCTCATTTTGTCATCATTATAAGGAACTTCAGGGGCTGTAATCCTTATAATTTCACTCAGGCAGTGCGTAACAGCGAGTCTTACTTCCTTATCTTTGTGTCTCAACAACCTGTGCTCACCCAAGGAAGTCACTACTAGTATCATAGCTATTTGAATCAATTGGGAAGGTGACTGATCCACTGAATGCAAACAATTCGCTACTTCCTCCAATGAGCTGAGAAGAACATATTTTGACAGAGACAAATGTCCAAGTTTATCTCCTACGATATAAAGTTTCTTGCCCAACTTTTTAGCGCCCACTGAACTCGTAAAATTATTTACCTTAGTGTCTTATTTCCTTTCTTCTACAAAAAGAGGTTCTAATAATTCAGGGTGTTCTAGAAGCTTCGTTAAATTCCTATCAGTCTTGGACATTTTGCATTAATTCTATCAAAAGCTCCTGCATAGACTTCATCTTTCTCGATGAAACTAACCAACAATCTGTTGTAACTGTTATAGATGACCATTGGTCACTTAACAAAGCAATCTGAAATTAACCTTTCACTGTTAACCCCTCAGGCTAGCAAGATGCACAGCTCTGATACCACTATAAAATTCCCAAGCAATTTTAGATGGAAATTTGTTTTAATTTCCCAATCTCGTTGGCACAAGCATTTCGTCAAACAAGTGTCATGCTAATGTTCGGAACTTGTTTCTGGTTTATTTCAAAGGACATATTAATATGTAATGCAGTTCATGAATAGAGGTGCACATGACTTACATTAATTTCAACCAGCTCACAGATATACATACATTTTAAGAACATAGAAGGGAAGTATTGAATATATTATGAAAGTGTTGTTACAATTAATTTATCTCAAAATTGACATAGCTTGAGGATTAAAATATTCATTAACAACCACAATATTCTGACCTGAAACTTATGTATTAATTTTCCATGCCCATCACCTATTTTCCTTGCTACAGCTCCTTCATAGTATGCAGCAATAGTCCCCTCTTGTACAACGGCTAGGAAAGTGGGCTACAATGGTCCAAGGTAACCCATGGAATTCCCTAAAGAGGTACGCTGGCAGCTTTGACTATTGTGACTTCCAAAAAGTCCTCCCCAAAAATCAAGCACCCAACATAGAATATGATTGAAAAATTGTGACAACCTTGAGTCTTGTTCCCACACCTACATAAGATCCATAATTCATAAGGCATCAAATCTAATTTGCTTGGTACTCTATTCCAAGCTGGCAGTGGGAGTAATATGGCGGCAAGTTTACTACCATTAGCATCGATTCAATTTAATACATTTGCGCAACTCCCTTTGATGCCCTGATTTGTTCCTAAAACATTTTAAATTGCTCCATTATTGATTAATTTGTTGTCGTTCAGACTTCTCAATGCCTTCTTCAACCCACGATTTGCTAATAAAAGGCCATGCCTAGCTATTAATGGTTTCTTCTCAAAGAATCAACCCATTAATGGAACTCATTTTTGCATAAAACAAGACGCCCTATTAATTTTGGTTAATGTCTCATGCTTATTACTGAAATGCACAAACCTGCCCTCAAAATTGTTGGTAAATTCTACGATTGGGAACATATATTCTCCTACCCAGCAATACTTTCATAATCCTTCATATGATTCCAATAAATAAATATTGGACCCTTCGTTGCAGCAGCTATCGACCATATACTGGCTTGAAACAAATATTATCGATGGTTCGACAGGTCTTCAACATAAGTAATACTTTACTCTATATTCAATCTTCCTTCTGCAAACATAAACACATCCTAAAATTTGCAACAGATAAAATATTAAATTATTATCACCAGATATCTCCAAATCGATACAACCTCTGAAATTTGTCTTCTCCGAAGACTTCACAAATTTTTGTACCATCTTTATCATGCAAACGCGAAACCTAAGTGATTCTGCTAGTATCTAGCTAGGGCGAATAGTTTCACTAATGAAATTGGTTCACCCATTGGAATTCCAACCTAGGGTTTCAAACTCCGAAGAGCTCCTCCAAAATACCAAATAGAATAATAAACCAAATACCCAAATGAGCTCTTGCATCCACTTTTATAACCTTTCTAAGAAACTTCCAAAATCCCATTTTAAATTTCCCAACAAAACATTAACCTCATTTTAATAAAGTGACATTATAAAATACCTTAAAATATTTCCTCAACGTCATTTTATAATAATACTTTAATCTAAATATTTAATATTACCTTTTTAAATATACTTCTTGCCAGGCAATATCAAATAATTAAATTAATTTTCGTTTGGTGAGTCGGAAATCAGGGACATTACACCCTACTAGTATCTGAGGAGACATAAGGAAGAGATAGAGAAGGCCATCAGAGAGTTGTTGGATATCACGCATATTAGGCCCAACTCAAGTCCCTTTGCTTCATCAATATTGTTCGTTAAAAAGAATGACGG
Organism: Sequoia sempervirens; assembly: GCA_007258455.2. NCBI lineage: Eukaryota > Viridiplantae > Streptophyta > Pinopsida > Cupressales > Cupressaceae > Sequoia > Sequoia sempervirens. The sequence goes on from VDFB02086081.1 coordinate 356,644,545, forward strand.
GGAAATGAGGATGTGCATAGATTACCAAGCGCTCAATAAGAAGACTATCAAGAACCGGTATCCTATTCCTAGAATTAATGAGCTCATAGATGAACTTCATGGGGCAATCTACATTAAAATTGATCTTCATTCAAAGTATCACCAAATCAGAGTGAGGAAAGAAGACATACATAAGACAGCCTTTCGATGTCATTATGGACACTAGGAGCTTCTGGTTATGCCTTTTTGGGTTGACCAACGCTCCTGCCACTTTCCAATCATGTATGAATCACATATTCAACAAGTCGTTGTGAAAAATCGTATTGGTATTCTTCAATGATATTCTAATCTACAACCATACCTAGGAGGACCACCTTCAGTGCATTGATGAGATATTGGTTATTATGGAAGCACAGACCCTATTTGCTAAGATGTCCAAATGTGAATTTGGGATGACAAAAGTATTGTATTTGGGACATGTGATTGGAGCTAGAGGAGTCAGGTGGATCAAGAAAAGATCTAGGCTATCATTGATTGGCCTCCATCGAAAACTATCACACATTTGAGAGGATTCCTCAAGCTGTGCAGTTATTAAAGGAGATTTGTTAAGGGATTTTCACTTCTTACCGCACCTCTTACAAATTTGACAAAAAAGGGGACTTTTACTTGGTTAGAATCAGTTGAGCAGGTGTTTGATCGCCTCAAGGAGGTCATGAGCACTTGTCCAACATTAGCATTTCCAAACTTCTCAAACCCTTTGTGCTTGAGTATGATGCCTCAAAAGAGGGAATCATAGTAGTGCTTATGCAAAATAGGCACCCTATAGGCTATGAGAATAGAAATCTTAGGGAGATTGAGAGACATTACTCTACCTATGACAAAGAGATGCTTGCTATAATGCACGCCCTAGCCAAATTTGGACAATATCTTGTGGGAGGAAAATTTGTGGCGAGGACAAATCACAACAGCTTGAAATATTACTTGAGTAAAAGGATCTCAATGAGAGATAACAAAAGTGGGTGAGCAAGTTATAGGTGTATGATATCAAGTATGTCAAGGGAAAGAAAAATGTAGTAGCAGATGCCTTGTCCAGGAGACCCACTTTATGTGCCATGTCTGAGATTTTTGCAGATTGGAAATCTCACCTTCTAGATGAGTACTCCGAGAACACTTTGGCTTGCGAAGTCATGGATGGGAAGATATAGGACGATCAGTATAAGGTCATTGATGACATCATCTACTATAAGGACCAACTTTACTTGGTACCAGAATCGAGACTAAAGGAGAAGATCCTCAGAGCCATTCATGATACTCCCCTTGCAAGACATCCAAGTTACATCAAGACTTACAAGAAGGTCAAAGAGAGGTTTTCTTAGAAGTGTCTAAAGGATGATGTTTTGCAACATGTGAGGAATTGTGTGACTTGTCAACAAAACAAGTCAAATCATACTTTGCCAATAGGATTGTTGAAAGTTGCGACCATTACCTATTCCAAATTACAAGTGGGAAATTCTATCTATGGACTTCATCACAGGTCTTCCCAAGGTTCAAGTCAAAGCTTGTATCTTTGTAGTGATTGCCAGGTTAACAAAGTATGCCCATTTATTTGTTATCTCTACTAAGTATTCAACTATACAAGTTGCAAAATTATTTTTCAAATTAATTTTTAGGTTGCATAGGTTGCCAAGTAGCATGGTTAGTGATCACGATAGCAGGTTTATCGACACATTTTAAAGGGAACTCTTTAGATTGATAGGTACGGAGTTAACTCCCAACACCAGTTACCATCCCCAAATGGATGGATAGATAGAGATTGTTAATAAATGGGAGAAAGGATACTTATGCAATTATGTTTCTGGACAGCAAAGAGCTTAGGATAAGTGATTGCACTTAGGGGAATATTGTTACAATGCTACTTACAACATGTCCATTGGCATGTCTCCTTTTAGAGCATTGTATGGCTATAACCCTACAACATTTGTGGATTTGGTTGTTTTTGACAGTAGGGTGCCCAAGGCTCATCATTGGGTTAAGGAGAGTCAAGATATCCTTAAGTCGCTTAAGGATAACATTCAGCAAGCACAAAATCAACAGAAAATATATGCAAATAGGTGAAGGACAAAAAGGGGGCATCTGAGATAGGTGACTTAATCTTCCTAGGTTGCAGCCATACAAGCAGTCTTCTTTGAAGAAGAGTGATGCAGAAAAACTGAAACCCAGGTATTATGGTCCTTACAAAGTCATGAGGAGAGTAGGAGAAGTTGCCTACGAGTTGGAATTGCCTAAAGATTGTAGGATTCATAATGTATTCCACGTATCATGCCTCAAGAAGGCATTGGGCCAGCACATCACATCTTCTTCCAAGCTACCACCCCTAGATGAGGAGAGGAAGTTGATTTTAGAGCTTGAGACCATATTGGAGATTAAGGAATAGAGTTATCAAAGAATATTTGGTTCATTGGAAGCACTTCTCTCCAGATGATGCCGCATGGGAGGGTGAAAAGATTCTATAAATCTTCAATTGCTTGAGGACAAGCAATTTCAGGAAGGGAGGACTGTAATGTCCCCTTTTGTTGAGTAGTCAAAAGCGTCCCTTTTAGCCTATTTAATTCTCATAGGCTAATTTTGGGCTGTTAGGGAATAATTTAATTAATTAAATAAAGTTGTCCAAACAAGCAATATAATGGATGACTTTATTTCAAGTAATTTACAAAGGCGACTTAAGTGATATAAAAAGACAAATATTATAAAATCGCTTTATAAAAGAACTTTACTTATTTATTTTAAGGTAAGAATTAAAAAAAGTACCTTCAGGATTGTTCTACGGGGAAAAATAAAAGGTGAATTGGAAGCTCATTTGAATATGCTTGATTCTATTTTCTTGGTGGAGATTTGAAGCTTTTAGTGAGAGAAAACCCCTAGGACGAAAACCCTAAGAGAATTGGTTTCGGTGGCAAGACATCTACCCTAGCCTATTCGTAAGTGGAATCACATAGTTTTCACACAAGCACTGAACAATTATGATTGAATAAATTATTGGAGGTCTTGCAGGCAAACAATAAATTAAATTTTTACTTTGATAGGTAAAAATTTATTGTCAATTTTGGCACTATTCCTAGATTTTATTATGAGACACCATGTTTAAGGAGTTTGCAAAATGAACTGATCCATATTGTTCGCGTGGACATTTTATATGGCTAGATTAATGTATTTAAATATTTCCTAGCATGAGTATTATTTTGGTTGGACATGAGACTTAATTTCATTGCCAAGTGTGTATATTTGCATATTTTTGGATGTGGAACCCCTCTTGCTGGTTGCCACATCTGTTGGTAATAAATACACAACAAATAAAGGTTAAACTGCACTTGGAAGGCATCCATGCTGGTCTCTGCTCCTCTTCAAGGCTGACATAGGGATTTGAAAGTGCTTGCAGCAGCTAGGAGTAATGCGTGAGGTCTTGTGGACTAACCAAAGGCTAGGCATTGTCGATATTGAGTTTGTTGGTGTCTTGGAAGGTGAAACATTGGTTCTTAAGTAGATTTTAGTCATTGCACATGGGGTAATATCTGTTATAGCTTATTCTGAGTACTTCAATCTGTGGTTTATGAAGGTCAGAGCATTGTATGTGTACATTTCTACAATTTGTTGTTTCATGCAGCAAACTGTGATGTTAAATCCTTAAATATTCAGTCACATTGAATGAATGCAAACTATTTGTCACAATGTCTCTTTAAATCTATGAATGTCAAGTTGAGATTTATGAAGGAAAATATATTATGATGGCATTCAACAAATTATACAAGTGATTACACTAGGAAAACCCCCATATTCATATGCCCATAAGCTGTTTAACGAAATGCTCGAACATCAATCTCTATGAAAATTGCAAAAATTGGTGTAGAAAACTCACTCAGATTATTACATGAAACATGAAACAAGCTACAACACATTACAACTTCATTCCCCTTGCTTCTGGAGCCTTTTGTTTCTCTTTAGCTTCCAAAACTAAATTTGATGTTTGCCCTCCCTCCTTTTTCACAACCTACCACTTTTTCCCGCTCATTCCCCTACTTTGGAAATGCTAAAAATATGCCCTAAAAGTTTTTTAGGAGCTCTAGGTATATTTTGAAATTCTTAACTTCCCTCATAAAAGTAGTACTTCTAAGAGTAATAACTTTTGATCCAGGCACCCAATTGAGTCTATCTTTTTAAATTGAAGTACTCAGAGTACTCTATGTGCTAGAAGTGACATAAACGGAATTTTGCCAATTTTCAGGACCTCAAAACATCGTTTGAAGCGTCAAAACTCAATCTTGAGGGATTTTACAGGACTTTTGGAAACTTAAATCTTTAATATCTTCTCATCCACGCCTGATCTTGGCTTGAAATTTACCCACTGTGTGTTTTTCAATTATGGAACTTTTAGTAAATTTATAGGTCCCTACATGCTCAAATGCAGGTTGTTTTCTTTAGCAAGAGTGTTAGATGGTGTGAGGAGCTATGGTATTAACTAAGGGTGTTCATGTGAGCACTATTTCAATTGGATGCAAGCCTATGTAATGTAATCATTCTTGTATTCTTGCAATGAAAAGAAATGATCTATAAAATTTACACTCACCATCGAAACTAAATGATGTGGGTGTGCAAGATTTTTTCTCTAGTGGAAGATATAAGATAGTACATGGATCTATGGTGTGAGCTATGGGTGTTTGTGTGGGAACTATTTCAATTGGATGCAAGTACTATTTAATGCAATATTTTTTCCATTCCTATAGTGAAAATAAAAGATCGAAAAAATCTACACTCTCACCATCAAAACCAACAAAGAAAAGAAGTGTTGTTTCTACTTCTAATGGCCACAAATTTTGGGTACTAAATGATGTGGGTATGCAAGTTGTTTTCTATAGTGTAAGGTGCAAGATGGTGAGAGCTATGGGTGTTCACGTGGGCACTATTTCAGCTGGATACATACACTATTTAATGCAATAGTTCTTCTATTCCTATAATGAAAAGAAAAGATATGCAGAATCTACACTCTCACCAATGAAACCAATTAGCAATTTGGATGTTTTATAACACCCTCAAATAACTTGCTATTCAAAATGATGTGCATACACACCTCTTTCTTCTCTAGCTAGATCCCTCAAAAAATGTATGCAAACATACAAATCAAACTATATTTCACATGTACCAATTTTTGAGTGCAAAGATACACGATGGTTTGATTGGAAATACCTTCAAACATATGCAGCCATTAAGAGAGGCTAAAGGTCATTATTCCTCAAAATAGATTATTCCTTCATCTCCATTGCACTACTCTAACAATTATACATAATAAAAATGTATTATGTAATAAACATCCATAAAATTGAACGTCATATGGAGGGAAATTCTGACATGTAAAATGTAATGTCCCCTTCCTAAGCAGTTCAGGTGTTTGAGGGGTTAGCTTATCACTCAGACCCTCGTAGGCTGACAGATGTGATTAGAGGGTTGATTTTGGCAGTTATCCTGAGTTTCGGGACATTACTCCATCAGTTGATTCAAGTTTGGGCCTTTGCAGAGACTTACAGAGTGATATTCAGGCACTTACTATTTATAGTAAGTTAGGCCAACAAGGGTTACTATTTCTGGCAGGGCACCTGGTTCATTTGGTCATCTCAGTTTCGACCCAGTTTGATAGTTTGATGAGCAAATAGAGAATATTGGAGCATTTGATAATTATTAAATGATTATTAAATTGACTTTATAATATAAAGTCAATTAAATGAAATATTAAAGTATTAATTATTAATGGCGAATTATAAAGTATTTAATACTTTATAATAAAGGAGTAATATTATTATTATTATGAGTATTTCTTACTCATGTTAAAAAGGGACGCCATTTATTAATTAAAATGCCTAAGTCAAGAGGGGCGAATTTTATTAATCATTTAATGCTCATTTAACTTGCTTTTTTGAAAGGGTCGACTTCTTTGATGAGGTATTTAATTCTCAAAGACAAAATAGAACTCATTATTGATTGATTATTCAAATTTTGTCTTTTCTCTCTGTGAACATTTGGAGTTGGAGAAACAAGGGTTTCTGTAATCAGGTTTTGGAGAACGTCAACTCTTCAGAATCAGGCATACTGAGGCTGTGAAAGATTCAGCTGAAGCTTGTCAGTAGAGTGGCTTCATTCAAAAGTCACCATTGAGCATATTGTGAAGTTTTTGGTTGAGGGTTTGGATCGATTTTCTTCCAGAAGGAAATCCTTTTCAATGACCGTCCATTATCCTTCATTTGGAATCTCTTACAGCCGTACGGATTTCATTTATTGCTGGTTATTGGGCCATACTACATAGCAGCAAGGACATCTTTCTCATAGAGAGCAAATCGCCTTGCCTTTTTGCATTCTGACTTCACCAGTGTGGACACCTAGGTCTCCAAAGGTATTTGCGATCATCATTTGGTGGGAGAAGTCTGTATTTGGGATTGGCCGTACTATTTCATGCCTTCTACAGGTGGCTGCAATCAGAAATCAGGTTCTTCAAATAATACATATTGTTTGCTTTTTTATCTGCATGTTTCAGATTTAGTGTTGTAATCATTTTTTTAACATAATAGAGCTATTCGCCTTCAATCTAGGGCTTGTTTGCTTCAGTATTTCATATTCTTGTCTTTTTATATATTTTACAAGCATTTATTCTCAAAATTGCCAAAACCCTTATTGCACAAAAATTCACAAAAAAACTACAAGACATCAAAACAAACAAAAATACTCGCATTCTCAGTCAGTGTTTGGGTTGAGAGACACTTGATCTCTTAGATAAAATCAAAATGGCAATGGGGCCCTCCTTCACATAACTTCCAATGAACAATATTAATCAAAATGATGATGCTGCAAGGCAAAACATTGGTGCCAAACAACCTACAAAAAACTAACTCCCAACTAAATAAATATTAATAATAAACATCACAACATCACTAAGATGTATTTATTGCAATGTAAACCTTAATATTCCAACAGAGTTCTATGTGACAATCAGAGTACCATATGTTGCAAAGAATCTAAGCTTTCATGCAAGGATGAAGCACATAAATGTATAATACCATTTTGTTTGTGACATATTAGAGGATGGAATGGTGATATTGGAAAAGGTTGATATTTTGACAAATGTTGCAAATGCATTGACAAAGCCCATGAGCAAAAAGAAATTCAGGTGGTGTAGTGAATCAGTCTATGGGCCTCATAGCCCCTAGTAGTTAGATTTCAATGTTTGAGTTCCCCTGCTCTTTTGCAAACTGTTTGACAAGTGGGAGAATGTTGGGAGATGTGTCTTAACTTTGCATCCTAATGTTCATATTTATTAATTATTTGTATTTATTTATTGTTTTTTTTCCTCAAATGGAAAATGGAGCATCCCACTTTGTGTTGGCATTATTTGCCATGTATCAAATACTTTGGAGAGAATGCAAGAAGTTTTAAGAGCATTTAATGTCACCATGGCATAGTAAGATGGGAATTACTTATGACAGATTCTTATGATGCATAAAAGAATGACTATAGGGAGTTACATTGGAATCTTGAACAGCATTATGACAAGTCAAAAAGCATCTTTGAATGGGTTTGAATATGCCAAAATGGAGTACACAAATTGAGGAGATACATATGACAGATTATGAAAATTATAAGAGCATATTCTTAAAATAGTCTGGAAGACCATGACCAACTTGAGCATTGGAATTTGGGCCAAATATCACACCACTTTTCAGTCCTTGTTTTTGACTCATGGTTTTGGAAAACCAATCTTTGTTTCTGATTTGATATTTTCCTATTTATTGGTGCTTGGGGATTGAGCTATGTATGATTCTATGGTTGATTTGCAATGATTAATGTGTTGCTGGAATTGCTCCAGCTTTACATGTTGGTGACACTCCTATAAGGGCATGTGAAATCAGCTTTTTTACTCTACATTGACAATACACTGCCATGGTTTCTATGCCTATTGAAATAAGGGGGCTAGCGTCATTGTGTTACAAAGTGCTACAAACAGCGATGAGTCATAATCAAACACTATATTTCATGGTTTCCACCAAGAGAGCTATTTTCTAGCTAAGTTTCAATGGGGAAAGTACTTGGTATCTAGTGATATGGCACTTGAAGAAGTTATCCAACATGCCCATGCACAAATAGTCTGATCCTACTTGGCAAATGTGGAAGTTGCATCAAACAATGTAGCCAAGGCACTTACCTTATTAAGAGGGCTATACCTAGCAATAAAACAGAGCATCACCTTATTACCGAAAAGGCAACTCCTCAATGCTAATAAATGCCTTCATTAAGACATCGCCTGCCATGGTGTGGTATTGGAATCTGTGTTCCATTATAGCCTCTTAAATGGCTCTAGGCACTCACCATAATATACAACTTTGACACATCTTAGAACTTCAAACTCCCCTTCAGACCAGCTAGCAAAACTGGCTCTTGATCAGGACGAAAGAGAACAACTGTAATTAAATAAGACTTTAGTACTCTCAAACTTAGCTCTGTATGAACTTGGCAACAAGATTTTATGGTTAAATCATTTGAATTCTTCACTCATTTGGATTAGATACCATTGTCAACCAGCAATCCTCATCACATTTTAGTATAAATCTGCACCATTCAAGGTTATGCTTAGATCTCATGCTGTAAGGAATATTGTTGATTGAAAAATTGAAAAAAATGACTGATAAGAAAAATGATTACCAGAAGGGAAACAGACATATTTAGACACATCCCCTCTACTCCAGTTCAAGAATGCTATTCTTAAGAAATTATTGCGGGCATAGATGATTATAAAAGATGCAGATACATGAACAATTCATGAAGATATGCCCTTTGGTTACTTTCACACAGTCAGATCATGGCAAAGTTATGGCCCTTATGTCCTTATCCTGAATAACTAGTCCTAGTGGCGGGAATGCACAGCAGTTAAAGGCTAATTTACAGTATTTATTCCACCAATGGGGGGAGGGGGGAGCAACCAAATCTCAAACACAATCTTACCCATTTGCAGGGCCTTCACCTCTCAATTATCCTCAGAATGTTTCCCAGCTTCATCATTCCCCAACATAATACAACTGTGGAAAGGTGATTTAAAATCTTTCATGCCTCGGGCAGGGGCCCTAGCTCGGTTAGCTAAATCTTTCCTATTGCAGGAGGTTGGTCACGAGGTCTAGTCTCCCCCACCCCCGTGGTACTAGAGGGTGTGTCACCCCAGCACCGCCGGTCACGTTAAAAAGTTTACCAAGCGCACTGCAATTTACAGGGGGTTGTGCTACCCAATTCCTGCAGTCTAAAAAAAAAATCTTTCATGCCTCCAAGAACATGTACAATCATCAATAAAATTTCTCGTCATACATAAGGAAAGAGTAGAAAAACAGATGAAAGATCTTTGCATGCAGATGCAGAAATTTTGTAAGATAGTGTTGTTTGAAAATCCTGCCATCTTGTGCTCATTACATATTCAAAAAGCTGGAACTACAATTACAAAAGGACACTTGTCACATCAAATCATCTCAGCCAGGTCAGATAATTCCTTCTTGTTACCAAACACCAAAAGCTCAAGTTGTGCTTCAGCGTACTTCAAACTTTATTTGTCATTTTAGCCATGGATAACAGTTATGAGTTACCCTATCATTTTGCATTACTAACGCCCAATGTGAGCTAGGTTAAAAAACATGTAATTTAAACTGTCCTTTTCGAGCTGCTGCAGCAGACTACCCACCCAGGACTGTACAGATGACAATACCAAGATAATTTTTCTGGAGACTTTGGAGATCAATTCCAAGGAATTCAGTCTCAGCAACTACTGCTAGCATCATGACAGCATCATATAGTGCATAAGAAGTGGGTATGTTTGATTGCTATTTAGTATTTATAGTTCAGAATTACAAACAATAGTTCACAATAAGGGAAAACTGCAGGAATTTGAAGCAATAAAAGGTTCAGAAACACCATAATTGGATCCAGAAAGAGGTCCAGAAAAACCCAGAAAACTAAGGGTTAAAAGAGACAAATTTGGGGCCAACGTGATGACATCATCATCCCCATGGCATGACATCACTATAGGCCAAAAATGACATTCCAAGACTAACATCAGAGATCCACTTTCTTGACACAGCCATGGTTTATCTAATGTCACAAATTCCACTGACATCATATTTAGAGGGTCGAAATGGGATAGACAAGAGTCATTAACCAAGATCCAAGAGCTGAGTGCCATGATCCAAGTGCTGAGAGCTAGAGAAGGCTTGGGCTCCAAGTGGGAGAAAGGTCAACTTGATGTCGAAAGACAACTGGATAAGTTCCTGAGGTCCATGAAGGCCATAATTTTCCTGGATGAATTCCAGAGGTCTACAAAGGCCAGAATTTTAGAGATTGGGGAAAAGGTCCAAGTCAACCAAATTGGTTATGGAAAATCGTTGGAAATCCTACTGAAAGATAAAAATATCCATGTGAAAATGGTGAGGACATTCCAAGCGTTTCTTTTATTGGGAGCATTTGGGTAATTCCAGTCATTCAGAGTCATACAGGAAACGGACAGATGATCAAATAAATGGATGCATAGGTGTTCATGTAGATATTGATGAATGAAGAGGCATTCATGGTCATGGATGCAGAGTCATCTGCGCAAAGGGAACATACCAGAGACCAGTGAAGTCAGCATGACTTTTGCAAAATCATGGTCAGTGAGACAGATTGATCAAGAGAACAGATGACAGAACACAGAATGTCCATGATGGGTACATGTTCTAGTAAGAACCTGTGTATAAAATTTCTCCATTCCCTTAATCAGGCATTTGGCATTTCTTTGTGGATCTTTCTGCCTGAAGAGAGTTCTCTCCACATCTATTTCTGTCTCAAGTATGTGTCTGTATTTGTCAAGGTTTCTCTGCATTGTATCAACTTTTCTATAGCTAGTTGTTATTTTTAATTTTACCTATATGAGTTGCCATACATGATTTAAGCGAGAGAGAGTAAAATAAATCAAAAAAGGGCAATAATGAAGTTTGTGATGCAAAATAAATCAAAGAATGGCAATAATAAAAGTTTTAAGGTGTGTGTGATAAATCGACTAACCTATATGGTTGCAATTACAGATCATCTAAAGTCTACAAGTTCTGTATTTATTTAAATTATTAATAATAAAATATTAATATTCAATGATTGAAAGAAAACGACAGGACTAATGGTTTTCTTTGCACGGCAATATATTGTTTATAAAACAATAGAAAATTAGATCAGGGATGTATTTATGATGTTGGTTTATAAAATGATCTATTTTAGTTTCCAAACAAAAAACACCATGAAGCAACTTATAAAATAATTTGGTGTGTAGCATACAAATACTTCAGCTATTAAGGTTCTTATTAAAATTATTAAATTGATCTTCTTTATCCATAGTGATCAAAGTCTCATGAATAACACAAGGATCAGATGAGGATTATCCATTAGATTACCTGCATCAATGAGGTTTTTGGTAGCCTGATAGTCAATACGGTATGGTCCAGTTAAATCAAAAACCTCCTTCTCACTTGCACCTATACAACAGACTACAACACGTGCATTGCCTATTGCTGATCTAATTTCATTTGGTTTCTCCAAGTCACACACAGCAATTTCAATCTTCTTTTCCTCTGTTGGCCTGGAAATCGGCAAAGTTTGTTTGAACATTATCAGACTATCAGCTTGACAAAATCAGAACATGTGTCTGAGTTGTTTAACCTTTGTCTCCTCTTTATTACATAAATATCTAGACACATGATTTCCTTTCCTTTTTAACTTGAATTTCTAAGCAACAAATAAGAGTAAAAAAGAAAATATTGTACAACAGGTGACCAGTTAGGTCAATGGAATGGTGAACCAGTGATACATGAACACACAATAAAAGCAAGGAAAGTTCCAAAAGAAGGCAATTTTGGCCTAATGTACAACATAAGAACAAATAGGCACTGAGAAATAGGCTCATACCTTAGGGGCGCAGAAGGATTCACACTCTGAGAATCCAATTTTAACTGTGCCACACTCTGCACAAGCATCAGCATAGTACACAATAATGAATACCTATGATACATCAAGAACAAAAGGTATAATAAAATGGCTTTCCAGTATATATTTGAAATCTACCCAATTCCATGGATCACTCCCACAAGAGAAATGCATACCTCAAGAAGTGGCTCTGCTTTCTGCAAACTACGAACACCTGCCCGTACATGAAATCCAAGCTTCAAAAGTTCCCTGTTGAACACATCAGAAGAATGTCAAAAAACAGTAAAACAGACTATCCAGATTCAGAGATCAAGTGACTGAATGGATTTTTACACAGAAATTAATGTGAATACATGATTCCTTAAAAAGTTGCCAGCTATATATATTTATGAAAATAAGGAGTACAGAAGTTAGGCACCTGACAGTGCGCGAACCAACTTTACCAGTGGCTCCTGCAACAAATACAAGACGATTGTCCTTAGATGGCTCACCAACACCTGATATTGCAGATTTCTGAGTATTCCCAGATTCTTCCTTGTAACTTTCAGAGACCATTTCATTTGTTGTGTTCACAGTGCCTGAAATAGCATAGATTGTTAGACAAAGATAAAATAGTTATTAAATTTTGGTTTTTCCTATTAATTTTTATAAGGTGCAAACATCTAGGATGGCTTGTTACATTTTAGAATCAATTTATGGATTCTTCGTACCAAGAAACTCATCTACTCCATAGACATACTAATCTTTGAATCATACAAATGCCTCCTATAAATCCTAAGATCAATCTAGAGAGTTGTCTGACTTATAGCTGGCAACTTTCTCATCATTGAATTTTATACCGTTACACCTTGTTCTTTCTTACAAATACCATGTCATCACTAAAAGGACATATGGATAGTGGGCGCTTCATATTGTACAGCTTCTACATATTCCTGGAACTGTAAGATGTAAATGATTAGAATTAGATTCAGGGGTGGCTTCGCTCATCAATCTTCATTACAATGAAAGTTATCCAAATCTAAGGTTGGCAGTGATCAGATCCCCACCTTCTCGTTTACACCACTAAACACAATTTGTAAGTGGAAGAATAGCAATTACTATCCATAGGATTAAAAAATTAATAATATGATCGAATTTCACTATATACAGCTCCATCTATGACATATGAAGATTGCATATATGGAAGCGTTTATGTGCAGTTTCAAATATATAAAGTCATATAATGGAGTCAAGCAAATTTATTGAAGTATACTCACACTTGTAAACCTGCCCTCGAAGAAAGTGAGGAAGTTTGATCTCAAAGTTTTGATTGACATAAAGGAAACACAATAATCAAGTCGTTCTCACCTATTAAAAATTTTATAAAGATGATTTACATGTTGTTCCTAGCTCTATATTGATAAGTTTTTGACTAGGCTGAACCCATGGTCACAAAGCTTAAATAGAACTCGCTAAGATACACAACTTTAGAACAGGTTAGTCTGAAAACAATTAAGCTTGTCTCAATCTCCAAGGTATAATTATTTAGTGTTTTCTTGCCACAACTTGGTAAGTCTGTTGAAACTTGCCAAGACCTGTGATCTCTTCTTAGCTGGGCAAGCCTAAGCTGGAAACTTATCATATTTACTACACAAAGAGAGAAAAATGAAAAAAAAAAATTCTCAACTTTTTAAGCACTCAGTTTCACTATGGAAGAAGTTTTGTACCTGTAGAAATAGGTGTAGGCAACACTTCAGCGGTTTCAGACAGATTTTGAAATGTGGGACAGAACCTGGGTCTCATACCTCACTTCCAGTAATTCAGAATGTGGGATAGAACTTAGGTCATGCCATACTCCACAACCTTCATGGCCAGTCCTTTGATTTATACGTTATCAAGACATGGGGATTTCTACATGGGAATTGTTTTCTTTCAAAGATTTAAAAAGCACATGTCCCCATGTCTCAATACGGTGACCTGTAACTAAAACGAAAAGCCATGGAGGTTGTACAGTATAGCTTTAAAAAGGTGAAAAATCATAATCAACTTTTAGCTCCTAAGACAGGAAAAATCATAATCGAACAGAAAAAAAAAAGTAAACAGAGAATAAGGTAACCCCAAAGGTTCAGATTAATTTCGCATCACATTGGATTAAAAACCCCACCTGTTTTACTGAAATTAATATTGAATTGGAGTTATATAAAAAGAAAAGAAAAACCCACAACAATACAGAACTTCATATCAGTTACATTATAGCCTGTATTGTTCTTGTAATTTAAATTGAATTGAGTTGATTGATTGATCTAATAGCAAATGCAGTTCTACCAAAACTGTTGAAGTCCATAGAATGCCAAGCATTAAGCATACCATACCTGAGCTTAAAATCAGTCTTGACCTTAAGAAAAGTCCCTGTTGCTTCTTTTTGTTAATAAATTTAAGCCTTGGGCCACCCGCAAATTTATGGTCTAATATAACACCTGGGGAGTGTAGTATGAATGAAGAAACATGCATTGAGATAGCCCCCATTAATTCTATTCAGAACATTCAGCAGTGAAACGTTTTCCTTTTTCTCCAACTCTCTGCTCTCAGGAGGCTAAACTTTTCGATGCCTTGAGTAGAAGAATGATTCGTTATGAGATTGGCATTCATTCATGAAGCATCACAAGACAAGGAAGATAAGAGCAGGGTTCCAAAATCAAATGGCTGTTGCGAGCTGAAAGCATGAGTTTCCAAATAATTAGACGTTGCTTTATCCACATATCACAATTCAAAGCGGCAAGTGTTGACAGGTGCCACCTAAGAAAGGAATATATATATATATAACTTTTGGAATACCCATGAGTGGGGCCCTAAATATACATCATGGAGATGATTTGGAGGGTTGCTACTCATAAGATACATGACTCCTTACTTGTAAATGAATGAATGAAAGATTTTAATGACGTTCACGAGACTAAACAGTCTATGGGACCAAGACAAAACAGGCCTAATTTGTCTTCATGCTCTTTTCCAAGTCGGATCTCCTGCCATTAATTTTGACCAGAAGGCTAGTTGTTTGATTAATCTTATCTTCATCAAATAGTTGGTGCATATTGTCAACTTTCAAACTATTTTCATGCTGAGTGTGGATATCCATGTAAGCAGTGCACTCCATGATGAAGTGCCATTCCATTTCCACAGCCCCCTTATTGCAGAAAATACAAGTTCTTTCTTCCCAAGTTTCCTTGGGTATCTTCCACCTACCGGTCTCACACCTAAGGTGATGCGATCCCGTCCTCAATTGTGCCACTAACATCCTCACTTTTCCTTTAATAGCTGCACCTAAATAGGTTTTGTCACCATGATCTTTTGCCAGATTAAACTCTTTGATGTAGTATGCTTTTTTTCGCCTGATCTGATTTGTCCACATGACAGTAAAATAAATTTCCTTCAGCTTAACCTATGTCAACCCAATAAGACACATATACGTGGTTAAATACTAGCACCTTGGTGCAATGGGTAGGCTGAAGAGGTGTGGAAGGTCAAATAAGGAAAAATGTTTTTTTTTTTTTAGGTTTTTGTAGTGCATGAGATCAATTGATAGGTATTTTTAAAATGATATTGTTTATATCTTATTATTATTATTACTATTATAATATTATTTATTTTATTTTGTCTTAAATAAGAATATTTTATTATTATTAATATATAATATACTAATTATATTTTGTATTAAATAAGAATATATATTATTATTATTATTATTATTATTATTATTATTATTATTATTATTATTATTATTATTAAATTTGCATTATTTATTACTTATGTTGATATATACTTAACTACGTAGGATAGGAAGGAAGGTATGGGGTTTATTACTATTACCATTTTAACTTCCTCAACAACCTTAGGAATAACCAATATATTTCCATTCCGTTTTTTCTATTCCATTCTCTGGATAGCAATGTTTCTAAGTTTAATGAAGCCTCATTTTCTAGAAAGAATTACACCATCCTGCACCAAGGCCTTATGTCTAGGCTTTACCATTTTCATATGGCCCTTTGCCCTGCTCGGCCTATCACTGTACAAGAAGTCCCTTGTTCGCTCGCTCTTGATGAAACCCCTGTTTCCTCTACTCCCCCTTCTGCTAGCATTCTGGATGTGTCGGGCCCAAGCAAGAAAAAATGCTTAAAAAATCCCACTTTGAAAGCCCTTCCCCATGGCACATCTCCTACGATGGTTCCGGGTGAAAAAGGTGATTATAAAAAATGTGTTGCTTCTACCCCGAGACTAAAGGCCAAAGCTTCTAAGAAAACAAAATTTTGCCTCCACCAAATTGATTCTAATATCGAAGTCACTGAAGAAGCTAATACCCCCCGCATATCCAATAGATTGGTCTTTAAGTAGGATAAAGTGGGAAGTCTCAAGGAGGCTTCAGATTCGGATAATGGAAATGGGAGTGACAGCAAAAATCTCGAGGAACAGGTGGTGGGAGGGGAGGATCAGTCTGTCTCAGCGAGTAGTGCCTCCCACATGTCTGAAAGTTTGAAGAAGGGCCCTGCCATTAAACCTCATGCCTCTAATACAGCTGAGGGAAATGCCCCCTTGAAAGAAGATTATAATAAAAAGGAACAGGCAGAGGACAAAGTTGACAAGCTGAAAGGGAAAATCGAGAGATAGGAAAAAAAGGTTCAAGAAGTGTCACACTTTGCCCTGAAAGTCATGCACAGGTCAGCTACTATTTTATATCTATTGCAGAAGGACAAATCCGCGGACAATGGTGAGGACGCTAGCTTCAAGGAACTGCTTAAGTTCCTCACAACGGATTGGGCGACTGCTATGCAGGACAGACCATGCATGGAAGAAAAGAATTAGGCTTTTGGTTCTTTAAGTTTTTTGATAGTTTATCTATGACTTTTAGTATGTATATGTTGTTTTATGGTTGGTTCCGTATCATGCCTGCATGAAGGACTCTTTTTATTATTTAGTGTTTAGTGTTGTTTTGGAGTTTTTGATATGATTTGTTGGGGGTGATGGTTTGGTTTACTATGTTGTTAATGTGTTTGCTCTAGATGGCCTTGGTTGCCTTGTTTTGACGGGACAACACCCTTGTTTTTGTTGCTTTTAATATCAAAAACTATGTAGGATAAAGGATGCCATAATGTTAAAATCTAAATGTGCTCATTATTAGGATCTTGGTCATAATTTTCATTTTAATAAACATACTCTAAAACCCTCATTGAAACCATATTTTCAAGCTATAGCTCGTTGAATTCGAGGAATGAAGGGTCAATACCAGCGAGGTCGAGTTTCGAGGAGTAGAAACCAATAGCAGCGGGAAAGCAGTAATAAGCGGCAAGAAAGAGTAAACGGTGGCGAAAAATAGTCAAAAAAATGGTGTGAGATTCATTGTCAACCAAGGGTTGTCGGGGTTTTTCAATGGTCTGGAGACAAACATTGCTCGACACTCTCAAATAAAGACACGCCTTCAGACGTAATTAATTCAAATTAAATATTACTATTTTTTTTTTTAATATTTAAACTAATTTATCTATATTATAAAATAATATAAATAACACATATATTATATTATATAATATTATTAATATGTTATTTTTATTATTATTATACTCATGTTATTTTCTTCTTAGATAAGTGTTATCAAAAGGGGGATAGCACGCGAGTACATAGATAGATATTGGTTACACAAATCATAGTTCGGCCTAACCTACAGAACAACCCTTATTACATTATCAGGTGACGATATATCACCGCAAGACTCCACCCCAACCCAAGAACTTTGTCCAAACTACCATTGTTGAGCCAAGACAAACTAGAATCCATATGTCTGGAAAAAGCCTCCATGTTAGCATTAATGACCCCAATTTGATAGATCTCACATGCATTCTCTATGAAGTTTTGCTTCACTTCCAACCTACGCTGAATGGCCTCAGCCTCATACATCTCATACTCAGCCTCCTCAGCGTCCAGATTATCAGTGTTAAAGAAGAATCTCATAATGCTTACCAATCCGTCCTCCTTCATTTCCAGTATGGCACTTGCCACCACCTGTGCATACACTGCATCCACTAACCTCCCAGAAAGCTCCACCATTCTTTCCTGGGAGCACAGAATATCTACCAGCAACCCAATCACCTCCTCAAACACCTTCCCGTCGCACCAATTCCTCCCTGCATGGTTCACACACCCGACTACCTTCACTATTTCCTACAACACTGCCTCATTTTGGATCATGAATAAACTCTTGCACTATTCCCGTGTGGTTTAGTTGGCACACATGCAACTTAAACCGAAATAGTGAACCATCGTTGCTTTAGACTTTCCCTTCAACAATACAGAATGGTGAATTAATGACAACACCAGTCAAGCAAATGTAGATAAAAGCTAAAGGTTGCACCAATCTCAACAAGTAATGATGTCGTAGTCTACAAATTGTAGACCAAATCGTACGTCCAGATACACCACTAGTTACCAAGAATGGCCAACATGTGAAACTCTACACCCATCGATCTGGCGTACACTCAGGGCATCGCATGGCCAGACACCTCACCCTTTCCTATTGTCCTGATTAAGAATTGTTTCTAAACCAAACCACCGATCCGTATGAGAATCTATTATTACCAAAATAGCTTGAGATACGCCATAATTTTCCAACAAATCAGTCGCTCTCTGTAGATGTGTGCTATGGAGAAATCATTAAATTTACCCAAAAGATTGTGAATCCTTTTTGTCCAATTTTCCATTTTCCAACTTGGAGACTTTCCTGAGGAGATAGCCTGGATGCATATTTGTGAATCACCTTCAATTTCTATATTGACTATCCCTTTCTGAATGCATAGCTCCAACCCAAGTTCTAACACCTCCATTTATGCCATATTATTGGTGCGAATTCCTAAGCATTTTGAGGCAGCCCACATGCATTTTCCAACTTCATCCCTTACTATGCATCCTGCACTAGCCAGCCCGAGGTTGCCTTTTGTAGCCCTGTTGAAATTTAGATTCCACTTCATTTGTACCGGTTGCAACCATCGAATAATCTTTCGGTCTACCTTAACCTTCTTGCAAACCCTTGGTTTAGGCACTTTAAGCTCAGTCCAAGCCTTTTGTATCAACTCATCCCACCTTGTGAAATTTGCTTTGGTGCCTATCCTAATTCTATTGTTTACCATTTCAATGATGGCCCCATGAATCTTGGTAATTAGAAGGTCCCAACCCAGAGCCTTATCACATAAAATATTCCTATTTTTCTCTTTCCAAATGTGCCATACAATTATGGTTGGAGCCAAAACCCATAAACCATGCCAGTAGCCCCCTTATTAGCAATTGGCCAACTACTCAAGAACTCTAGCTTCGCTTGTCTTGGTCCCTGAAAATGATTTTTTTCTTGCAACCAGTCCCAGCATGCATTTGCCATATGGTAGTTTAGAAAGAGTTGGTCCACATTCTCCTCATCGCATTCACATAATGGACACCTAGAGGGGCCTGTGATTCCAATCCTTTTCAGTCTTTCCCCTATAAGGCATCTCTTATGAATGGCCACCCACAGGAAAGCACCCACCTTAGGTAACACTTCTCGCCTCCAACATAGGGTTGCCATCCAAGAACTCTCTTTGATGCATGCCACTTGTATTCGATAGTCCAGTTTGGCAGAGTAATCCCCAGAGGCGACACCACACTAGATAATTGTGTCTTCCCTGTTGCTCAAATTTACCACCCGACTAGCTAGTTCTCGCGCCACTACAACTTTTATTTCTATTAGTAGAGGCAAGGTATCCACCTCCTTCCATTTGTACTATCCCCCAATCGTGTTTGGGTCAAAAGTTACATAATCCACTACCTTGTATCCAAAGTCCTCATGAAGCCTCTCCACATAATGCCCCAAATTGAACATCTTTGACAAGCTCTTGTGGCCATCCCATGAGTCTGTCCAGAACAGAGCCTTTTGGCCATCGCCAATTCACCATGAAAGGTGATTGGTAATTAAATTCCTACACTTTGAAAGGTATCTCCACACCGTCGATCTGCCCTCCAAGTTTGCAATTGTCAATATTCTGGAAGGATCGTTATTATCCAAATATTTGTTCTAAAGTATTTGACACCACATTTTTTTCTGACTGCTTATAAATCTTCCATATTAGTTTCACTCCTAGGGCGTTGTTCTGTAACCTCACCTTTCGCAAACCCGCCCTGCCATCCTCTTTTATTTTGCATGTTGTGTCCCATCCGATAAGTGGGATTTTTCTTTCATCCTTAGACCCTTCCCATAGAAATTTCTTGAGGAATTTCTCCACGTCTTCTTCGACTTTCACAAGTGCCTCGTAACAGGACATGGTGTAAATGGGGATTGCAAATAGAACTACTTTTTCCATCGTTATTCTCCCTGCGAATGAAAGCCAACTATTCTTCCATGCCATCACCTTGCTTTTTCGTTTCTCGACTACCTTTGACCAACATTTTTCTTTGCAAGCTCCATCAAAGATCTTTACCCCTAAGAATTTTGTTGGAAATTTCCCTACTTGGAAGCCCAAAATTCCAGTGATGGCCAGTTGTAATGCCTACCTTGTGTTGAAAAAGAAGATGCACAATTTCTCCTTATTCATTTTTTGGCCCGATTGTCTTTCATATTCCTCCAACACACCCTTAATTACTTTGGCTTCCCTTATACTTGCCTCGCCCAGTAGGGTGGTATCATCTGTGAATTGCGAATGCGATATGGGATCCACATTTGGAGCCACACGTACACCTTTCCACTCCAAACAGTGACGACAATTCTTGATGACACAACTTAGAGATTCCTCCATTATTACAAACAAGGAGAAATGGGGTCCCCCTGCTTGAGGCCATTTATGGCCTGAAAAAAGCCATGCAAAGTTTCATTGACCGCAATCGAGAAACGTACCGTGGAAATGCAATAATAAATGAGTTCGCACCAATGAGTAGAAAATCCCATTTTCTCTATAACCTTGATTAGAAAGCACCATGCAACTTTGTCATAAGCCTTACAAACATCCAATTTTATTAACATCCCAGCCTCCCTACTTATCTTAAGTGAGTGTACCACCTCCGAAAGAAGTAGTATATTGTTCGTGATTTCCTTGCTTGGCACAAAACCATTCTGTTCTACATATATTATATTTCCCAATACCAATTTCAACCTATTTACAAATACTTTGGCAATCACCTTGTATATGGTATTGCAAAGAGATATGGGCCGATAATCACCAAAAGAATGGCATTCAGCCTTCTTCAAAATCAGTGTTATCATAGTGTTATTTATATCTTTCACAAAGCACTTTGTCTTTTTGAAGTCTTCCACCAGCTTCCACAAATCGTCTCCCATGAAACTCCAACACATCTAGAAAAATTTCGTTGGGAACTCGTATGGTCCTGGTGCTTTGTCTGGGTGGAGTTGAAACAATGCACATTTTACATCATCCTTTGTGACTTCCCCGCACAACATCAAATTGTCTGCCTCGTTGACCCATTTATCAATTGAATCCAAAAACCTACCACCAACTTCATGCCTGCTTTGACACCCCAGCAGATGTTTAAAGAACTCAACAGCTGTCAAGCCCACATCCTCCATGCCGCGTACTATATGGCCATCCATGTCTTTAATCTCCTCTATCTTATTTGTGGATCTCCTAGCTAGTACTAATGCATGGAAAAACTTTGAATTTGAGTCTCCTTCACTAAGCCATACTTCCCTAGATTTGTCATGCCAATATATTTCTTCTCTCTTAAGGAGCTCAGCCAACTTAGCATTTAAATCTTTTTCCTTAAGAAAATTTTCGTTCCTCATATCTTCTTTGATTACTTTCTCATTCAATGCTTCTAGCTCGCTTTCCACCTTACCCTTTTCCACAAAGATGTTTTGAAATTTCTCCTTGTTCTAGACTTTTAGCTTTTGTTTTATTACTTGGAGTTTCTTGGCAATTTTGAAACTAATTGAACCTCCCACTCAAGTCTCCTTCCACCAGCATTCCAAAAGAATGACCATACTATCATCACGCCACCACATATTCTAGAACTTAAAGCTTATCTTTTGCAGGTCTCGTTGCCCTATGATATTTAGTTCAACTGGAAAATGGTCTGATATTGACATTGGTTGAATGCTAGCCAATACCCACATACCTTTCTCAAACCAGATCAGAGAAACCAAAAATATGTCCAACTTCTCTGCAATTGCTATGAAATCCTTACACCTATTGGTCCATGTATAAATTTCATTGTCTGTCAGGCACTCAACAACTCCAACATCTGCCACAAAGCTTCTGAAGTCAATGGTGGCTTGTGAAACATTTCGAATCCCTCCCCATTTTTATGTCAGGTCCAAGATGGTGTTAAAGTCTCCTCCAATGATTAAATGGTCTCTCAAGAAGGGATGAACAAAATCAAGTATCGAGCACCACAACACAACCTATTCCTCAGTTTTTGTTGGCCCGTAAACATTTATGATCACAAAAGAGAAATTCAGCCCTAAATCAAAGATTTTTGCCACCATCCAATTGGAAAAAGATCCCATTATTTCCACTGAAATCATTGCTTCTTTCCAAAGAAGTCCCAAACCACCTGAATTCCCTACAGAGTCTTGGAAGTACCCACTCCAAATCCGACAATATTTTAGAAATTTCATCCCTTCCTCCCCAGAAAGTTTGGTCTCTTGCAATAGAATGATATTGTCTGTACTTTTTTGAAGATGACACCTGACAAGGCGTTGCTTGTCAGGGGCCTTCAGGCCCCTGACATTCCATGTTGTTATCTTCATTATTTCCCAAGGGAGGTGCTTCCTCCCTTGGTACTTACAAACTTAGTGATGTTAGGGAACCTTTTTACTGCAGCTTCTTCTTCCCTTAATTGCTTGAAGGATTTTCGGCCTCTTGTGCTTCCAGTTGTGCTGACTTTTCCCACACCCAAATGCTTGGTAGCTGATTGGGAAATGCACTTGTCTTCGATGACATCCAACGCATCTATTGGATCCACATTGGAATCTAAATCATCACCTGCCTCTAAATCAACTTCTGCATCCCCATCTTGATCTTGTTTGAATCTCATCTCCTAAAAGGGGGACTTAGGCTACAAATCATTTGTCGACCCCAAGTCTTCGGTTCCTTATGCAGATTAGCTTGAGGCAGCATCTCAACCTTTGGCACAGTGTCTGAATTCAAGGCCAACTCTTTAGGGGCCCTGGATTAAGATTTATGGTCATAAGGGGAAGTATCCTTCTTTGTTTTTTCCTTCCAAACCCACTTCCTACCTTTAATGCACTCTAAAGTAGCATGACCCCAGGCACTGCACTTAGGGAAAAATAGATTTGTCTCTTCAACTTCAATCCCTTGGAGCCACTGATCTCCTCCCACCTTTAAGCGGATCTATTTTGGAATGGTATCTATAGCAGCGATTTTCAATCTCGCATACTTGTAAAGGTCGCCATCCAAAATACTCATGTCCATTTCTACAAGGGAGCCTAGAGTGCAACCTATCTTTTCCAAGCATTCCACAGTCCAATATTCCATCGGGAGGTTGTATAATCTAACCCAAACTGGGCGATCGTAAGGCCTTAATTTCACCAGGTAAAAATGCAGACACCATGGCTACATGTATAGGGGTGTGTCACCCATGAACCACATTTCTCCCTCTATGATAAGCTTCTTCGCTTCTTCATTGGCAAAGACAACCAGAAAGAAACCTTTTGGAAAAAATCGTAGTAAGACCTCCTACTTCCATTATTCCTTGATCCAAATTTTTATCAAATCCCTAGCCAACGTCTTACCAATAAAATGACACAAGAATGTGTGTTCCCCAAAGATGGTCGCATCTAATTTAGTTTCTTCTGTGACATCAATTTCCGTTAGGGCTTCCTCTGCATTTTGTTTAGAGATGTTCTCCCCCATGGGGATTCACCCTCCATCTGGCCTTCCCGCAGTCCTTTGTTTCCTTCCCCAACGAGTATTGGTTGGCCCACTTTGAGTCTGCCATCCCTTCAATGCCTTTTTCCTTCCTTTTTATTTTAGCCAAGATGCTTCTAGCGGTCTATGTAGACTCTAATCATCTTTCCTCTCCAAGACGGGAAATACATGTCTTCTCCACACCACTTCTGGTTTGTCCACTAAGGCCTTAGATTCAGGGGTGTCATGCCTCTTGCGTTTGGTCGCTCCATTGTTGATTCCTTCCTTCCTGTAATACGGGTGGCATTTGTCCACCCAACGCCCTCCTTTGAAAACCCATTGGGGCATTACCTGCAATTCATTCGAATTTGCCTCGAACACTTCATCCCCCCAGCGGCGTTTGGACTCATCTTTGCTCCTTTGGATCTTCCTGGTCTTTTCCTG
Source organism: Sequoia sempervirens (assembly GCA_007258455.2). Lineage (NCBI taxonomy): Eukaryota > Viridiplantae > Streptophyta > Pinopsida > Cupressales > Cupressaceae > Sequoia > Sequoia sempervirens. The sequence continues at coordinate 356,668,859 of VDFB02086081.1, forward strand.
AAGCTCGCCAACCTTCCCTATCTCTCCAGATTTCGCACTTGTGCCAGCCTATGAACCTGCGCCATTGTGCGCCATTTTTTTTTCATTATACTCATGTTGTTATTATATTATTCTTTTATTATTAATATATTATTACATTATTATTATATTATTTATTTTTTATTTTACTATTATTAAATTGTTGTATTAAAATATTATATTATTATTATCATTATCATTATTATATTATATTATGTTAGATCAATTTATATTATTTAATTATTAATATTATAATATTAATATCATAATAATTTTGAAATCATAAATGCCTTAAAACATATGAACTTGAGTATTTTATATTATTATCTATAATAAATAAATATATAAAAATAAAGTAATGAAGACTGTGTTAATGAAAAAGCAGTAACTTTCTAGAGGGTTAACATTAATAATGGTTGGCATTAACACATACAATTTCCCTAACATGGATAGCATTGAGATGAATTCATGGATAACATTGCGGAAGTGGCTGCAGCCTATCATGGTCTCAAATTGGCTCAAACCAAAGGTTATAGGAAAGTGTGGCTAGAGGGGGATTCTCTAAATATCATAAATAATTTGAAAAACTGCACACCTCCCTCTTGGACTATTGAGTCCTTGATAAGGGATTCAATAAATATTATGAAATCTTTTGATGAAGTTTATATTTCACACATCTTAAGAGAAGGTAATGGGCTAACGGATATTTCCGCTACCATTGGTGTTAAAGAATTAGGGAGTGGGGTTTGAATGACCATCTTTCTATAGAGGCCATTGCTACTATAAATCATGAGTGTTGATTTCAATTTGATTAACATCTCATTATGGTTGGTGGCGTGCATGCCCTTCATCACGTGGTTGATTGTTATGAGAAAGGATGGTGTGTAGGATTTGAATCAAGTGATTCGTATGGGAGTTGGGTGTCGTAGGAAATAGAACACTTTGGTCTTTATTATCCCTTGTCCCAACTCTAGCCTCACACGGATTTTGGGTGGTCTTGGTATTGTTTTCTAGAGCATTCTTTTTTCTGTGCTTGCAGCCCGTAAGCTAGTTTCTTCGCTAATTGTGGTGAGATGGGTGGTGACATAAATCATGTCAAACCTTCCTCTTGTGATGCTGCTAGGGAAAGGAAGGAGGTATGATAGGTGCTAGTGAAGGGAGGGTTAACACCCTGTTTGGAGAAACTTCATGGCAATAATCCCTAGGTAACAGACCTTTTTGTTAAAGGATGGAATGATAGAGTGCTTAAGCTTTATGGGACCAAGTTTAAGGTTAATGAAGAGTTTATTGCTAGTATTACAGGCCTAGCTATGGATGACATGAAAGTCTTTAGGGATAAAAAGGAGGCACAGACTGCAATGAATATTTTTTTCAAAGATGATGAAGAGAAAGATTTAAAGACTGCTATGAGTGGCGGATATCAGCGAAGTTCCCTTAAGGCTTTATAGGGGGATGTTGCAGAGAAATTAATGCGCTACATTACCTTGGAAGGCTGATTTTTGATGGTGAATGCTTACCATTTCATTCTGCTAAACCATTTTCGACATAAGAAGAGGGTTTCTTTCCCATTTTATCTTCTAATGTCTCCTGACTTAGGTATCAAGGATCACAAGAAGAAACCAAAAAATCCAGTCTTGCATGTAGGGTTAATTCTCCTCATCTTTGATTATGCGAAGACTTTTGAGGTTCCCAAACCTATGGTCACCCCAAAGGGTAAACAACCTAAACTTGCTGAGAGGTATGATACGGCCTCCGAAGAGGAAGCAGTCAGCAAAAAGGTCAAGAAAAGGAAATTGATTTTGGAAAAAGAGGCTAACTCAGAGGAGGATATGGAATTTTTTCCTAATTCTCTCACTTCTTTGGAGGGGGGTCCACATTCCCCTCCCACAGGAAAGAAGAAAAAAGGGGGAGCTTGTGCTAGCAGGGGTTATGTAACTTGTAGTGAAGAAGCTATTGTTGTTGTCTCGAGTAGGGGTTTGAAGGTGAAGAATGACTAGTATGGGGAGGCCTCCTCACCGCCCTCGATTTCCATGAATAAGGGTTTGGGGAAAGTTAGTGGGAAGAAAAGGATTTTGTGAACTGCGAGTCAAATTCTAGAGAAAGGCCATCCTCTCACTATTGTGGGCGACCTCTTTGCTAATGATTCCCCGAGTGTCAAGTTAGTTATGCAGGTGAAGGATAAGTATGGGGATGTTGTTGTTGCTTTGGAGATCCGAGATATGGATTTGGAGAGGATTATGAAGAGAAAGGTGGTGGCAGAGGAAATTTCAAGCTCCATCTGCAAGCTTAAGTCTCTGGTCGTTGTAGAAAAAGGTAAGGATTCCCCTGCTGGTAAGGATAGGATTAGCTCCTCTGAGGAGGAAGATGCCCTAGAAAAAGGGGTTTTTAATATTGATAGAGATTATTTTTCTGATGTGCTTGGTACTGCACGTGAAGGGTCCACTGTTTTGTTTAAGCTTTTTAAATGGTTTTTTCATGAACTCAATAAAAGGAATGTCAAATTCAGGTGAATGGTTAGCAAGGTTGGGGGGTCCTCTGTTCAAAATCAGATAGATGAGATGTTTGAATCCTTAAATACTATGGCAGACACTATTGTAGAGGAAACCCTCAAAATGAAGCAAAATCTTGAGGGAAGAATCCTCATCCTTGAGGATCAAATGGTGAAAATCTGGGATATTGTGATGAGAGGAGGGGAGGTACATAAAATTGCTAGGAAATATGAGTCTATTGTTGTTACTTCTCCTGTGGTTAGTACTAAGAAGTGAAAAGATAGTTCCCACGCTGATGAGGTTGTTGCAACTGGTAAGCTGATGGGGGAGGATGTTGTTGCTAGGAAGGGTGGTGAGAAAGGTATTGTTTTGATTTCAGAGGTAAATACAAATGGACCTGGAGCTAGGACTAGGAACAAAACTAAAGCTCAGGTTGGGGCATCTGGAAAGGATAGTTTTGATGTTTTTGATGATGCACATAAAGCTATTGATTACAATGTGGAGGCGACAAATATTATGAAAAGCATGTACTGTTGTTGGTTGGATCCTCCTTTTTTATTGTTTTTTTGCTAATGGGTCACTGTTGTTGGGCTATTTTTTGGCTTAATGTTGTTATCTTTTATTTCAGCTGCTTACTAATGTAAAGGGTTACGAGCCCCTTCAAAAACCATATTTTACCTCTAATCAAAAACATTGAGATGAATTCGTGGAAAAATGCATCATGCACACTCCTAGGTTTAACATCAATTGCCCACTGCATTCTCATATTCATCAGGGATGTTTTTACGGGAACAGGGAAATATACGATGACAAATTATTAATTTTTCTTAGATTTAAGGACATGTTTTTGTGTACACGGACCTTGACATGCTATATGTTGCAATTGTAGGAAGCCTCTTGGCTTAAATATATTGAGATATGTTATTTTTGAGGTATGAATATAATGTGTTATGTGATATGATGTATAATTTATTTAAAATATATTGAGATATGATTAATATAATATATCGTTAGTTAAATCTTGTGGAATTTAGTGTATAAGCTTTGGTCTTTCTTTTATTGTTGATTGTGGACTATAAACACAACTTTTCAAGAGACTTAAGCCTAGATACTAGATTTGCATCCTTTCTTGTCAACATCTTGGTTTGTTGTCAAGACCTTAGTGAAGTGATAAAGGAAATGTCAAATCAAGAAATATATCATTTATAGTAGTAAAAGAAGCCAATAAAAGAGGATTTAAGACAAGCAAGAAAAATTTGTATGGTTAGCAACATAAAACCCTAAGTTTTAGCTTTGTGAGGGGGGATAGGAACTTAGGGGATGGCAATTGGAAAGGGGGAGATCTTGAGAGTTTCTATAAAGAATTGTGACTATTAGAAGAAAGACAAGGATAAGCCATTAGGGATGAATAAAAGTATTAATGAAATACTAAATTGAATAAAGAACCCATGGAAAAAGAAGATAGCAAGATATAAAGAGAGACTAGAGAAGAGATTCAGTTAGTTTAATAGAATTGAACATGGAAGAAAAAAGACTAAAAAAATTAGTGTGAATCAAGAAAGATATCACAAAAGGATAGAGAAGGCTAGTGAAGACAAATTAGAGCACCTAAGAGGGGCTACTACTATGAAATATGAGAATTGTTGGAGTAGGGAAGAAAAGTTAGAGCATGCTAGAAGCACTACAATTGAGATTGTTTAAGAGAAAGAGGACCCACCATTAGAAGAAATGAGAATTAATGAGCACACCAAGGGAGTTTCAACTAAGCATAAGAATTCAAAGGGACATAATATGATTTTGTACACAGAGGAATAGGGAATGATTGTATTGCTCCATATCAAAGATACACTTGAGCAACTCAAATACCATATCTAGACAAAGCAATTGGGATTCTACAAAGATTAGTAAACCATATTAAAGATTATATAATATCCAAGGAGTCATCAAAAGAAGAGTGTAAAAGCATAACAACTTTGTCATTCAAAATTTTAACTTGTGCACCTTAACTAGAACTTATTTTGCCTAATCTAAAAAAATATAGTTAATGATGGATTTAAATATTTTATTATATTAAGGATCATATACTAATTATTACCAAAATAGAAGAATATGTAAAATATATGGTATGTCACACCAATTTCACTATCAAGTCAAAACTCAAACCTGCCCAATATTATAAGCACACAATAACATACTACAACTAAGACAACCCACCCCCAGATAAGTCATAACTGATAATACTTATAAATCATATATTTAAAAAAAAAACTAAATATTGATAAAAATTAAACATTGTTGATACTTTCATTCTCATCGATTTCATAGTTACCAATCTCTGAGAAAACTTTGTCACCAAGATCAATATCATTAGCCAATACAATACAACACTCATTCCTTTTGAACTTACATTTTACTTCTTTTTCAAGTGTTTTAATTTTATTAGCTTCCATGTAGTCTTTCAACAATTTTAACTCTTCATAATTGAGGTTTTATTTGTCCTACAAGAAAAACTATCCACTAACAACCTCCCTCTTCTAAACAAGGGTGACTCCCTCAAATAAAATCATGGACCTATCATTTGAAATCTATAGGATCATAAACACCTATAAATCCAGATTAAACACCTGCATGTCCAGATTAAAACAAGTGAGCATGCAATAAGAGTTGGTAAGATGGCTTCTTTTCCCTTGAAAGACCTTAGTATTCCTTGCTTTTAATATGTGCCACAGTATCTCATTTGTGAGGAAAAACCATAAAAAATTGACATACCAAGATAAGACCTCATGCTAAGAAAACCCATTTTTATTGTCCCACCCGAGATAGTTCCCCACAAAACTAGACTAGATTTTAAATGCAAATGGATATTCAAAAAATAAATGCTCAATTTTTTTAGTTTTGTTGCACAGGCTACAAAAATTAACAAGAATATTTGAAGGCATACAAGAGAAAATGACTAGTTTCTTTAATCACCCATCTAAAACATATTATCCTAGGCTCACAAACAAATGACCACCTAAGATTAAAAATATTATATACCAATCATTATCAAACCATGCGAGATTCTAGTTTTTATTGATTTTGAAAATAATTTCTTTTGATTTTTCTAGAAGATTGTAAATATTTTTGAGGTCATTTTACTAAAAATTGTGACATCATTTCATCAAATATTATCATAAATTCCAATCTTAAACTTCATGTCAACTAGATAATCAATACCATAGAGTGTTTTTTTCAGAACAGAGAATGCTCTCTTATGTGTTCTAGGTATACTATACTTAGTCATAATTTTATATCAATCCTTGATGAATCCCTGATCTAGAATGTCACCAAACCCAATAATACCTTTAGAGGCCCAAAGCTGGGCAAAGCAACCTTTAGTTAGAGATAAGGGCTTGTTATTCTAATGAAGATTCCACCCAATAGATCTGTGGGCTAAGAAGACATTCTTTGTCCTAGAAAAGGCACAACATCGCTTAAGACATTTCATTCTCTCTCAAGCCCTCTATATGCTATCAAAAACATTTGAACCAAAAGGCAAAAAAAATAATTTTCCAAAAAATAGATCCTAAGGGTGAAAAGCAGTCAAATAATTCCCTTTTTGGCTTAGATTTAGCAATATTATTTTTAATAAAACTTTTCAAGGCTTTTCCCCATCAAGAGCTCTCAATATTCACTTAACCACTAGAGACATACCTTGTATTTTGAGGTCCTTGAGGCCAATTACACCCACATTCTTAGGTAAACAAAAACATGAATAGTACATTACATGCCTCTTTTTATTGCCTCTACCATCAAACCATAAAAAGTCCCTTAGTATTTTCTATATCTCCTTAATTTCATAGCTACCAAAAATCCAAGAAGATAAATAATAAATATTGTACAAGGACAACACTTTTGACAAACCAAAACCTTACTTACCAAGGACAACATATGAGTAGATACCACTTAATTTTATTTCCTTCAATTTTTCTAAACATCCACTCCGACATTAATGAAGGATCTATAAAGAAAGGGATGCCCAGATATTTAATCACCTTACTTGGACCACCCTATTTCTATTTAGACCCATTCAACCAATTTGGGGGACAATCCTCCCAATCTAAAATAGTTGATTTAAGATTTGGAATTTTAACCCCAGAGGCTTCACCGTAATATCTTAAACCTATTCAAAATATTAGTGAAGCCACCTTGGATTAATTCAAAGAATAAGGTCAAGTATCATTTGTAGTTGTGCATTAAGTAGCTCTTCCTTATTGGGTAAGATGATACTTTTATAGAGGGGGAGAGAAGATCAAATTTTCAAGATATAATGAAGAGAATTTTCCGAAATCATAAAGAATGTAGGAGCCAATAGAAACCCTTGACTGATGGACCTTTGTAGTAAAAATGGATTGGTAAGTGTACCATTAATTCCAATTTGAGTAGAAGCATTAGAGAACAACACTTTCATCCAAGTACAAATGACATAGGAAATCCAAATGCTTCCAACATAGTAAAAAAAAACCCCCATTCAATTCTATGGTAGGCTTTCTAAAATTCCAATAGAATCATGATTGTATTTTGCCTAGTATGCCTAGCCTAGTTTAGACCTTCCCTTCTCGTTATCAAATTCTCCAGAATGTAAGCTAATTAATTAAGGAAATTTTTCTTAGAATATATGTCAGTTTGAGGGTTAACAAATTATCTAGGATTTTATAAGAGGAATTAAGGAAACCGATAGGCCTCTAGTTCTTGATCAAACCTTTATCCCCTTTTTTGTCAACGACTTAATTACCCCTTGACGTAGGAGCATCCGGGCTCAAATGAAATCCCGCATCACCAAAAAAACATTTTCTTTTTATGTTTAGTATTTTGCATTTTTGGTGTGGACTTGAGCTTCAAGAGAATATTGTGAAGTTTTTATTCATGAGGACTTTATTTCCATTTCACACATCAAGTTCAAGCAAGGTGTTTAATGTGATTTGCAAAATTACGCAATTTCAAGGTTCTAGGGGTTGAAATGGTCAATTTACCATTCAAAGGAGATTTTGAAGGAAGATTAATTAAAATTAATTAATTTTCTCAACTTGGATGCCTAAGGAAGTGTGCACAAGACAAGTGACTCTTGGAATTCCATTTTGGTCTTATTCTCTCAGTTTTGGTTCCTAAATTGGAGAAAAAAACTAGTATTTTTGGAAAACAAATAAATGACTCTTCAATTTCCAACTTGGGGTGAATGAGCACGACTTGGTTATTAATTTAATTAATTTTCTAAAGGAATATACAATAGAAATACATTGGATGTGGTTCAACAACTTTTAATGTCACTTAAGGGAGCAACAAACTATGTTTTATTTCATTTTTTTGTAGGAATTTTAAGGGTCAATCAAAGAGCATATTTGGAAACCACTTTTTTGGGTTTTCACATAGTTCAAGCCCTGTTTAAAAATACAACCTTTAACGGTGTTATGAGCCAGAAATCAACAATACCAAGGTTGGAGAAAGAACTTGCAGGTTGCTTACAAGAGTAGCACAAGGAGTGTAAAAAATCAACTTGTGAAGAGAAGAGAAATAGAAGAAGAGAAAAGGGATTTTGCAAGTGTTCAAGGCAGCCATGAGAGTTGTAGGATGAAGGGAAAAATAGTATTTACAAAGAGGAGTGAAGACAAGGAAGATGAAGGCAAGAGACCTTGAAGATTGGAAGGCATGAAGTGCCTAGAAACCCTTGTAAAAAATTTAAATTTAACTTATTGTTGAAATCCTCACTATATGTAATTGTTCTTGAGGAATTTTAATGTATGCATATGTATGAACATTGAAACAAAGATATTTTTTGGATTATTTCTCCATTATTATGTTAATATGGGTTGGATGACATGATAAGGTTGCAAGATTGGGTAGTTTGATAAGACCCCCCAATCTTGACTGCATCACCCCTCTATTAATTTTATTTCCCAATGAGTCCATTTCAAATGCTTCATTATAGACTTTCAATAGATCTTCAACAAACCATCTAAAATTTTCCTTATAGAAATCAATGGGGATCCCATCCACACCAGAAGCCTTGCCATAATAAAAAGAAGAAATAAATCTCAAAATCTCTTTCTTACATCCCTACTTATTTCTTTAATATCATTATCTTCTAGCTTTTTTGGGATGTCTTTTTTGAAAAATTACCTCATTTTAATCAAAAGAGAAAAGGGTCTTATAAAAATGTTTGGAATGCCTCACCTATTTCTCTAACATCACTATTCAATGAGTTACCCACACGCATGGGTCCAATTTTTCTCTAGATTTCTTTGCTTTGAGAATGTTAAAAAAATAAATTAGATCCTATGTCTCCCTCCTTAAGTCAGTTACTCCTAAATATGATCTTTTCTCCATGGTTCTTGTAATTCTAGATACATCTTAATGTTTCATTTTCATCAACTCAATGTAATTTTCCTTACTTTCCATATTCATTTGCACTTTACACTTTGAATTTAGAAAAAAATCTTCAAGTATACTCTCCCTTTTTATCCAATCTATAGCTTTGTTCTTACCGACATTTTTAGAATTTACTTCCATGCATCGACCATATTATCCCATCTACCAATGGTATAGTTGCAACAAATATCCTCATTAATCATTTTAATTCTATGAATACCATTAAGACATTCTTTGTATTTGAGTAGGGAAACATTCAATTTAAATAATTTACACTTAGAGTATTTTTCAGTGTGATTATTGGGCTTGAACCTTATAGTGGTTTCAATGGGGGAGTGACTTGACATGGTAGAGGGAATTTCTTGCACAAGGTTCTCATCATTATTGACCTAAAATTCAATAAAAATATTTGTTCACATAGAATCTATCCAGTCTAGAATGACTCTCTTGCCTAGTTATGGGTTGTTGCACCAAGTGAGCTAAATCTTCTTTATTTTATTCTTATTATTTTCAAGGGGGTCAAAAATATTCAGATTTATTTTCATTTTGGACCAAAATATAATTCTACATTACCATATAGCCTCTTTTCCCCCTTGCTCATCCTCGCTATACTCAATCATATTAAATTCCCCTGCCAAAATCCATGGAATTTGGGGGAGATTACAAGCAATCTAATTCCAAAGGTCACACCTTTCTTTATAATCATTACTAGAATAAATAAAACAAATCCTAAATCAAAAACCATTCATAGTCAACATAACCCAAACCAATTTATGGATATTTACCCTTGTTAGTTACCTAAGGAGCCCAAATATCCTTCAAAATAATAGTTTCTCCCTTTTTCCTTTTTCATGACTAGTAGAGAAAAATATATACTTTCTCTAGATAAATTTAAGAATGGATTCAAGTTGGAATTCCACAACTTCAGTTTCTTGCAAACATAGAAAGTCCATAGTATATTTACTAGTATAAAGGATCTAAGGATATATTTTCTATCCAATGACTACATAGCCCTCATATTCTAACTCACACCCTTGATACTCATTTAATATGGGAAGTAGATGTTCCAAAATTATAATTTTTGTACAACCTATCAAAGCACTTAGGAATATTTTCATATTTTCCTTTCTTCTTACTCTTTTTTCTATTTATCTACATTTCAGGAGGCTTCCTTTTTTCATCTTCGCCTCACTAAAAATTTCCTTCTTGCTTTTGTCTCTTGGATTTTTCTTTTAACATGACTTCTTGCTTGTTGTCACCTAGAGGTTCTTCTACTGTTGGCAATATATGAAGGGAGTCATCGTTATTTTTATTTTTTATTTTAGCATTAGCCCTAATTTTTTCCAAGGCCAATTATTTTTCTTTTTTCTTTTCACTACCCCTTAATTTATCAAGGTTGGAATATTTCCCTAATTTAGCAATTTTATTGGTAGGAATTACAAGATATTCTTCTACCTCCATTGGATAAAATTTATGTCCATACACTAGAGTCACTTTATAGTTTATGCTTTCCAAATTAGTTTTGATGCCTATTTCATTCCCACCCATATTTTGTTGGGAAAATGTGTCTCAACCTTGTAATTACATAAGGTATTGTTGATAGGTAAGCACGGGGGGTACTTCCTCGCAAGGCATCTAGGGGGATCATCCCCCCAGCGGGGGGTCCGAGGGTTGTACGCCTTAGCGAGGGCTTGGGAACAGTGCCCCAAAAAGCTAAATTTTATGTATTTTTATTATTGTAAATTTGGACCATTCATCATTAGGTCTCAAATTTGATAGTAGATATTTTGTTGGCTTGACTTTCCATAGAAGGCAACCCTATTTTATGAGGGTGTTGTATTATGACTGTGTAGTGTAATGTATTCTAAGAGTTTGATAGAGGTCATGTTGTCTTTGGATCTTTGGTTGGTGATACTCCTGTGAGAAGCTTGCTTTGCAAGTATATTGTAATCTTTGTGATTTTTGAATAATATATGGGGCGGATATTGGAGTGTGGGGTTTTTCTCCCAAAAGGGTTTTCCCCACATAAATCATTATGTTGTGGTATGCATGATATTTATTTTTATTTTTGTTTGAGTTTATGTAACCGTGTCTCAGAAATGGAGTGACGAGAGAGAGAGGATCACATCTCAAGAAATCTTCATGATGGTCGTACGCCATTGAAGGGTTTGATTTCTGCCCCATTTCGCCCTCCTTTTTCCCTTGTTTTCTTCTTAATGAAGTTTCATAATAATTATTGCTTTGAGTGCTTGGTTGTTTTGCATAACTGTCTTTATTTTGGCTCCTTTGGATTCCTTGTGTGGGACGAGGATGGGGTATCATTATCTAACCATCACAAGGATTACACCAATCCTCCAATTCATTTGTTGAGAGTGGTAAGTGTACAACACACACAGTGGGGGATCTGGCTCATCATGGGGAAGAACCCCCAAGATTAGGGGAAGCAAGCCCTAATGATAAATCAATGGAAGACATGGGTGGCAAGCTCCATACCTTCAAAGAGATTGTTATAGGTGAGAATAAGGTAGTTATCTTGCAATCTATAAACTTCATCAACGTAGAACATGGAGCCATGTATGAAGAGTTACAACCCAAAGGAGAAGGTAAGCACCCTACCAAATGCCTTAAAAAATCTTTGCTAATTCCTAATGATGGCATGGTTGTAGCAATGAATAGTGAGGAAAGTAGACTAAAGAATATTGCAAATTTTTTCTCGACCCTTGACCTAAATAAAATCCCATCAAGGAAATTCTTTGATCATTGGCTTTCTAATGTTTGGAATAAGAAATTAAGGATTCAACAAACCTTTTGTAGAATGATACAAAAAGGATTATTTTTAATTTTGTTTAAAACCAGAGAAATTCAAGTAAATGTCATTTCGAAGGAGTTCTGGTCTGTGGAGAAATTGGTCTTTAGGGATATCATGTGGTCTATGAACTTGCTCTGTGATGAGGTGGCGACCCTAGCTTATCCAAGGTGGATTAATCTCAAAGATCTCCCTCTTCTCCTTTGGTCATTCATCCCTCAAATTGTTAAGCACAATTTGGGAGGGTGTTAAGAATTGAGGATACCAGAAATCCTCTATCGCATATGGATGCAAGGGTTCTGGTTTCCATCTCGTTGGGTGTAGATATACCAGAGAAAGTGGAAGTCAAAACTAAAACTACCATTATGTCCTACAAAATTGAACTCTTAGGAGGATTAAACACGTGTTTCCTTTACAAAAAGGAGGGACACTTGAGGAAGAATTTCCCAATTCTGCGTGCCCGTGAACAATCTACATTAAAGAAGAAATTGTTGTCTAATCCTAGCACCTTGTCGTCCCCCCCCCCCCCGCGGTGGAAACTAACACCGACCTCTGGATGGGAGGTGATGGCCCCACGAAGGAACTATCCATGGGGGAATCTCATAAATGGCTAATGTTATTGACAATGGGGAGAATACAATTTGCTTTCTCATGAAGGATGTTAGCCTGGACAAGCCTTTCCTCGACCTCTCCCCCAAAGAGGAAACCCTAGTTTTTGGGAAAGGATACCTCTTCAATGGTTCTACTGATATGGTTGAACCCTCAGATTTTTTACCCACTTATGTAACAAAAATAATGAATAATAATTCCCAAGTTGATCCCAATGCCCTAAAGACTGGGGTGGGGGAGCCTAAGGTAGACACTCTTTAATTGTCAGATCATAAGAAAACTACTCAAGAATTAGTCTTGGAAACAATAAGAAAGAAAATTGAAGATAATAAAAAGAATAATAATCCACAAAGGACCGAGGAGGACGAGATTAATCTGGATTGGTCAGAAAATCTATCTGTGAGAAGAGACATGTCATCTACTCCTTGTCGGTCAAATTCCCAAAAAACTAACACAAATAAAAACACATGTAATGAAAACAATAATAAAAATAATGATAATATAATTAAAGATGTAACCTCCCTCTCTGATAGTAAAAATTAAAATAATAATAGTATGGATGAGGTAGCCGAGGAAGTAAATTACCAGAACCCTAGCACTGATGGATGTCCCTCAAATAATAACTCATTAGAAGCATAAACAAGTAATATTAACAATGACACCACAATTAAGAAATTAAAACCCCTCACTGATATAAAAATTCCAAATAATATAGATTGTATTCCACCATCCTCGATCCAAGGGAAGGGAAATGGAGCCGTCAACCTATATATCTCTCTAGGGGAAGATGACCTAGAGAAGCTAAAGCAAAATTCTTTGCAAGATTGGAGCCCTATCAGTGATAAAAGGGGATTTAGAAAAATAGGAGAATGCCATAGACATAGATTCCCAAGAGATGGCAACCTCTAAGTATCACATAGAGAAAGAATCTTGTGCCAAGAAGATGTTGGGTCAAAAGAAAAGAGGGGGGAGAAAGAAGATAAAAGAAGGGAATATACCTTACCTTAGGAGTAATGTTAAAAAGGAGGAACTCCCTAAATGCTTTGAGGGGTTTAGGAGTATAGAAAATGAAGCCCAAGACATGGATGCTAATGAATCTTAACTAAATATCTCAGAGTATTAGGGGGTTGGAATCCCTAGATAGGAAATACAGTGTAAGAAGATTCCTTTGGCAAGAAAAAGAAGATTCCTCTGGCTGGAAAAATATAAAGACATTGTAATGCTGCAAGAAGTTAAAGCTATTGGATATACCTTACAAACTAACCTCAGGTTTATCTGGAAAGATCCTCTCTGTTTCACCACCAACCATGAAAAAGGGAAAGGTGGAACTACTATTCTAGTCTCCAACAAATGGAGTAAATGGGTGAAGAAGTATGGAACATCCCCATGTAATAGAGTTGTATGGGTCCACATTGAAAAAGAGGGCCTAGAGTTTGGTATATGCTCTATATATGCCCTGAACGAATACAAACAAAGATTTCAGCTATGGGACTGGTTGAGCAAGCTCCAAAAGATACCATGGGTAGTAGGGGTGACTTTAATATGATAGAAAACACAAAAGATAAAACTGGTGGTGCAGACATGGGGTGGAAAGGAAATGAAAGGTACTTTCGGTACACGTTGAATAACAACCTCAAGCTGTTGGATCCCCTAGAAGGCACAAAAAAATAAATAAAGCCATATGGTTCACTTGGTGCAATGTACAAATTGGTAATAAAATAATCTATTGCAGACTTGATAGATTTTATGCTAATAGAGATTACTTCCAATTTGGTCAACAAGAAGAGGATGGCAAAAGGGTGAAAGTCAAACCCTAGACATTATTGGATCATCACCTTGTAATGACCAAAATCACCATAAATAAGAATGAGGAAAGACCTACCAGGATAAGCCTAAAATTTATCCTCAACTTGAGCCTATTAAAAGTAGAAGATAATAATTGTGTTATCTTCACCTTAAGGGAAATTAATAGGGGCTTGCATGCAAACAAAAACCCTATTGAAAGATGGAACATCAATGTCAAAGGTTAGCAGAGAACCTTCCAAACTATTGGTGAAAAAAGGGCCAAGGAAAGTAGGAGGATTGAAAACCAGCTTCAAAATGCACTCCTAGAGGCTGAAAATAAGTTACAAAACTCACTGAAAGATGTGGTTGCTAACGATGATCTAATTTGTATTAAGGCTCAACTTAGAAAATTCTAAAACTACAAGGATCAAGGGTTAAAGAAAAGGGAAAGGCTGACCTGGGTCTCATAAGGGGATAGAGGCTCCAAATTTTTCTTCCATTGCATGAAATCTAAAGAAGCAAAGGATACTATTGGATTCATATGGGATGACAGTGTAATGACTAAGGACCAAGAAGGTATCAAGCAAAATTTCCAACAGTTTTACGAGAAAAAATTTATTGTCAAGTGCATGGGACCACAAGGGGTCAAGGCAAGAGATTTGTGTAAAAAAAATATTCTTGTGAAAATTTCTAGTGAGGAAAGTGCCAAATTAAACCAGTAGCTATCAAAAGAAGAAATTATAAATGCTATCCTATCACTAAGAAATGATAAATCTCCTGGTGTAGACAGACTACCTATAGAATTCTACAAGAAGAACATTGAGTGGATAGGAGATGATCTTCTCCAAGTATACAATGAAGCCATTGAAAGAGGCTCACTTGGTAAGGAGATAAATCATGGAGTAATAAAATTGATCCCAAAGGAAGGGGATAGAACCCTCTTTAAAAAAATTGGAGACCCATAACTCTTCTAAATGTATCCTATAAGATTCTTGCTAAGGAAATCACCAGGAGGATATCAGACATCCTCCCAAGGATGATTAATAACACCAAAACAAGGTTCATCAAAGGAAAATACATATTGGAAAACTTGATTAATAGTTGGGAAGCCATGAAGTGGAATAGGAGCACTAAATAGGAGGTGGGTATTCCACTACTGGATTTCGAGAAAGCATACGATGGAATTGAATGACCATACATTATGATGGTACTAGAGGCCTTTGGTTTCCTTGAAGTCTTTAATTAGATGATTAGAACCCTCATTAATGAGGCCACACCACAAGTAGATGTTAATGGTGAACTAATAAAATAATTTCAACTGCAAAGGTTCGTAAGGCAAGGTTTCCCCCTTGCCTCCTCTCTCTTTGTTATTGCAGTGGATGCTCTACACTATATATTAAGGGACCAATCCCTAAGCCCAAAATTCCAAGGGCTCCTACTACCAAACAAAGAGGAACTAATTAATATATAGTTTATTGATGACACCACTATTTGTGAAATTAGATCAAGAGAATTTTGTAAACCTAATGAAGAAAATGGATCTATTCAGCCAAGCTGTAGGTGCAAAAATTTCCAAGAGGAAGTCAGTGTTGCTATCCTGGGACAACAATTAGCCAGAATGGCCGAAAGAGCATGAATTCCATGTTGGAGTAAATTAATCATCCTTGATTTACTCTAGTGCTTAATGCAAACTTAGGAAAAGGTCATCTAGTTCTGATTGCGAGTGTTATTGCATGATTCATGCATTTCAATCAATTAAGTGACTTAATTGATTCATGCATTTTGTTATCTCTCTCCTCTCTCAGTTAGAATTCCACCATTTAGGGATCTCATGTTGAGTTCATCTGAGTCTACATAAGGATATTCAATCCTTCTTTGTATTCATTCAATATTTAATTAATCAATATTGTTTCATCCCTATTTGTTGTATTTTCTCATTTGCATGTGACAGGTTTTCTTCATAATATCATCTAGGGATTGTGGGATCCCAATCACAGATTATTTCATGGTATCAGAGCTCCAGATCTAAAGATCATCACTTTTTTGAGGATTTTTTTGGAAAAAATTATCTCTGTAATTTATCGCAGTTTGGAGGTGCTTGATCTGCTATTTGGTGAGGACGAGTCAAGCTTGAGAGGGATCAAATTTGTCTATTTTAGGTTTTCATCTTCAACCAAAAGGTATTTTTTCACTCAAGTCGAGCTATAATATTCACCTAGGCCGACACATCATTCCACTCTGCCCTGGTCGACTCTCTTCATACCGTGGCCCCAAGCGATCAAAATCTCTCTCTATTTGGGCGTGTTTGTGGCTGTGGAAAGAGGCACATATTTTTCCTAGGCCTCGGCCTTCCATTTGCCCATTTGCACTACCTTTTGCATTTTTTTGTTACCCACGACATTTCAAATCTACTGAGGCATGAGCTTTGACCTGCATAATTTGTCTGCATTATTTGCAAAATCGGATCTTGCATGAGAATGAGCTGAGAAATATGTGAAGCTCAATTTTAGTGGTTTTTTGTTGGTTCAACGCATCAAAGGCTTGATTCTCTATTGAGTGGTTTAGTTATGTTGAGCGAAAGCTGAGGTATTGTCCATTGGGTGCTTGATCTACTGTTTGGCGTTGGAGGGCCGATAATCTGTATACTAGGTGATGATTCACCTATGCAAAGGCGTTTGAATCCTATTCAAGGCGATTTTAAGTTAGATTCTGTCAGGCTCGATTCTCTTGGAGCAATTATCTTGTTTGAGGGTGCAATCATCCAATGGAGGTCTTGTGATCTAGCATGCAACCTCCATTATTCGCCCCTGTAAAAGTATCATTTGTGTGCAAGTCAACCAACATTTGGAGGCTTGTTGCAGAGATCTCTATTGAGGTGTGTGTTTGGTGGAGAGGCTCAACATGAAGACAGTGCCTAATCAACAGACCCCTCTTTGGTCATTTTCTATAAAATTGTAATCCAAGATCAAAAAAAATTTGTCTCAGAGGCATATTGTTCTTTTTTTTGGCATTATTATTGTAATTTCTTCTCTCATGTCTATATTTTTTCCATAATCATGGATAAAAGTCATGTAACTCTTCTCACTCCCTCAAACTTTCTCAAGTGGAAAACCCAGATGAAGATCACTCTAAAGAAGTTGGGGTTGTATTGAGTCACCATGGGTATAGAGCTTGAACCAAGTGCTGCTACAGAAAAGAGGAAATGGTTCAACAGATGTGATGAGTCTTTTGATACTCTTTGCATGTCTATCTCTCCTGATCTCTTGTTTCACATTCAGTCTTGCAACACTCCATAGGAACTTTGGGCCCATCTTGAGCTCCTGTTTGGTAAGTGTTGTGCATGTTTTGCACACACGCCCCGCCATAGGTAGGGACCCCCTTTTTTTTTGCTCTAGACAAGCTGCTTTGCTTCTGTCTTGTTTTGCATGCCCCATTTTCCAAGCCCAAATTGGTCACATGCCTTCAAACGATCAAATCCCCCTGACCAAATTCACCTACTTGGGGTATTCAAATCCGCGGAGAAATAAAGTCCCTCGTCCCTTTTTTGCATTTTGTCTTGTTCCTGTTGGCTTGGTCCCTGATTGCTCGATTCGCTTTTTTCCACATTTTTGACTTTGGAGCCAACTTTTTGGTGGATTTGGGATGTGTTTGGGGTGCCTAAATGAACTGCCAAAGTTTCGTCAATGTTTCGTAAAGTTTTGATGGTTTTAGAACTTTCCCTTTGCAATTCCCTTCCTCTTTGGCTGTTTGGAAACATCCGTGGACCCCTGTCGGTCCAATTTCCACATTTTTGACTTTGGGGCCAACTTTTTGGTGGATTTGGGATGTGTTTGGGGTGCCTAAATGAACTACCAAAGTTTCGTCAATGTTTCGTAAAGTTTCAGAACTTTCCCTCCGGAATTCCCTTCCTCTTTGGTTGTTTTGAAACATCCATGGATCCCTGTCGGTCCGGTTTCCACATTTTTGACTTTGGGGACAACTTTTTGGTGGATTTGGGATGTGTTTGTGGTGCTTAAGTGAACTGCCAATGTTTCATCAATGTTTCGTTAAGTTTCGGTGGTTCCGAAGCTTTGTCCCTCTTTGGCTATTTTGGAAACATCCATGGACCCCTGTCAGTCCGGTTTCCACATTTTTTACTTTGGGGACAACTTTTTGGTGGATTTGGGATGTGTTTGTGGTGCTTAAGTGAACTGCCAAAGTTTTATCAACGTTCGGTTAAGTTTTGGAGCTTCATCCCCCTTTGGCTATTTTGGAACATCTGTGGAGCCCCGGCGGCCTGACCTCCGGAGCCCGGCCCCTCCGTGGCCGTTTTCGGGACTCTGTCCCTCTTTGGCCATTTTGAACATCCATGGAGCTCCAGCGACCCGGCCTCCAGAGCCCGGCCCCTCTGTGGCCGTTTCCAGGACTCTGTCCTTCTTTGGCTATTTTGAACATCTGTGGAGCCCCAGCGACCCGGCCTCCGAAGCCCAACCCCTCCATGGTTGTTTCTGGGACTCCATCCCTCTTTGGCCATTTTGAACGTCTGTGGAGCCCCAATGACCCGGCCTCTGGAGCCCGACCCCTCCATGGCCGTTTCTGAGACTCCATCCCTCTTTGGCTATTTTGGAAACATTTGTGGACCCCTACCGGTCCGGTTTCCACATTTTTGACTTTGGGGCCAACTTTTTGGTGGATCTGGGATGCGTTTGTGGTGCCTAAGTGAACTACCAAGGTTTCATCAACGTTCTGTTAAGTTTCGGTGGTTCCAGAGCTTTGTCCCTCTTTGGCTGTTTTGGAAACATCCGTGGACCCCTGTCGGTCCATTTTCCACATTTTTGACTTTGGGGATAACTTTTTGGTGGATTTGGGATGTGTTTGTGGTGCTTAAGTGAACTACCAAAGTTTCGTCAACGTTCCGTTAAGTTTCAGTGGTTTCAGAGCTTCGTCCCCCTTTGGCTGTTTTGGAACATCCGTGAAGCCCCAGCGGCCCGGCCTCTAGAGCCCGGCCCCTCCATGGCCGTTTCCAGGACTTTGTCCCTCTTTGGCCGTTTTGAACATTCGTGAGGCCTCGGCAACCCGGCCTCCGGAGCCCGGCCCCTCCGTGGCCGTTTCTGGGACTCCGCCCCTCTGTGGTCGTTTTGAACTTTCGCTTTTTTTGAAATGGGTCCAATCTTGAGGAAGTTTTTTTGGGCATTCTTCCTTCCCCTTTTCCCATGTGCTATAATTGAAAAATCTTAGTTTTGCTATGTTTTTTGGGGTTTGAGAACCTCCCGGTTTGTTGTCCCTCATTTGTTGTCCGCCCCTTTGGGCCCACATTAATGTTTATGATCTAAATGAGCTCCAAATATGAATATTATGATCTTTTGATGATGCATGGATGAATCTAATAAGGATTTTGCAAGATTTGACTAATGTTTTCCTTAATTTGTGTATGAAAGCACTTACGACACTTCATGTATGCAGGATTCAAGAAGCCTACTGCAGGTTCGTCAGGAGACCCATCGAGAAAGCTGAACAAGGAATGCGCATAGCTCCTGCCACCATTTGTTTCATGGCCACCTTTCCTCGTAGCACCCATCAACAAAGCTAGCTTTAGAAGAAGGCTTGTGCCAAGGAGTCAAGGACAAAAATGCAAGGGGGTGGCCTTGAAGAAAGCATAAAGGAGCTGTCCGCCCGAATCAGGGGCAACCAATCAATTGATGCCAATCGTCGATGGGCTCGTTTGATCCAAGGAAGAACACTGCGAACACATCAAGTAAGAAGGCAACTTTCAAGCAATTTCAGCTATAGTAAAAGGGCAATAAGCTAAATGACGAAATTGCTACAGTGATTGGCACTAGATGACAAAATAGAGAAAAGACAAGGGATGTATTTTAAATTGTTGAATATTGTGAGGTAGGTGAAACCCTAATGTAATCAAATCTTGGCCACATAATGTAATTCAATCCTAGCCATTCATTTGGTTTTTGGAAAACTATAAATAGGGGCTTGCCCCTCATTTGTAAGAGTTGTAGAGTTGGTGTAAAAAGCATTTGCAGCAATAGAAGACAACATTGCATGATTTTATGGATGTTCTCTTTGATTTTGCTCATCTTGCATGCATGGTTCTACCTTCCATGTTAGTTTTAGTGTTAGTTTCTTGAATGGAAGTGATAATGGAAATTGCTGTTATGGTATTTGATTAACTTTCATCCCATACTTTTAGCACTTGTTGATGACAAATTGTTGTGTAAAGTTAGCCTGGGCTTCTTTATTCCATTGCTGCAACTTAGTTCGATTGCATGTTCATGATGTGCATGTACAATTTGAAAATCAGCAAACCTTAGGAGATTGCACTAGTTTTGTGTAGCTGTAGGTTCTCTTGGTCAAGGAAAACTTAGTTTTAGGGAGTTTGTCTACTATAGTAGCCTCCATGATCACTGTTCATTCGTAGTTTTAGATCTAGGAACTTCCTCTCTTCCCTACCCTTTTTCCTTTTTTTTAATAAGTAACCTTAGGAAAGGTTCATTGCACATTGTAAAGCTAAGTCCAATGATAAAAATGGAGTTCAAGACTGTTGTTTGAACCTACAACAAACGCACAACAATTTCCCCATCTTAGGAACTCCATTTCAAGACCCAAATTCCCATGCTTTGTAACTCATCCGTAAGTCCGCCTTGTGATTCCAGCAAAATCACATCAAACAACTGAGATATTCCAAGCACTATCAAGACCTAACATTAGAGACCTTGGGATAGTGTTCTGCAATCTGATTGTGGAAGATTGCCTTTCAAGAGAGGTAGTGCACCTACGCATTTCCTGTATTGAGAAGTGCATAAAAACCACATCAACAGTAAGCAAGAAACACTTATGAGTTACCAATTAGAGAATGATTTGATATGTCTTAATCCTTTTGATTTTCACAGTATCTAAGACCTCTTCACAAAACTTAAGTCTTTAAGGCTTTAGTTAAAGCAATGTGGTATTGAGAAGAAAGATGGACGGTTGATTCTTTCTCTACTTGCCAAGCTTGGTCCTAATTATTCTATCTTTGTTTCTATATTTTATGCTACTAGAGATGCTATGGGCTCAAAATTCACAATGCCCTCTCTTGATGACTTTGCCACATCACTCATGCGAGAATAGTCAAACTTAATTCATATGGGTACACTAAAATATTCAAAAGCATCTTCCCTTCTTGCTTCTCAAAATTTGAAAGACATGAAGGCCTCTACTAACAAAGCTAAGAAATAGAAACCAAAGACCAAAGAGCATGGGAAGGATTCTAGTTCACGAAATACTTTTGATTCACCTTCTCCTAAGGGGAAATCATTGAAGAAAGAAAGACCCAAGTGTGCTTATTGTAATAAGCAGGGACATATGAGTCTAAATGCTATGAGAAGAAGATAGATGGATATGCATAATAGGTTTTAGATTTGACATCTCTTCTTATGAAGAACAATATTCATCTTCCCTCTTCATCTTCATCTACCGGGTCTTATTCTTCACCATCATTCTAGACAGATGGACAGATCAAACAAAAGGGTCATGCATTATGTGCAACCACCGGTTCACATTCTTCTAGATGGCTACTAGATTCAGGTGCTTCACACCATATGGAATCTTCTTAGGACATGTTCTCATCTTTTAAGGGTGCGTCCTCACCACACATATTAATGGGTGATAACACTTATATGAGTGTATGTGGGAAATGTTCTATCGACATTGATGATGGTACATTCAATGATGTAATATGTGTACCATCTTTGTCCACTAACCTTCTCTCCACCTATCAAATTGCTCATAGTGGGATAGGGAAGATAATTGAGTTCACACATGACTCAGTGCACATCAGAGACAATAAGACTGGCAACATTGTTGCAGCAGGGGCAGTTGATCATTCTTCCTGATTGTATGCATTCACACACTTTGGTCCTCCATCCCCATTGTCTGAGAATCACTCTCTTTCTTCAAGAGAGCATGTTGTATCTAAGGTGAAGTTTGGTCACTTGAGCTTATGTGTTCTTCCATCTGTTCATGAGACCAATGTTGAGACTTCTACACCTCTACCTCTTGTTGAGATCACATTTGTTCAACAGGACACCTCTTAAGCTTTGACTGAAATTGTAGCTCCATTCATCAAGCCATCTAGTGCAATTGTTGAGGACATATAAGAGGATATTAATTTCCTCTTAGATGATAGATTCAACACATTTTTTATCCCATCTTCTTTGGAGATTCCATTTCACGATCATCTTGAGTTGTCTTATGTTGATACATTTGATTCAACATCCTGTCATTTAGACACTCATGTTTTAGTTTAGTTCTCCATTGAGCATCATCCAGGACTTTCATTTTCACCTCACATTCATGGATTTCCTTATCATCAACTATTGGCTTGGTTTGTTCCTTAGGGTAGTCACATTAGTTTGATCATCGGCACAGGGCTTCTCTCATTTTGGGGGGGCTTTGGAGTCTCCACTCTCGCTTATCGGGGGGGGGTATCTAATTATATATCTGTATATGTTCTTGAGAGTCTCTTGAGACATTTCATTTGTACTTTCTTTTTGTTTCTCATTTGGAGATGAGTTTTGTTCCCATGAGGTTTTCTCCTTTTCTCTATTTGGGAGAAACTTTCATGTTGTTCATGGGTACCTCATCAAGCCTTATGTTGGGACCCATTCTGCATCCATCATTGCATTCTTTTCCTTCATCAATTTTTTCTTCTCCTTAATTTTCATTCAGGGGGGGTGTTGGAGTAAATTAATCATCCTTAATTTACTCTAGTGCTTAATGCAAACTTAGGAAAAGGTCATCTAGTTTTGATTGTGAATGTTATTGCATGATTCATGCATTTCAATCAGTTAAGTGACTTAACCAATTCATGCATTTTGTTATCTCACTCCTCTCAATCAGAACTCCACCATTCAGGGATCTCATGTTGAGTTCATCTGAGTCTACATAAGGATATTTGACCTTCTTTGTATTCATTCAATATTCAATTAATTAATATTGTTTCATCCCTTTTTGTTGTATTTTCTCATTTGCATGTGACAGGTTTTCTTCAAAATATCATCCAGGGCTTGTGGGATCCCAATCACAGATTCTTTCATTCTAGTGGGGAGACCCAAATAAATTGGTGAGGTACTTAGGTATCCCCTTTGTAATTGATCCCAACCTAAAAGATATGTGGGAGTGGTTGAAAGGGAAAATAACCAAGAAATTGGTTGCTTGGAACAAGCAGTACCTCTCCATAACAGGAAGAGCCCAAATTTTCCAAAAAATCTCGTCCTCTTATAACATATATTATGCCTCAGTGTGGTTTTTTATTAGCTATCAAGTTGAGGAGATTCAAAAAAGAATAAGATAATTTTTATGGTTAGATGGGAAAGGTCATAGGAAAATACATGCAATTAAGTGGGAAACATGTTGTATTGAAAAACAGAAAGGTGGCCTAGGACTCAAGGACCTAAAGAAGCAAGGAATAACCCTTGCAGTAAAATGGATATGCAAAAGCCTAAAAGGGAATGAACCATAGAAAATACTAGTCAAAAACAACATAGAGAATGCGGTTCCCAAAAAAGCAAAAGCCTTGAAGAATCTACTTATGAGTGATCTTATGTTTGGAAAATTCCTTGTATCCCCTGTAGGATCTAATGTATTCAAGAGTTTGTGGAAGGAATGGGAAAGTAGCAAAGAGAACATTCTAAATCAATATTCAATGGATGAGGACCTTGACTCTATCCTACCCTTGAGATCGATATGTGGAATAGATATCATAATAACAAACCTCTTGCACTCCTACAATGGTGCTCAACTAAAGAATGGAACAAGAAAGGTATCTCTACCTTTTAGAATATTGTTAATAATAATGGAAAATTGTTAAGTTGGGAAGAGCTTTGCCTTAAATTTAATGTGACCCCAACACAAAAAAGAACTTATGAAAGGCCAAAATAGAGAGAACTTAAATCCCAAAAACATACCAAGGTGGATGATAGTAAAAAGATGAACTTTGATTAAATATGTAATGATTAAATATTAAAAATTAAAACTAAAGAGATCTATAATTTTGTGGCGCCCTCCTAACCTTGTGGAGCAATTGAATACATGTTGGATCTTTAATGCTAATTTAGTTGAATGGAACATGATCTTCTTGAAGACATGTAGCAATTTTTTGGAACCAAAAAAATCTAGATTTAAATGGATGCTAATATTACAAAAATTGCCCAATTTTGAGGCCAAAGGAAGTAACAACATATGCGAAATCTGTAAGAAAATTGAAAGTATCTCTCATCTTTTCTTTGACTATTTCTTTGCCAAAGAAGTTTAGAATCTTTTCAAAATTGATATTGATGGATATAATGAAGTATCAAAAAATAGAAAAAAAGAAATTATTAATGGAGAGATTGCAGGCTTAGGTAAAGGAAATAATATGCATTGGTTAATTCTAACAACTGAAATCTTATGGTTTTTTGGAAAGCTAGGAATTCTAAAATTACTAGGGCATAAGGAGGGAACTTACCAATTCTAATAGGAGACTCATTATCTATACTATTTTTCTACAAGTGAACATTATGGTGGAAGTCTCCAAAGCCAAGTACTAGAACCTAATGAAGAAGAGGAAAGTTGAAATCACCAAAGAAGAAATAATAAGTGCAAATCAATGGATGTATATGAACCCAGACCTAAAGAGGATTTTGGGGAAGGAGCTTAGCACCAGTAATAGGTTGCCCAAGGGTAAGCCTAAAGGAAAAAAAAAAGATTGATAGATGCAAGCCACTGAGAACCTTTTGGAGACAACAGTACACAAGGATTTTTGTAATCAACAATATGTAAAAAAATTGCTAACAATTAAGGAAATGTAATGTATGTAAACAAAATCTGAAAGTAACAGTGGAATATATGTAATCAAATATGTTAGAAATATAGTGCATCTGCCTTTTGTGGCCAAAGTAGAAGGCTAGGTTAGTAGATGTGATCCTGGAGATTTTTTGGAAGTATAAGTTCCAATGTATCTATATGTTTACAATAATGAATATAAAAAATAAGTTTATGTAACTGTTGTAAAGATCTGTAAAGTTTTGCATTATCCCCCTCTCAAGATTAGTGTAGGAAGTTGTTCCACTATCTTAGCTTCCTTACATATTTTACACATGAGTTCCTTCCTTATTTTGTTTTTCCTAAATTATATTTTCAAGGATATTATTCATTTTATTTTTTGAGTTATTATTTTGACCCTCATTTAATTTTTCTTTATTTCTAATATTGTCCCCACCATGAAATTTAGGGATCCTTGATTAGTCTTTCCTTTGGTTCCCATTTTTTTACAAAGGAAACATGAGTTAAGCCCCCTCAAAATCTCTATATTACACTAATCACTTATTTTCTATTTTTATTTTAATTAATTTAGGAATTATCTATATTTGACTTAACATTAATTAGCACCCTTATGTTAAGATGATGGAAAATGACCCTCATTTATTCAATCTACAAAACTTCCCCTAAGGGATTCATTATTTACAAAATAGATTTCCACATTTGGGGGGCTTATTAATTTATTTCTATCCACCTAGGAGTTGAAAAGGCCACAATATTTTTTAGCACAGTCTTTGTGGACCAAGAAATAACCCTAAAAATAGCTTGTCCAATATTCCAATACTCTTTCTTAACAATTATATCTTTCATATCATTAATTTTTAAGAAAATAACCAAAAAACTTTATGTGTCACTACAAAAAGTTACATACAAATACCATTTTTTCCCCCAAACTTTATCATTCCATTCATCAAAACAAATTCTAGAAGGCAACAAATTAACATCCACACATATGAATAAAATTACAATATTTCATAATTTTTCCTCCTCTTTTATGACATGTAGCATATATGAGATAGGATAAATAGTAATAATATTTGGCAGAAGGGGCACCTTACCATGTTATCTCTTGTTGAGTGACTATATGTTGTAGTGGCCTCCCAATCCATTTCCTCCTTTGATTTCATTGCATCCATCACCCACAGCTGAAAATATTGTCAATTTTGGTAATCTACAACCCTTACCATCCAAAATCTCCTTATAAGATGGCCTTCTTTGCTCTTCCTTGACCATTGGTAGGCCTTCCATAACATTATTCTTAGTACAATTCAAAATGAAACCTTCAACTTTGATATTATTTCCATTAATCCTCTCTCTCAAAAATTCCTCATTGGTTTTGGATGCCTCTATTAAACACCATCCATTGGCAAGCACTAGAGAAAATTAAAATTACAATCCTTAATATAAAAAATGGACTAATTATGACTTGATAGACTAGGCACATAAAACCAAGAACTTGGTTCATGCCCCAACCAAGACCCTTGAGTAAGATAACTACCCACACACACACCAAAGGTTAAAACAAAAGAACATAAAAAGATGGAAAAAGGGGTTTAAATTCAAAAAACCGGGCCACCAAACCAAAGGAGTTGAGGCACTTTGAAATACAAGAAAACAATGGAACCAAGAGCATAAAAATGAGACCCAACCCAATAAATAGTTGCATAAAGAGGTGAACCCCTTGGACTAAGAGTCATCACCCATGCCAATTAAGACAAATAAGATACTTGTGGAAGGTGTAGATACCGACTCAACCAAGAAAAGAGAAAATCAACGACAATAAAATTATAAGAAATTATGAAGATATATTGGGAAGTGAATTCTTTGATATACAATTAAATAGGAGTAAAGGTAGAGAAAAGTGGGAAAAAATATTTTAGTAAGAAATCCATCTTAGATTAAAAAAAAGGAAAAATAAATTTAGAAGTAGAGAAAAACATCCCACCTAAAAATAAGGAAAATATCAACATAAGTATAGACAAAATAATAACAAAGTTACCATGTTTTTGAAAACACACCAATAAGGTAGTCAAACACATATTTGTGTTAGTCTCTAAGTGGAGAAAAATGGGACCCAACCCAATAAATCCAAAATTTACGATTTTATAAGGACACTGAGAAATGAAGCACTAAAATGGTGTATAAAAAGTTCCCTAAACATAACAAAGAATGGCAAGAAATAAAGGGGAAATTATTCTAAAAATTTGAATCCCTTGAATTTTCATCAAAGAGTTTTAGTAAAATGAAAGATATGTTGCAAGTGGAAGGAGAAAAGATTAAATAATTTTACCTCAAATCTAAGAGTGATGAGAAAACTAGAGGAATTGCTTACTGAAAAATAGAGAATTGAATGGTTTGTGACTATATTGTTACTAGAAGTAAGAACTATGTTAGATACTAATACTTTTGATACTACTCAAGTGTAGTATAATTGGCATGTAGGGTAGAAACCTAGCCATGAAGAAGAAATAATA
This sequence comes from Sequoia sempervirens, assembly GCA_007258455.2. Classification (NCBI taxonomy): domain Eukaryota; kingdom Viridiplantae; phylum Streptophyta; class Pinopsida; order Cupressales; family Cupressaceae; genus Sequoia; species Sequoia sempervirens. The sequence continues at coordinate 356,696,278 of VDFB02086081.1, forward strand.
AATAAGTAGAAAGGTTGAAAGTGGAATTGGAACAACTAAATATTAAGCAACATATATTGGCCAAAGAAGAAAATAATGTATGAACTCATCATCTAATTAGGGGAATAAAATTTAATGTGTGTGTTTCTCTAAAGGACACCTAAGGATTGAATGCCCTATGATGAAAGGTGAGAAAAGATTCATAGTACTTAGAGTCGACTTACAAACAAAACTTAGGAAATTAAAGCGTGTATTGTGGAATTCATTGTGAATGTGATGATCATGAAACAAATGATTGTTCATCCCTCTTAATAAAATTAATGGAAAAATATGAACACAAACAATGTGCAACCATTAATGAAAAAATAATGATCCCATTCATAAGGGAGTGTCAAAGGCTAAAAGAGCATTTATCTAGCCATGCTACAAACAACCAATATGGAAGAATCAATGTAATATCCATGTGACACAATTTGTACCTATAAAAACCTCCACCCTCTACAAGCTACCCCTTATACAATAACATAGGATAATATAATAGCTATGGAGGATGATATGGTAGAGAAAAGGGATGTTATCAAAGAATATGCTATATGTTACAAGTATGGTTAGATAGGCCAAGTTATGCAAATGAATCTCAAGAAAAATGATGAAAACATGTAGTTTATATGGTAATACCAATCATGATCTATTCACCTACTCAAGGGATCAACAATACTTTAGGAATTCCGCATTGAAAACTGTAAGAATTGGCTATGAAGGTAGCCACCCAAGATCTAGAGGCCTAATAGAAAGCACAAGCATAAGAGAGATAGAAACAAGATGACAAGAATAAACTGTATTCTGTCAATAATATGAGATAATGGAATGGTACAATATACATAGGAGACCCCTTGGATATATAGCCAAGGTGATAACATAGGAGGGCATAAGATTATGACAAGTGTCGTAATCTTATGACATGTGACAACAATGAAGAGTTATCACTCCATCTAAAGTGGAAAAAGATAATGTGATAATCTCCACAAAAGGTGGATCACCCACAAAAGGTGGAAAGATAATCACATGATGTGTCCACAAAAGGTGGAAGTGATGAGGTATGAGATGTCAAGTCCACAAAAGGTGGAAAATATCCAACAACCTCCTATGTGGTCCCTAAGTAAACTTAACTAAGGTGTAATTATGACCTAGGACAAGGTACAAGACATTTAATTACACCAACAAAAACAAAAAGTGAGGAATTATCAAGACCAAATATAGTTAGAGGTGTCAAAGCCATAACAAAGGTTCTTAAAAAAAATTTAAGGATCAAGGAGATGTTGTCACTCACAAAGAAAAAATAACTAGAAATATAATATTTAGATAAGAAAGAATAATTATGAAGGAAAGCTATAAGTAAATATAAAAGGAAAAATTTCAATAGTGGCATGGTATGATGGTTAATTTTTTGAGGTGTTGCTCTTGTCATCAAGGTTCAAACCTCACTGGGGTGTTATTGTTGAATGTTTAAATCGGGGATGAGGTCCCCCATTTGTGACCTCACCGGTTCATAGCTCTGGGTCAAAAGTGTTTACCCCTTTTAAAAATATATATATAAAAAGAAAATTAAAGTTGAGGTAATAACTAGAGGATAAACTAACATCGAAAAAGGAAAATCCTTTAGTTACAACTCAAAAGAAAAATAAGGTGAAAAAGATAGACTATTTTTGTAAAAAAATTAAAACATGATTTAACAAATAAAGATACCAAGAAAATCATCACAAAAGAAGAAAAATGAAAACTACCACAAGGCCTACTTTTTAGGAAAGGAAGCACAAATGTTAAAGGAATTCACAAACTTTGTGGAATAATAAAGTCTCTTAGATATATTTTTTTAAATACTAAAATAATACCAAAATACCAATTTAAGTCTACAATTTAGGATTGTAAGGAAAAAACCTAAGACATGGAAGGGGAAGCTAGTCTTCATAAAAAATTGAGTCAATACAAGACACTTCAAAATTATACTAATTGACCTAGAAGATGATGTTATTATTATCCCAAAAAAGGTTTGGGAATAATCTGGGATACTAACACTATATGATACACCTTATAACATCACATTTGTATATGGCATTGCAATTAGCATAGCTGAAACTTAGAGGAACATGAAATTTAACCTATTAGGGATGAGAAGGAGGATTGAATTTGAAGTTATTGAGATGAAGGAGCCATTTGGTACATTTAACATCCTACTAAATTTAGAAATATTTATGAATTGTAACAACGTAATTGATTCAAATAAGAGTATCATTATTTGATAAGGATAAGAAAAAACACATCCCTTTAGATGAAAATATGAAAATTACATACATAGAAGAGATAGCACAAGAAGAAAATGAAAGAAAAGATAATAGAGCAGTTTATTCCTTGGAGAGAGTTTCTACAAAGAACACAAGTGAAGAGCCTAAATCAGAAGGAGAGATCATACTTGATAGTAGTATTTATAGCACAACTAATGATAATGTTATGCAAGCTTGACTCTAAGATGAACCAGAGAAAATTTTTAGAAAGGTTTTAAGAGCCAAAAGACATACAATTTAATAAAAAATAAAAAATATAATAATGTTAGCACAAATTGAGGTATCCCACTACAAAAGTTACACAACTGAAATAATGATATAGACGAGTAAAATGACAAAAAATACATCATTTGAACCATATTTCATGTAGCAACTACACATTAATATTTTGCAATATCTAGAAGTTCGAGACCCAATAACTTAAATTAAAACCATGGAAAATATATTTAGGAAGAGAGGACCTTAGACTAGAAGCTCTCTAGGATACTTTAGTATGTAATGTGGCATGATGGTGGTACACCCACAAACCTAATATCCCAAATTTGAAAGCATTTATAGTTCTCATAAAAACCATATATCTACTTGAAGAAGGAGAGGGGAAGCTTATCTTAGAATACAATAGTGACATTAACCCTATGATACATACATAAAATTGTACCAAAAAATGTATTAAAAAAAAATATGATGATGTACTATACACACAACTCTTTTATTGGACTTTATCACATATTTCAAAAATGGTATATCAACCAAGATAAGAGAGAAGAAACAAGAGAATAAAGTAGGATACATCAAGAATTTTACAAATCCTTCTTGTTCTATAATCCTAATGTAATCTTCTATAATGTATTAACAAAGATCAAGGAAATAATCTTATCGCCCACAAAAGAAGTAAAGCATATAGGTAGAGACAAGAAAAACCAAACTATACCACCCAAAAGAAAAAAGGTATTTGAAAAATTATAGAATGGATAGAAAAGATAGATATTTCACCACATAAACTTTGTTATACTCAAAGAAAACAAGGGAAAATAAGGATTATAAGGAAATCCTAAAAATTTGGAAATTAAAGTAAATGAAAGAGAAAGAGAGATAGCCATAGAGAACACAATGAAAAGTCAATATTTTAATCAATCTTTAAGAACAAAAGAAGAAGATATAACAACAAAGGGATTCCCTAAAATGGCTAAAATAGGAGATTATTAGGATTAGCATTAGGTTATGTTGTGGAGGTATTAAAAGAATATGAATATTTATTTCCCCATACTTTCACTAATTTGAAGGACATCAAGAAGTATGTAGGAGTGATGAAAATTCAATTGAAAGATGGCACAAAACCACAAAGAAAAAGAACCTGTAGATAATAAGAGTTAAGAATGAAAAAGACAAAATGTAAGCTAGTAGTATAATAAAAATAATGGAAGATATTGATTGCATTCTTGGAGTAAATAGGTAATCACCTAATAATTAATTAATTATTAGGCCCCTTTTACTTTATTCACTTAAGCTAAACTTAGTAAATGTTTTTTATTATTATATTGAGTTATTTTTAGGTCATTTTGTCTCATTGCATAAGATGAGGACACATGTCATCATCTAACGTATCCTTACCTAGGGTTTCATCTAGGTTTGATTTTTTACTCTTATAAGCATTCATCCACTTATATCCAATCCATATTTTTTCAAATTAATTCAATGCACATATAGTTTATTTTCTAGATCAATCATTCTCTCAAGGTTGCACAACAAACAATTATGGTATTTCCTTTCTTCACATGATAGGATTTTTGGTTGCATGTGATTTCTCAGAGCTATGGTTCACTATCAACTCCAAAATGGTATAAAAGCTCTAGATCTATGACCTCCTATCCAAATTTTGAGAGATCCATCCTTGGGGGAAAAATTGGCTCATCCTAGAGCAAAACAAGCATCACCATTGAGTTCAAAATGACCAAAAACCCCAAGAACACTTGCCAATTTACCAAATTTTGAGAAGTTGGAAAAAAATTGGGTTACATAGATCTTGCGAAAAAATTTGTACAGACATATGAATCCATACAACCATGCAGTCTCTAGATCTATCCAGGCTTTGTGTGTAGGTTCAAAAAATTTCAAGTGAGGTTTCTTTTTAATTTTTCTAGTTTTCCATTTTTTTCTAGAAATAAAATTAAAAAAAGAAAAGGTGTTTAAAGTGCTAGGGTACTATTAGAAATATGCTAACATGGGCATTATAAACCACTAGCAGCCCTAAATACACTTGCGACACTAATCAAAATCTTGATGGTCATTACCTTTGCCAATGATTCATCAACTTGATGCAAGTATCATTGTTGGCCATCCATTATTGTTTTGGGCACAACTATACCCCTCCCAAATATTCTAGTAGAGAAATCTTCATAGAATATTGCAACTAAGGTCAAATAGAGAATATTTCATTCAAAAGGGAATATAATCTGTGAGAAATCAATATATTTTGACATGTCCAGGAAACTGATGAATTTTTTCAGACAAGGGGAATAATTTATCGGGAAACAACATATTCTAGTGACCACATCTTGTTGATGCCAACAATCTAATAGGTGATGTCAATAGCCCTATAGGCCCCCTCCTAGCTCTAGTTTTCCATAAGGGAGATATTTTCTTATTTTTGGCATAACTTGGGCATACAATGTGTTGTGCCCTTAGCACACATGCCCCGTTCCGAACGGGGACCCTCTTTTCTTTCGCCTTGCCGGGTCATTTTGTCACCGCCTTATTTTGTGTGCCCCTTTTTTTGGTGTCCCGAGTGGTCAATGTTCCTTCAAAGTCTCACCATAAGTTGACCATACCTTCCCCTTTTAATTTTGTCAAGTTCTAGTGCCTCACAGAGTCTCTCTGGCAGTTTGCCCCTGCCAACGACCCCGGGCCCGACCATTCAGGTTTCCCTTGCCGGGTTTCCCCGTTGCACTCACCATTCCCAACGGCACTCGACTCACGTCCTCCCGGACCCCGGGGTTCGGACCCCCATTCTCCATTTGCTAAAATCTGTGGAAATCTTGACAACTGTTTGACCCTTCGAGCCCAGAATTTTGGACTTCCACTTCTGGGGTTCCGCACGTGTTTCGCTGTTCCTGGCGGTGGACCTCTGGCAGAGTTCCGCCTTCCGAGCCCCGACCTCCTCTTTTTCTACCAGTGAATCTCCAAGAGGAACTTATCAAACGGCCACTGTCCTGCGCCCTCCTGGTCGCCAGACTTCGGGTCTCCCGCCGCCGTCGATGAATTCAAATTCACCAACTTCCTTGCCTCGATGTACCTACATTTAGTAGGGCCATTAATGGCGATTAGGGTATAAATAGAAGGTTCATTCCTGTCATTTTCACTTGTGAGTGTTACAAGGAGTGATCAGAGAACTTGCTAGAGGAGCCCACTGTCTCCGAGACCTTCACGCTCATCGCCCTCACCATCACCTCATCGATCGTGAGTGGATCCCACACCTCCCAACATCGAGTGTTTCAGGTAGGTTTTTCGTTCACCCTCCCGAGCATTGTTTTCTTAATTTCTAAGGATTAAAATGAACAACAACCATCAAAACAACATGTGAAGGATAAAATACGACATGGCGAACAAAACCCATGTCCTCAAAATTTGAGTAAACCAACATAGCATCCCCATGACCAATTCAGAGCTTTATCTCCACGTAGCTGTTCTTCGTAGGGGAATTTGTGACCCTCGGGCCCGGACGCTCCCTTTGCCAGCGGAGACTTATCGGAAATGATAAATGTCGAAACAACTTTAGGGTCTCCCGGGCCTGGGTATCTAGGATTCTGCACCTGGGATTCTGCCCCTCATCCTTTGTCGGCGAAACCGGTCCTTGTCGACAAAGCTCATGGCGGGTTTTCTTTCATCTTACAGAGTTTGCTATCACTGAGACCTCCCTGATTCGGCAAGATCTTTCATCGAGCATATCCTACTCTTGTCAAGTGATTTATTGGGGAGACATTCATCTGTTGCCAAGACCTCACCGCGAGCTCCTTTGGTCTTGCCGATGCCTTCGCTTTTGGCGAGACTCCTAGCGCTCACCAGGACTTCACAATGAAATCTTTGTCTTGGTGAGCCCGGTTCCCCTGTCGGGATGACTTTGCGAGGTCAGCAGGAAGTTATGCCGATGGGGCTCTTCGTTAGGGAGACATCACTGGTTTGCCAAGACCTTTCCCCGACCCGAAAACTTACGCCGAAGACTCCTTTGTCGGCAGGAATCTCTGTGTTCGCCAAGACCTCACAGTGACATCACTTTCCTCTTGGCGAATACCCGACGTCCTTCCGACCTCCAGGCCCCGGTCCCCCATTCGTCGCTGGGATCCAGCTTGAACAAACTCATCCTTGCTCAGCGTTCGTTCGCCTTCCGGGCCCTGACCTTTCCTCATTCGCCGTTCTGAAAGGGAAAATCTCAAACTGAAAATGAAATCAAATGGTGAACTCTCGTGCTGGGTCTGGTCCTGCTCTTGGTTGTCGGCGAGACTTAAGGACCTCGCCAAGACCTTACCCCGCTGCCATGACCTCACGCTGACTTGCCTTCCCCTGTGTGCTGATCGGTGGGACCTGAGGCGTTTGCTATGACATTGCATCGATAATTGATCTCCTACCGACACTCGCGTCGGGCCTTGACTGCCGAGCCACCCCATCTGGACTTCCACCTAGCAATAGCAGTACCAAATGACGAAGGATGAACGACTTCCTAGTGCCTCAGACCTGGGCGCTCAAGTGGAAAATTATAATCTTTTGACCGCCCTGCAACTCGTCGGACCCCGGACCCCGGAGTTCCGTCTCCAGAATTCTGTTTCTAATCTGTCGTTCCCAAACAACCATCTCCTAACAGCTCTCCGCCCTGGGACCCCCAGATGCTCCTAAACCAATCCAAATTAGCCCAAATTTGAAATCTAATTTTGACCCACATGCTTGATTTTGGTCCTCTTCATTGCGAACCTCTTAAATTATCAAAATTCGATCGAGAAGAGTCTCTCGGATCGTTCCTCCCCGTTTGCCTACCCAAACAACATTCCTGCCAGGGAAGTCCAGCCCTCCAGGCCCGAACTGTCCAAATGCCCTTAATCAAAAGACCAATGACATCAGGAGATTAAGTATCATGTTAGGCTGGATAAATTATTTAAAATGGATTTCATCTTTGGGATTTCAACTAACATAGATACTTTTGTGATCCACTGCACTGACTACGCCTTTGCTTGCAGAATATATGGAATCGGGTGCAGGACCTTCAGGGGCACCTGTCGAAAAGGACAAAGGAAAGAAGTCAAGAAAGACTCCTCAAGGGAAAGAGGACAAGGACCAAATGAAATACTAGTTCCAGGGTGAGCCTCTGCACTCGAAGATTACCACGAATTGGAAAGAAATCACTAACACCAAAATAGGCCATGTCAATATTGACGAATTGATACAAAGGGTCAGGGTCAATCCAACGACCAAGAATGCAAGACTGATAAGACAAAGCGGAATAGTAAAGGCAACAGGGTTTCCTCCATCTCTTGTAGTCCCAGAGCTTGTCATGGCTTGTTGGTAGGCATATCAATCAGATACAATGACAATTGTCGACAGGGATGGTAACGTTCTTGCTGACATGTCGGTTGAAGGAATCACAAAAACCTTCCATATCCCTACTTTTCAAGAAATGGAAATGCCCACCATTAAAGAATGTCAGGCAGCATGGGATGATAATCCAGCGGGCTGTAAAAGGTCAATAAATCAACATTGGCTTAAAGAAAAGTGGGGCAGTGTTGCGAAGGTTCCTCATGAACTCTTTCGCAGTGACTTCCACGAAGATTACCATGACTTGGTCACGATGCTAAGCAGGGTGATGGGCCTCCCTATAGCCGCCTTCTTTCAGGAATGGATGGTGTACTTCGTCAAGCAGATCCTTCAGGGGAATGATGATGTTACAACAAAGACCTCATTCGATTGGGGAGGTATAATTAGCAACTGCTTTCATGAGCAGTTCCTCAACGTGAAGAAAAGCTCCAAATTCTATATGACTCCATACCTTGTGTACTCCTTGGCAGACCAGAGACAATACAACGGGTTATTTGTGGCACCCGATCAGGAGCAGGGTCAAAAAATCAAGGTCTATGACAGATACCCTCAGCTCCAGTACTAAAACTTCAAGATGGAGTATTGCAGGGTGAATGATGCCTTCATCGGCCATATTGTCAGAATGATTGCCGGGGATTTCAAAAGGAGGGTTTCCCACAACGCTAGGGAATTTTTTGAAGCAGTATACCTTCCTCTTCATTCAGTACTTGAAGTTCACATACATTCATGCCCAGGGCTTCACTAAAAGGCCAAACAAGTTGCCTCGATACCCCAACGATCGAATAATTCTATTGGAGCTTTCTTGACAGCTCCAACACATACAGGCGGTCTTCAGTGGAAAACACATAGTAGGGATCTCTTATCCCATGACTCTTGGCCAGGGCATGTATAAGCTACAAACTTCCCAGTGTGCTAGTAACTCTGAGAAGGAACTGAAGGATTACCATTTTCACATGCATACTGCTCGCCCATGGATGGACCCATATGGACACATAAGGAAGGCATTAGGACCAGGGTTTTCTCATCTCCACCACATTAAAGACTTTTGAGGGGATTGTCAAGATGATAAAGAGGTACGTGCAAGGCACTATATGCGGATGACTGTGCATTTTATAAGGAAGGTGCAACCATTTCCTATTTCGGACCAGGTCGAGGAGGACGATAGCACCATAATGGACCCCAGGTACCCCGCAGTTGCCAATTTGCCGCTACCAACAATAGACTGGGATGAGCGGGAGGTTGATGACCTAGATATCATAACCAAGCCAATCTTGGCTCATACTAAGGAGTGGCTTGATGGACGGATAGCCCAATTGAAACATCGGGAAGTGATTTTGATTTATGAAGGGCTCAAAAGTGAGCCAAGTGCCATAGAGGATGTCATTGCCACCACTTCAACTGGCGAGACATCCAAGTCTCCTCTAGTCACCAACTCCAAGAAGAGAAAGGAGATAGAAATAGAACAGTCTCCTGACCCCAAGGTCTATATAAGGAAGGACTCGGGGGGCTCACCCTCCAAGAGACTTAAGCAAATAGGGGGTACGACGGAACAACTCTTGACGCAAGAAGTAGAAGGTACTATCAAATCAAGCCTATTTTGGCTCTTCCTGCCCCGACTGTCGCACCATCTACCTCCCTGGCTATGGTCGCCGCTTCCCCACTGGTGATGGACATCTCTGTCCATCTTGCCTCTTTGCCCCTGACCGAGCCTGTGATTGTAATTGACTCTTCTTCCACCATGACAATGCCTCCTTCCTCTGCTACCATGTCACCCACTACATCACTCCCATTGCCTATGGTGATGACACCTATGCCCGCTCCTGCCTTCCTTGAGGCCTTCTTGAAGCATATGCAGAATGTCCGTTATGAGCTCTCCCAAATCCTCATGGATCCTATGCTTCAGGTAGCCTTGGCTCAGGTCCTTGCCATTGCCCAACCTTCACAGCCTTCGACAGGGCCGCCGGCGAGTGGGAAGAGCGAGAACAAGGGGCCTCAAAGCCCTTTGAGGAGGAGGTCGATGAATATCACGAGCATCCGAAGTATGAACATCGCACTATTGACAGGGTTGCCTACGAGGAGGAGGGAACTAGTTCCTCAGAGAGTAGGGATGAGGAAGATAGCACTGGTGGCAAGGTAATCGTGCAAGCCTTTGACGATGATCTTGAAGAAGAGATGGCCCGACAGCCAAAGGACACTGAAACAAAGGTAGAAAGGCCGCTCCTTGAAGAAGAAGAATGGCAACAAGAAGATAAAACTAAGGGAAAGGCCCAAGTGGTCAAGGCCCTCAAGATCGAGCAATTCAAGGAACATACACACGAGGTTGAACAAGTTAAAGGAAAGAAAGGGGAGGAAATGGAAAAGAAAGAAATTCCCCTACAATAATCGTTGGCCAAGCCTCCTATTATGCACATTATGTTCATCCAAGACTCTGATGAAGAAGAAGGAGATGCTGCCAAGGAGAAAGAAAAGTCCCCAGAAGATAAGAGAGCAAAAACCTTGGCCTTGATCGACAGGGGAGAGGGTGGCCATGATTCACCTAAGGGAAAATCTGCCATACCAAAATGGTTGGAAAAGCAGCTTGAAAAGAAAACTCCCGTACTAAAGGACCCGAGAGCGAGACTAGAAGCTATCTTAGCATGAGCTCAAATCGCAACAAAGAAGGAAAAGAAGCTTAAGACCAGATCCAAAGTAATGATGGATGCTTCTGGGTCTCGAGCTATGCAAGTAGCCACGCCTATGGTAGGTCAGGAAGGGATAACTTACAACATCTCCACCATGGATCTAGGGACCGCCACTAGAGAACAAAAGGTAGGGAATCTTGAGGAGTTGGTGGCCACGGTGGTACATTTGATAAGGCAAGACAAGATTTCAAAAGATGAGCTCAAAGCACAGGTGGCTGCTTTAACAGATTACATCCAGCAGTGGTCATCGATGGATGACCTACCTACCATGTCCACAACCGCACTCCAACTGCTATCTAAAGAGAAAATCGACAAGATGGAAAAAAGAAACAACTTGGAGAATACTACGGAGGACTAGTTCCAACAAGTCTTATATGTTGGAAACATGGGAATTGGCCGGGCTGTTCGGACAGCCAACAAGTTCTTAGACCTATAACAATCCTTGGAGGGCACCAAGAGGCTATGCAATGACTTCCTTGTAGTATACGACTCCACCTTCCCAAAGATCAAGGCTATCCTTCAATTGCCAGAAGCCATGTGGGAAAAGGAGCTTGCGTTTAAAAAAAATGATCACTGGCTGGTGGATGTGTGGCGGTGAGACTTTGACAACTGGAAAGAAAGATTGGAACAAATAATGAACAAAGTGGACCCATATATCAAATGGATCAAAGAGATCAAGGCAGAATGTGCTCATTATCTCAAGATGATGACAGAATATGATATGCCCGCAATACAGATGGATCCGGAGAAGATAAAACCTTACTTTCAAAAGAAGATGGAGGACGGGATGTCTAGCGAAATGATGGTGGAATTCATGAGTTTTGCTGCCCGTGCCTTCAATCAATCAGAGCTATTCAGGGACCAGGGCGCCAAGTATGATGAGGAATGGAAAAGGCTAGAGGATAATGTGGAGTGGAGCTACCAAGTGCTAAGGTATGAGATTATTGAAGTGGACAAACTCTAGGCAGTCATCCTCAAGTTCATAGAATATGCAGCATCCAAGAAGCAGGAGAACAACCCTCTTGATGATAAAGAGCTCCCTAAAGAGTAGCTATAGTAAAACAACAATCAGCTAAAAGACAAAATGCTACAATACCGTCACTAGAGGACAAAATAAGGAAGGGACAAAATGTAATTTTAAATTGTGATATATTAGGGGTAGGTGAAACCCTATTTTGTAATGAATCTTGGCCACACAATGAGAATTAATCTTGGCCATTCATTTGATCTTTGGGACACTATAAATAGGGCTCTCCTCTCATTTGCAAAGAGAGTTGAGTTGTTGTAAAGACATGCTGCAGAAATTTATAAGGAAAAGACATTGACTTGGTGCATTTTCTGAGTTTCTCATGTGTTACTTGATTCAATCTCCATTGTTAGATGTTTAACTTAGATTTTATTGTTGTTCTAGCTAATTGTTCTCTTGCCTTGGTAGATTTTAGGAATGCTGTCCTATGATCATGAAAATTCCTGCTATGTAGATGACTTCTTAGTCCATACTTTTTTCTGTTTGTTGATGGTAGATAGCTGCGTAAAGTTAGCCTGGGCTTGAATTCAAAGCTGCTCCAAAAATTTCATCTTTGTTCATGCATGCATATGGTGAATGAAAGATGAAGCATTTGTAGACTTTAGAAGATAGCACAAATACCATGAGACTGTGAGATTTCTGGTTAAGTGGAATATTGTTTTAGGAAGCTGTCCATTGCAGGAACTCCATTATCACTGTTCACAGTTAGTTGCAGATCTAGGAGCATTCTCTCTTCCCTGCCCCTTTTTCCTTTTTTTAAAATAAGTATCTTAGGAAAGGTTCATTGCACATTATAAAGCCAAATCTAATGATAAAATGGAGTTCAAGACTGTTGTTTGAACCTACAAAAAAAGCACAACTTCTCCATCTTAGGAACTCCATTTCAAGATCCAACTTCCCATGCTTTGTAACCCATCTGTAAGCCCGCCTTGTGATTCCAGCAAATCACATCAAACAATTGAGATATTCCAAGCACTGTCAAGACCTGACATTAGAGACCTTGGGATAGTGTTCTGCAATTTGATTGTGCAAGATTGTCTTTCAAGAGAGGTAGTGCACCTATGTACTGCCTGTGTTGAGAGTGCATAAAAAACACATCAACACAATTTTGAAATTGGGTAAATGAAATATTTTCAAAAATTGGTTCCACTTACTTTCTAGTGGTGTGGGGCTCATCATCAGATTTTGTTGCTAGTACAATTTATCATGTATTGAAGTTAGATCATCATTTTCTTCTAAGCTCATTTTATTTCACCTATATCTCAAATTATCATGATTCTCATGACATTGGAAGTGTATTTTAGAGCTTTTCAGATCCATCCATACACTTTTTTTAGAATATTCATCAGGTATATTTTATTTATTTTTTCATGATTTCACATTTTGGATAATTACTTGGATGTCTTGGCACCTGGAAATGATTTGTTTGCATGATATGAATTCATTTGATAAGATTTACATGCATTGAGGTTATTAGTCTTTGAATTAATCATTTGAGGAGGTTTCATTTTTTTTATGTTCATCCTTCCGTGGTCATCCTAAAAAAGGATAATTATGAGTCTTGGTAAAATGGCATCTTGACACATCTCAGGTGGCTTGATATTTTTCCTTATCTTTATGGCCTCATACTTGAACCAAACACACTATGGGTAGATTATCTTGGGGTAACATTGTCGACCATGGTGTAAGAGTTATTTTTTCTAATGTTGATCATGACACTATGTGTGTTGTATCCAAAATTGATTATCTCTGCGCACTTTGGACTAGACTTTGGGAGATCCATGGACCTCATATCTCTCTATTATTAAAGGATCTTCGTTCATCTTTTCTCATTCCCCTTGATTATGTAGATTATATACCCATTGATGATCATACTTTAGAGGATCTTGATTATATCATAAGTCTTTCATGTTTCAATGGTTCAAATACTTGTCTTCATGTTCCCACTCTTCAAATCAAGATTCAATCGCCATCTTATGTTGTTCCTAATTATCTTGAAATTACCACATCCATGGCCCCTATTTATTTAGTGTAACAGAACATTCATCATCTTTTAGACATAGATACTTGAGATTCATATCTTACAAATATGTCATCCTTGTTTATGGAGTCTTAGATTGATAATTTGGAGGAATATTTTGAGGAAATTCATCTCCTCGTTTCTAATAACCACATCATCACCGTTGGCTTTTCATCACCATCTTTGGAGCTAGTTCTACATCAGTCTATATATATTCTTGAATTGGCATCATCTCATTCCACCGTGTATAAATTTGAGTAGTTTTTAGAGGCACACATCATTTGGATTTGGATTCCCTATTCATCCATCTTATAGGAATGGATTCTTCAAAATATGGATTTTTTTCTTCCTAAAGGGAGAAATGTTGTTTAAATGTAGTGGATCATGTTTTGTCTTCAAGATTTCATCCTTGGCACAAGAACTACTTCTTTATGGAGGGGATTCATATCCTCATTTTCTCTCTCTTATTGGGGCAAATTCATTATAATTATGTGATAGAAGCAGTCCTGGAGGGGTCATATCTAGCCCTCCTTTTCTTCTTTCACTAGTGCATTTATTTCTTTTTCTCTCTTTTGGTGAGAAGTTTTTTCCCATGTGGCTTTCTCTTTTTCTCCAATCATTAGAGATTTCATTTGTTTCTACATGGGTATATGAGACCCAATTTATCATCCATCATTAGGTTTTTTCTATCTTCTCCCTAAGTTGATCATAAGGGGGTATTGGAGTAAATAGGTAATCACCTAGTAACTAACCGATAATTAATTATTAGGACAATTTTACTTTATTCACTTAAGATAAACTTAGGAAATGTTTTTATTATTATTAGATTGAGCTATTTTTAGGTCATGTCTCATTGTATAGGATGGGGAAGCTTGTCATGATCTAACTTATCTTCACTCAAGGTTTCATCTAGGTTTGATTTTTCACTTTTATAATCATTCATCCAGGTGCATCCAATTTAGGTTTATTCAAATTAATTCAATGCATGTACAATTTCTTTTTTGGATTAGTCATTCTCTCAAGGTTACAAGCACACAATCATGGATTTTTCTCTCTTCATATGATAGGAGTTTTGGTTGTATGTGATTTCTAAGAGCTATGGGGTTCACTATCAACTCCAATATGGATAAGTATTATGGTATTGCTACACAAGAAAATAGGAGAAATAAGGTTGTGTGTTGATTTTATAGAACTAAATAGGCATGGATACACAATCCTTTCCCCACTCCATTCACAAAAGAGGTTCTTGAATAAGTAGTAGGTAAAGAAGTATATTCCTTTACAAATGGGTTTTTAGGATATCACCAGGTGAAAATTGAGAAAGATGACCAATTTAAAATCACATTTGATACAAAATGGGGATCATTCATATTCACCATAATACCTTTTGGATTAAATAATGCATCATCAATATTTAATAAAATCATGATCAATGCATTTAAAGACTTCATTCATGACTTCTTAGAAGTATACCTTGATGATTATTATTTTCATTTATTAATCAAAGTAATTTGTATGATGTTAGAAAGATGTAATAGCCTAAAAATATCATTAAATCTAAATAGTGCATATTTATAGTACCTTTTGGTACACCATTAGGATATACTATACTTAGATAAGGCTTAATAGTGGACCACTTATAGTAGTAATAATATTAAACTTCCCAAGCCCAAAGATGGTTATAGAGGTGATTTTTTTTGGGATATATTGGTTACCACATAAATTCAATTAAAGGATATGTGACAATTACAAGAGACGTAGGAAGAAAACAAATAAAAGCTTCCATTGGATAGAACTATGTCAAGACACCTTTGATACACTAAAAAAGTAAATAGAAAAAGCACCAATATTAATATTTCTAGATTGGAAATATCCCTTTTCATGTGAATGTGGATACTTCAAAAACTGTATTTGGAGTTATGTTTGCACAACCAAGAAGAAACAAAAACCATCCAATTGTATTTTCTAGTTGTAAGCTATCACAAGTAGAAATAAATTATACCACCAAAAAAAAGAGACTTTAGAAATGGTTTATGTACTTAAATTTTTTAGAAACTATCTTCTATTAACTTCATTCATATTATTTATATACCATAAACTAATAAAATACTTGAAGAATAAAACAATTATATAAGGGAGAATACACATATGTTTATTACTCTTTCATGAATTCAAATTTAAAATCATGGTAAAACTAGGAAAAGAAAATCAAGGACCTAATTACTTATCTAGAATTAATTCAAGGGAAGAACCAAGACTAGCCAAGGAAGAATTACTCAACACAAATCTAGTTTGATTAAATATTGTACTAGAAGAACTTATAGAGGTAGACCAACTACTCTCCATAACATAACTCCTATAAAATAGCTCCAAGAATAAATAAAATAAACTATTGTGAAAAGATCAATATTACACATTAATTGAATAACTTCACATAATATAAAGAGATTAGATAATAAAAAGAATACTTTTGGAACATGAAAAAGAGAGCATGTTACAAGAGAATCTCATTAAGGTATATCAGGTGGGCATATCTCAAGAGGTCTATGGTTGCCTACACTTTTCAAAGATCCAAATAAATACATAAAACTTGTGATATTACTAGTAGGTCTATGGTTGCCTACACTTTTGAAAGATCCAAATAAGTGCATAAATTGTGATATATCTCAAAGGGTACAAAAACATATCAAAAGAGATAAAAGGCCTTTGTAGCTAATACTAGTGCAAGCCCCATTTACGAAATGAGAAACTGACTTCATTGAACCCATCAAACCCCCCACCAAGACATCAAAACTATGATTAATATTAACGGTAATAAAATATTTTACTAAATGTGCTAAGACTAAAGAAACATGAGGTTATATAGCTAAAATTTCTACAAGAAACTAGGAAAATATTTTTATAAGCAAGACAAGTACATATTTATTAGACACCTTTAAAATCACTCACAACAAAAGTAGTCCCTACCACCCTCAAGAAAACATAAAAAGTGAGGCTTTAAACAAAATTATAGGTGTCATACTTCTATAATGGGAAATAGAAAGATTATAGGTGGGGACATGAAACTACCAATAATTTTATAGGTTTACAAAATAACCTATAGAAAACTAACTATTTTTTCCATTTAATTATATGGAACTAATGCATCATTACCTATGTATAATATCTTAAGTAATTTAATACTAGATACTAAGTTGTTGATGAGGATGAATATTCACAAGAAATATTGAGGGAATTGAAAATAGATGAGAAAAGGTTGTTAGCAACTTATAACTAAAGTCTAGAGAAAAAGCACCAAAAATCATTGAATGGTAGAAAATTGTGGCAAAAACATTCCAAATTGTAGACATGGTCATAATATATGATGGTAAACTCAAGAAATAGGGTAAATTAAAAATGATTTATTAGATGTGTATAAAAATACATAAATAATAGAGTCAAGAGTTGCTAAGTTAAAAACATTAACCATTAAAAGGCTATGTCAATAGGACACAATTATAACATTATTATAAAGATACTTAAGGAAAATAAAATTGTAAAAAGTGTATTATGTATATAATAGACAAAGTGTATTGGTCAATGGCATAATCAACAAGCAAGGAATCTAACATAAAGAATGATGTGAATAATATTAGGAATATGGTGATTACATGTGGTTACTATTTATAGTAAGTTTAAATTTGAGCATAGATTGGTTCAATTTTTTCACAAAGCTATGGTTTGGTTAAATAAGCATGCTCATAAAGTTTCGTCACGAGATTACATTTTGATTTGAAGATATTAAAGTTTTTATTTTGAGAGTTTGAAAGTCTAGTTTGAAGGTATTAGAGTGGTTTTTTGGGCCCAAAATTGGCCATAACTAGCAAATCATGTTATAGCTTGATAGAGAAATTCATGAGATTTTTGGTAGTTCAAATGGTTTGTCAATCAAACTCCTAGATCAAAAGTTATGGCCTTTGGCCCTCTAGAAGTTGCGTCTCCTAAAATAGGAGATGTAAAAACATGTTGAACACATAAATGAACTGTAAAGAGGAGTTACATGTGTTGGTGTGCATGTTGACACATCATAGAGCATCTTTGGTTGGAAATAAGATTCAACACCACTTTTTGGGTGGTTTTAGCACATGGTTTTGTAATACCGTTTGACAGTTTCATGTATTGTATCTCCTATGTATTAGGTGCATGAGATGGTGGTTGTGTGTAAGAGTCATATAGTTGTTGAGCTTCCTTCAAATCTCTCATTGGTGATACTCATATGAGAAATCTTTCTCTACAAGTATATTGTAATCTTGATTTTTAAATAATATATTGGGCGGCTTTTGGAGCATGCAATTTTTCTCTTGAAAGGGTTTTCCCCATGTAAATCACTATATTGTGGTATGAATACTATTTGTGTTTATTTATGTTTAATTTATGTAACTATTATAAAAATATGAATTTATTTTGCATAACCCTCCTCTCAAGATTATTGTAAGAAGTTGTTATGCTACTTTAGCTTCCTTACAAGTGGTATCAGAGCTTGATCACCATTAGTTTCAATTGTGGGTTGTTGGGTTTTTTGAATTAATTTGGTTTGGGTGGGAGCTTGTGTAGAAGATACCTTGTGATCTTGTTGTAGGAATTTTAAAATGACAAGTTCATCAGAGAGAATAAAGGTGGAGAAATTTTTTGGTAATAATTTTGAGATATAGAAGTAAAAGATAGAAGATCTATTAATAGATGGAGATTTGTGGTATAATGTTGATGGAAATGTTTTAAGTCCCACAAATGCTACTTTGGCTACTCAATATGATTGTAAAAAACATAAAACAAAGGTTCTAATCAAACTATGCCTAGCATACTATATTTTGAACAATGTCCATGAAGAATCCTTTGTAAAGAAACTGTGGAAGAAACTTGGTGAGATCTATCAAGCCAAATCTTTAGTGAATATTTTTTCTTGAGGAAGAAATTGTATACCTTGAGGATGGAAGAGGGTGGATGAATTGTAGACCACCTAGAAACATTCAATATGTTGGTGGCTTAATTGGCACCAGTTAATTTAAAATAGATTCAAAGAGGAAAGATGTTAGATCTTGCTTTGTTCTTAAATTGATTTGTGGGATTCTCTTGTTATGGCTACTGTGAGTACTTCTATTTTATTGAAAGTTGACGATGTTGTGGGTTATTTTATTTTTGAAGAGATGAGGAGGAAGGTATCCATCAGTACCAAAGAGACCCTAAATGTTTGTGGAAGACCTAAGGGAAAAGGTAAGAATAATGAGAAGTGTGATAAATCCAAGACCAAGGGGAGATCCAATTCTCCTAGAAAGTCCATAGTGATTTGTTGGAACTGTTGTAAGCTTGGACACTTTTGTAAGGAGTGTTAAAAAGAAAAGAAGAAGAAGAAGAAGATATTTGATTTTGATTCTAAGTCTTAGAAGGAAGATGCTGATGCATTCATTGCAACTTTGGCTACTTGTGCAGGTAATAATGCAAGGTTAACTGAATCAGGTGCATCTTTTCATATGACCTCTAATAGAGATTGGTTTTCTGAATATGAAGAATTTGATGGAGGTAATGTGTACTTGGATGATGATTATTATTCATCTATTATTGGCTGTGGTAAATTTAGAATCATATTTTTATGGTAGAATAAAAAGGATTAATGATGTGTTGCATATCACTTGGTTATCACAAAATTTATTATCAATTAGAAAACTAATAGATGCAAGTGTATATATATCCTTTTATTATGCAAGATGCAAGATAGTTAGAGGTGCTATGGTGATTTCTATGGTGTCTGATTTGGCACATTATACGAGCTTGATGCATACACTATTGAGTGTAATAGTACTTTTATGAGAAGTTAGTATGTGGCTACTTCATTGGAAGAGGTGAGGTTTAATCTTTAGTGGATGGTCATGGATTTTAGGTACCAAAGAGTGATTTGTCTTCTAAATCAAAGTTACCTACAAAGTAGACTATGTTATGGCACCAAAGACTTGGATATATTGGAAAAAAGGGTCTAAGAACCTTGAAGAAAAACCTTATTGAAGGGTTGAATGATTGTAATCTTGATTTTGATTTTTACGAGCATTGTATTTATGATAAACAAAATTATGTTCATTTTTACTCAAGTTCTCATAAATCTTGCACCATGGTGTATCTGATCTTATTCATTCTAATGTTTTCGGTCTTGTAGATGTTCCTTTGTTTGTAAAATCCATATATTATGTTTCATTTATTGATGATTATAGTAGAAGGACATGGGCATATATTCTAAAGAGTAAATTTGAAGCTTTTTAGTTGATTTAAATAATTTAAAGCAATGGCTAAGCTGAATATTGGAAAGAAAATAAAACATTTGAGGACTAACAATGGTAGTGCATTTTTCTCTAATTATTTTGATAGATTATGTAAATTATGGCATTTTGAGACAAAGGATAACTATGTATTCTCCACAACAGAATGGAGTTGAAGAAAGATTGAACATGACATTTATGGATAAGGTTAGAAGTATGCTTAGTGGTGTTGGTATAGAACAAAATTTGTAGGCTGAAGTTGTTCTCCTTGCTTGCTACCTGATTAACAAGTCTCCTACATCAAATCTTGTTGATAAGATTCTTATAGAGGTGGGGTTGGGCCATAAGCCTTCATTGATACATCTTAGTGTTTTTGGTTGTGAGGCATATGCACATGTGCCAAAGGAGAAGTGAACAAAGTTAGAGAACAAGGCTATGAAATGTATCTTCATCGGATATGTTATGGTGTGAAAGGATGCAAGCTTTGGGATCTTGTAGCACAAAAGGTAATTTATAGTAGAAGTGTAATTTTTAGAGAAACTAAGCCTTATTATGTTACATTGCAACCAAAATAAAATGAACAAAAAGATGTGATTCAACTTCCTTCTATGCCTAAGAAAGTTGAATCGAGACCCCTAGATAAACAAGAAGTTTAGGGTATCTCATCTAGCTTTAAATCTTCAAAAGAGGAGGAAGAACCTCTAACTCATCTTGTTCGAAGGTCTACAAGGCATAGACAACCACCTGAAAGGTATTCACCTGATGACTAGAGACATATTTTTTCTTTGAATACTAACATGGATGAACCTAGATTTATAGAAGAGGCATTAAGTACATGAATGACACAAAATCCTAGAAGATTGCTATGGATGAAGAAATGACAACTTTGGAAAAAAAGATACAAGATATCTAGTACCATCTTCTAAAGGATGTAAACTTATTGGTTTCAAATGGGTGTTCAAGAAAAAGACTGGTCTAGATGGAGGTATTGATAAGTATAAAGCATGATTGGTTGAAAAGGGTTACTCTCAAGTTGAGGGTATTGATTATGTTGAGATATTTTCTCCTATTGCAAAAATTAAATCTATTAGATTCTTACTTTCTATTGTTGTTTCTTATGATCTATAGGTTGAGTAAATGGATGTGAAAATGACTTCCCTTCATGGTGATTTGGAGGAGGATATTTTTATGACACAACTAGAACACTACATGGTGAAAGGTAAAAGTAATTTGGCTTGTAAATTTAAGAAATATTTGTATAGCCTCAAACAAAGTCCTAGGATGTGGCAACAAAAATTTGATACATATATGTTGAGTTTGGGATTTGAGCATTCTAAATTAAATCACTATGTTTATTATAAAATTGATGGCGATCATTTCTTGTTTATTGCATTATATGTTGATGATATATTATTTATTGGTAAAGAGAAGTTAATGATTTTAGAACTAAAGTCTCAGCTTGCTACTAAGTTTGAAATAAAAGATCTTGGTGCATCTAAACATGACCTTGGGATGGAATAAGAAGATATAGAGTGAATAGAAAGCTATGGATTTTCTAGAGTGAGTATGTTAATTCAATTTTATAGAGGTTTAACATGTAGGATTGTAGACCATTGTGTGTTTCTTTTATAGTTGGAACACAGTTATTCCCATTAAAGATGGAAGACATGAGAAGAGTACCTTACTAGAGTGTAGTTGTCCAAAGTTTGATGTATGTTATGGTCTACACTAGACTAGATATTTCCCAAACAGTGGGAGTTCTTTCTAGATATATGTCTAATCTTGGTAGAGTTCATTAGCATGCAATTAAAATATTCTCTAGATATTTGTGGGCTACCTCAAAATATTCCTTGTGTTACCATGTTAATATGGTAGGACATGGGAATTTTATCAATATTTATGGTTATGTGGATTTAGATTGGGAAAGTGAGGTTGATAGCATACAATCCACCAGTGCTTACATGTTTACTTTACTTGATGGTACAATCAGTTGAATGAGTAAGTGACAGGATGTGGTTGCTTTGTCCACTATTGAAGTTGAGTATATGGCAGCTACTCACACTTGTAAACAAGTCGTTTGGCTTAGGATATTGTGTTCAAATATTGGAATAAAGCAAGGTTTAGTGATAATTGTTTTGTGACAATCAAAGTACTATTTACCTAGCTAAGAATCTAACATTTCATGCCAGGACTAAGCATATTGATGTACAATATATTATTTTGTCAAATATATGGTCAAGGATGGTAGGGTGAAGGTGGTTGAGGTCGATACTTTGATGAATGTTGTAAATTTATTAATGAAGCATGTGAGCAAAATTAAGTTCAGATGGTTTTTAGAGTCTATGGGCCTCACAACCTCTAGTGATTAAATTGTGATGTTGATACTCCCTATTCTCTTGCAAGGTGTTCAACACATGGGAGAATGTTAGGAAAATGGTGTCTCAACCTTGAAATTAAATGAGGTTACTATATATAGTAAGTTTACATTTGAGTATGGATTGGTCAAAAAAAAATCTCAAAGCTACGGTTTGGCTAAATAAGCATGGTCATAAAGTTTTATCATGAGATCACATTTGGATTTGAAGATGTTTCTATTTTTGAAAGTTTCAAAGTCCAGTTGTAAGGCCTTAGAGTAGTTTTTTGGGCTCAAAAGTGGTCATAATCGACAAAGAAGTTTATAGAGATTGATAGAGCGCTTCATGAGCATTTTAAAAATTCATTAATTAGACTCTCAAATAAAAAATTATGGCCTCTTGAAGTTGGGTCTCTTAAAATGGGAGATGTAATAACATGTTGAACACATAAATGAGTTGTAAGGGGGGGTTGCACATGTTGGTGTGCATTTTTATACATCATAGGACATATTTGGTTGGAGATAAGATTGGGAACCACTTTTTGGATGCTTTTAGCTCATGATTTTGTAATACCGTTTGATAGTTTCATGTATTGTATCTCCTATATATTAGGTGCATGAGTTGGAGGTTGTGTAAGAGTCATATAGTCATTGAATTGCCTCTAGATCTCTGGTTGGTGAGATTCATATGATAAATCTTGCTCAACATGTATATTGTAATCTTCTTGATTTTTGAATGATATATTGGGAAAATTTTGGAGTGTGCGTTTTTCTCCCAAAAGGGTTTTCCCTACATGAATCATTTTGTTGTGGTATGAATGCTATTTGTGTTAATTTATGTAACTACTATAAAGATATAATTTTTTTTGCATAACCCTCCTCTCAAGATTAGTGTAGGAAGTTGTGATAAGGTATAAATAACCTCATAATTATAATAAGCTAAATACCCTTTGTTGTTCTTACCAATCACTTTAGCCTTGCCAATTGTTTATTTTTAGTATCAATAATTATCTAATTTTTATGAAATGATGTATAAATCTTTATTTCTTAAATCGATTGAAATTAGCTAACTATTGTTGATTTAATGGTATAGATTTCAAGTCATTGTACAAGACTTTTGCATGACCGAAGAATGAAGTGGACTTTGAGCGGACTTCAAGTAGTTGGAGTTAAAGTGCTAGAAGTTTAGGTGCCAAAAATTTAGGCGTGCAAAGTGCAACAATCTCCTTTAAACTTTTTGTTTAAGACTTTACGACTCCACTCTGAGCCTTTATTATGTTTTTATGTCATGAACATCTATTAAGTAAGTCAATTGTAATTCTATTAAAAAACTTTTTCAATGGTGATCTACTGCCATCTGAAATTTAGGATTTTTTAAGTAGTATAAATATGTGTAACTACCAAGACAAGAGGTTACTATTATGTTGTTATGATATGCTTTGAATATTATTCAACTATGTCTTTTTGTTACACTTTGATGATATGAATAAATAAATATTGCCAGTTCCATTCCGAGTCAACAGTTCTGTGCAATGGAGTTATCATGAATGGATTTATTTTGAAGATGTGAAAGTACATGTGATCTGAGTTAATCATAGGCACACCTGAGAGTTGTCCACTCGAGGGATTTCTTAGAGTAGATAAGTATTTCTCTTGTTAATATTGTTACTTTCATTTTTTACATGTCAAATTTGGATGAATCTTATTTTGTGTCGAGCTCTGTTATGCACTCCTATAGGTCGTAGTTTTAAGTTTGCAATCTTCAAGTTCTGTTCATTTGGAAATTTAGGAGCACCTACTCTTGTTGTTAGTTACAAGTCGTTAAGTGTACTTTCTGTTAGCAATTAGTCGTTAGTGTTAGATTCTTTCATTTAAATTTTATAGTTTAACTGCAAGTATTAATTCCTAGGTAATTCACATGCTTTCTAGAATAAGAATTTGAATGCTTTCTAGTTTAAATTTTGTTTACAACCATTTTAAACATTCAAAAAATCTAAGAGAGATAGCCAAGAAATCCCCTATTGTATGCAACCTTTGAAAACTACCTGATTGACTTAATTGATATATTTCTAACTAAAGTGTTAGGACCTTACAACAACCTGTCACCTTTTGGAACCGTCACTAGGAACATTCCTTTTCTAGTGTTAATAGGAGATTTCTTGGATACCTCTTTTAGGAAAAATAGTTGCTAGGCTTCTTTTTCTGCATGGTCAGGAAATGAGGTCCGCATGGAATATTCGTACCAAAAACCCCACAAAATATGTTCCAACCACAAGCAAGGAGGTAGAAGTCTCAACCAAAGAACTTATAGAATAATTGATCGAGTAGGATCAACATGAGACCTCCCAGTATACCCCAAAACCTTGCCTAGTAGAGAAAACCTTTATAGAGGAAAGCATTCCTTCACACACCCCAGAGCCTCAACCATTAGAGAAAACCTTTGAAAAGGAATGTATTTGTTTCAACATCATTTGTGATAACCATAGAAATGACGCTAACCCAAGAGGGGGAGCATGAACATTCACCTATCCTATTGCTCTTGACCAATATGATTATACACCTATGAAAAACATTTCACCATCCATCTTAGCAACCTTCAAAGGTTTATCCTCCGAAGACCCTGACCAATTCATTTTTGAGTTTAAAGTTTTGTGTCAGATGTATGTGTTGTGTGGTCTCACAACATCCCCCATTTTACCCCTTGGCAAAATGTGGGCCCCTTTTTTTTTCCTTGTCCTTTGCTCTGTTTCTTTCACTTGCTTTGGTTTTGTTTTGCTGCTTGGTGGGTTGTTGATCTTTTCTTTCATTTTCACTTGGCCTTTTGTTGTTATATCCTTTTGCTTCCCATATTTGGTGTTTAAGTTTGCTCACAATGTTTGATATGTTACTGGAAACTGGAGTCTCAGAATCCTGTGTTTGTGTTAAGAGAATTTGTATCTTCATATGATTCCAGTTTCGCTTGGTATTTCATTGACCGGAGTTGTCAATCCCAGTAATTTCCTTTTTACTAGAGTTTGATATTTTATTATTTCCTTTTCTTGAAAGTCGGAGACCAGAGAGTCTATTTTGAAATTTGTCGATTTATCTTTTAGACTCGATTTCTGATTTTTTCCTCTCGTTTCAATTTTTCTTTCTCTTTCCTTAGAGGGTATTTCTTGGATCTCGATGTTTGTTCTTTTTCAAAGGTAATACCAGAAAGCTTTAATCCCGGTGATCATCAATCAATCACGTATCTTTAATTAAATATACCTTACAAATAATTAGCATGACATTTGATTGCCACGTATAATCACTACGCCATCTTCCTTCTCAAATAGCGAGCTAGCACAAAAATCTAGGTGTTCATGATTTGGACCATAATCTGTAATGATTGCACCTTTATTCTAGGAATTAATGCAAAATAATAGGTAATTAATGAAGGTGGCGAACTACCTATATACTTGGCACCACCTCAAGCATGCAATTTCTTTTGTAACATTCCACTTCACGTCATATTGCAAATTTGCTAAGGACATTGAATTAACGAAACGACATTGGTGCGCAAGGAGAGGTAAATTTTGAGAAACCAAGACACAACTACCAAGGGTTTTGAAGTTGCATTCTTAAAGATCACCAATATTAACCAAAACCAGGTATGTTTTGAGTAACTGATACCTTGTTGATCATTTCTCAAGCTAAAGATCTTGATAATGGTATTTTCCATTCAGAAATTGAAATATTGATTATTCTTTGATTTGTTAAATTTAATCGAAAATGAACTGAAAATTTTATAAAATGTAAGTTTTGGTTGAATTTAACCCTAACTCACACACAAGACACATATTCTAAAAATTGCAGAACATATTATACAAAATGAGTACTTCTAACGCAATGGCAGAAGATGAATTCAAGTATTGCAATTCACAAGTTGTACCCATTAACGTGGTAGTTACAAACACCCATATGGGATGGTCTTCTAACATTGAAATCCATTCACGACTATTACAAGAGAATGCTTCTCAATGCACCAAGAATGCTATGGAAAATGGGTTACTTCTTGTAGGAGGGTTTCCGCCAGCAATGGAGGCTCCTAAATTAATTATGCAATGTATAAATCATTATAACCCAACCAAGAGGATTGTTGAGAAAGAAGGAATAATTTATGTAGACCTATCATAGAAAGGAATCATATGCACATTTGGTCTACCCATTTACACACAAAAGTTCAATTTTGACATGAAGGCTAAGGCCAAGACATATCAGAATGTTGAAGAGCATAATAGAGAAATTATGAGGTGAAAATCACTGCTCTTGAATGTAAAAATAAAGTGAAGTAAAAAGTGCACTAGCAGTGAAAATCACCTCTTGTGCATAAAAGACTTAAGAAAAACCAAAAGTGCACAAGCGGTGATTTTCACCGCTTGTGCATTTTTGGCAGAGTAAACAAAGTGTAGGAGCGTTGATTTTCAACGCTCCTACATCTAGAGTTGAAAATGACTAAGGCACATGTAGGAGCGCTGATTTTCAATGCTCTGACATGTTTCACAATTTTACCAACTCCCAAAGGTTGAGAGCTGATGAAGATACTCATTTCAAAGCTCTTCGACAGATGGATAGGGTGAAACACTCAAAGGGAGTGTTTGAGTTTTTGGACCACACATTGAGGTGAATTGAAATTTTCCTTATTTTGTGTGCTTGAAATACATGAAAACTATGAAATGGACAAGTTTCGTAGGTAGGTTATCCATGAATTGAGCATTGCTAGATTCCATGATAACAGTTAGCTCCAGCTGGGGATCTTCCTTCAACCATTCTTTGAAACAAATGAAGGGAGAAGAAATCCAAAATTCAAGTGCCTTTATCCTTCCATTGGTCATAGAGTTAGGCGGCGAAAACAAAAAGACTATAAACAAAAAGACGCAAGGACTTGAAATAAAAATATTTACATTTGAGCACTTGTCACCTTACTGTGTAAAGTGTTTGAGATGTTTCCCGTTGTGAGGAAGGAAAAATGGTGTTCCATCCTCGTATGCCAAGAGGAAACCGCTTTCACCATGCAGTTGATGGAATTTGAAAGGTCCTTTCCATAGTGAATCAAACTTCCCATGCATACCCTTTGGTTCTCTTCGCTTATCCCATAGGAGAACAAGATCACCAATTTGAAAATATCGATACTTGGCCTTCTTTTTGAAAATCTTCTTTACTTGGTCTTGATGCTCTGTGATGTGGTTATCCACTTGAACTCACTTCTCTTCCAATTCGAAGAGATACATTACATGCTTATTGATTGAATTGTCAAAAGTCTCATCCTCAATGGCCTTAGCCAATTTGAGGGCTAGAAGTTCTAAGGTTATGGGAATTTCTACATTCAACCCGTACAAGAGTTGGAAGGGAGACACACCAATCACCCGCTTTGGAGTTATTCTATCTACCCACAAATCGTCATACAAAGGTTTGTGCCACAAATGTTGATTCTCGTCCACAAGCTTGTGGATTATAGTCACCAAATTTTTGTTGCTTGATTTGGCTTGACCATTACCTTGTGGAAAATAGTCAGATGAATGAGATAAAGTTATGTTGTGTTCAAAATAGAACTCAATGATCTCGCTTGAGGAGAAGGTAGAAGCATTGTCAACAACAATTTTGTTCAACACACCGAACTTGGAAATGATGTTTTCTTTCAAGAAACTACATACCACTTCAGAAGTGGTATGCTTAGCTGGAATTGCTTCCACCCACTTGGTGAAGTAGTCAATTACAGTTAGGACTTAGGTTTGTCCCACACTAGATGGTGGACTTACTGCATTGATGAAATCAATTCCCCACTGCTGGAAGGGATCTTCAATAACAACTAGTTTTAAAGGCAAAGCTGGCAGCTTTGGCTTACCTACAAACTGTTGACATAGTTCGCACTTACACACCCAAGAGTATGCATCTTGAAAGAGAGTGGTCCAATAGTACTTTGCTCTCAAAATATTGTGAGTAGTTATTGGCACTAAAAGTGTCCTCCACATGCCAAGTCATGGTATGACTTCAACAATTTTATTTGTTGTTCTTCATTGACACATCGCAAAAAGGTTCCATCCACTGCACGCTTGTACAAACCGTTGTCCCATAATACAAAGTTTTCTAATTTTACCTTGATGGTTCTCTTTTCCTTTGAATTTAAATGATCAGGACATTCCCCATAAGTGAGGAAATGGGCGATGTTGGAATACCACTCGTCAGTGGTGTTGATGAACAACACCATTGGAAGTTCACTCAGATCTACCTCTTTAGTTTTTGAAACTTCTCAATAGGAATTATTTTGAGAAATGAGTTGACATAATCCTCACCCACATACCAGCTTGGTGGGATTAATGTCTATGTTGTATTCTTGGATCTTAGCAATCCAATTGCCTCTTTTTGTTCCAAACTCTTGTTGTGTTAAGATGGACTTAAAGGTTGAATCTGGAACTAGGTGATAGGACAGGGTTGGATTGAATCAATCACTGACTTAATGCTCTGGGTATCACCTTTGATAACCCTTGGTGTCACTTCCTCCACCACTCAACCTATAGATCCTAGGCCACCTAGGCACCCCTAGTTTCTCTGCCAACCCTGCTATCAATTCAAGTTCTTAAACCAAGCCAAACTTGGTGCTCTTCCTCTCATGCTATTTCTAGCCCTTAATACTCTTAAAGCCTAGCTCACCTCCAGATTCTTTCAAATCTTGTTGCAAGGGTGTGAAAAGATTCCATGGCTTCAAAATCATCTGACAAAGACTCTGAATCAACCTCCATTCACTAGCTCTCCATCGCTTTCAAGAAAATGCTTTTCTTGGGTTTGAAAGGCTAGTAGCCTTGAGCCCCAATTAGGTCGTTGAACAGGGGAAAATGCTTCTTCTTCCTAAACCCATCAAGAAACTTGGTTCTTTGCTTAGGAAACATATTTCACTTGCCCTCACCTCCAAGATTCCTATAGTTTCAAGACTGCTCAAGCTGTATGCTGTCCAGACACCAAAATGGGCAAGAAGCTAGGCTTTCCTTCACTTTTTCAGGCTAATTCAAAACTGGTGAAAAGTTCTTCATTCAAATGGCTTGTTAAAGGCTCTTCCTTAGCACCATACAGAGCCAAGACACTCCCCTAAATCCTCAAAAAAGAATTTCTTTAAAAAACTTCACTCCCCTGCAAATTATTCACGCTGTCCTCAAGCCTTTCCTAGCCGGGTTCACACTGTCTCGCCTAGGGTAAGGCCTTGAGCATGTTTCCAGAACTTCCAAATTTTCCTACTACTAAAATATGTACACTAATGGAGTTTAGCCACCTTCCCAATGTCTCCATACTTCTTGGTACGGTGGGAGTGCGGGCTAAAACTCCATTTTTATCATAATTTCCAGTCAAAACAAAAATAGAAACAACACAGAATTTACAATAAAAAATGAAAGTGATGGGATTAATAACTAATGAATTATACAAGTGCTTCAAAAAGATTCAATACATACTATTTAATCCAACAAAAAGCTTTACTCAATCATTTATTTGTTCCAAGAACAAGAACACTGTTTTTCTTCAACTCCTGAAAGTACAGTCCATACAATCAAGCTTCCAACCCTCAAACAGGTCGAGAGTGATCTCTAAATAATCTTGGAAAGCAGTTAGGTCTCTTGGGTCGAGGCTTAGATGACCTAACAATGCATTTTATAAAACCTCGTGTGTTTTCCAGCACTTTGGCAATTTTTACAAATTAACCAAAATGAAGAGTTAAAACTACTTAACTCTTATTAACCTCCTTCCAACTAATAAAAACCATCCCTAGGTAACCACTAATGGTCAACATGACCTTATCAAAAACAACAAAAAGGATTTTAAAACAAAACTTCAAAATAAGCTTGCACTTTGGCACTTTGGTAGGTGCTCCTGCACCATTCTCCCCCTCTTAGCACAAAGATCAAGGAACTTGAGGTGATATCAGTGATAGATCAATGCCAAGCTTCTTAAAGTCAGCTTCCTCAACCCAGGTAGCCTCAGATTCATGTTTGTTCCTCCAGTTGACAAGGTGCTCCATGTATACCTTGTGTCTTGTAGCCTTCTTCACCCTGGACTCCAAGATCTTTTCTACCTGAGGTTTCTCTTGATTAGGAAGGGGTATATTATTGATATCCTTAAAGATTTCTTGATTGTTCTAAACCTCATCACTGACTGTCCCCTTATACCTGATCAAATCAGTAACATTGAATACATGGGATATACCCAAATCTGATGGTAGTTCTACCTTGTATGCATTCTTCCCATACTTGGCTAACACCTTGCATGGTCCTACTCTTTCCATCTATATTTTGGTTGACATGCCCTTCTGCAACCTTGATTTGTTTAGATGAACCATAACATAGTCACCTACTCCAAATTTCACATCTCTCCTTGACACATCAACTTTATCTTTTAATTTTTGTGTTGTTGCTGTGATTGTCTTCTTAACCTGCTCATGAATCTCCTTCATGGTCTGGCTGAAGTCTTTTGCATGTCCACTCCTATTCCCCTAAGATCCAAGGTCTCTGAGCTCACAAATGCCTCTTGGGTGCATCCCATACACCACTTCAAATCGAATTTTCCTTGTAGTTTTGTTTACACTATCATTATAAGCATACTCAGCTTGAGAAATCACCATATCCCAGGTCTGTCCATATTCTTTAGTCAACCACCTCAATAGGTTACCTAACACTCTGTTAACCACCTCTGTTTGACCATTGGTCTAAGGATGGTATGCTGATCCAAATGACAGATTGGCTCCCAATCTACTCCATAAAGTCTTCCAAAAATGGCTCATGAATTTCACATCCCTGTCTGACACAATGCTCAATGGAAATCCATGGATTCTTACAACTTCCCTAAAAAAGAGATGGGCTATGTAACTTGCATCATGTGTAGTCTTGCAAGGGATAAAGTGACTCATCTTGCTAAATCTATCCACAACTACATAAATACTGTCAAACCCTGCCTTAGTCTTGGGAAGTCCTACCACAAAATCCATACTAACACACTCCCATGGTCTATTGGGAATGGGCAAAGGTTGATATAACCCTGCATTGCTGGCTCCCCCTTTGGATTTCATGCAAACTACACACTGCTCCACATATTTCCTAACATCTCTTGCTAACTTAGGCCAGTAATAGAACCTTTGTACCATCTCTAAAGTTTTATTTATTCCAAATGCCCACTAAGACTACCATTATGCTTCTCTTGGATCAGATTTTCCCTCATTGATCCTCTTGGGACACATAACAGATTGCCCTTAAATAACAGTCCATTTTGCAATGTATACTCAGCATACTGACTATGAAAATGATTTTCAAAATCTGAACATACCTTGTAGGCTTCTGAAAAGTCTTCATCATCACCATAGAGGTCTTTAAAATTCTCTAATCCAATGCTCTTCAGCTGTATTTCCTGCACTGTCAACATTCTCTTGCTTAATGCATCTGCTACTTTGTTTTGTTGTCCCTTCTTGTGCTTAATGGTAAATGTAAAGGCTTGGATGTACTCCATCCATTTCAAATGTCTATTGCTTAACTTCTCTTGGGTGTTGATGTAACTGAGTGCTTGGTTATCTGTGAAGACCACAAACTCTTTGGTCAATAAATAATGCCTCCACTTCCTAAGGGACTGCACTAAAGCATAAAGTTCCAGATCATAGGTGGAGTATTTTTGCTTGGCTTCATTGAGTTTTTCACTAAATAATGCTATAGGCCTATCTTCTTGACTAAGTACTCCTCCTACTGCTACTCCACTTGCATCACACTCAACTGTGAATAACTTATCAAAACTAGGCAATAACAAAATTGGTTGAGTTGCCACTTCTTGTTTCAGTTTTTCAAACCCTTTTTCAGCCTCTTGAGTCCACTTAAACTTTGTTTTTAGACCTCCCTTAATAGTATCTAGGACTGGTGCACATATACCACTAAAATTCCTGATGAATTTTCTATAAAACTGAGCTAAACCATGAAAGCTCCTTACCTCTATTGCTGTGGTTGGTGTGGGCCAGTTTAGGATGGCTTCCACCTTGCTTGGATCCATCTTCAGGGTTCCTTGGGATACTACAAAGCCTAGATACACAAGTTCTTATTTGAAGAACTCACACTTCTTAAGGTTTATTGCCAACTGTTCTTCTTGTAGCCTTTTTAGAACCATCTCCACATGTTTCAAATGTTCTTCTGCTGTCTTACTAAAAATCAGTATATCATCAAGGTAGACTACTACAAAGATTCCTGTGAAATCCTTAAGCACCTCATTCATTAGTCTCATGAACGTGCTAGGGGCATTTGAGAGGCCAAATGGCATCACTTTTCACTCATACAAGCCATCATTTGTTTTAAAAGATGTCTTCCATTCATCACCCTCCTTGATTCTGATTTGATGATACCCGCTCTTAAGATCCAACTTGGTGAAGAATTTTGCACCTCCAAGACAATCCATCAAGTCTTCAATTCTAGGAATAGGAAACCTATACCTAATTGTGATTCTATTAATTGCTCTAGAATCAGTGCATAATCTCCACTTACCACCTTTTTTTGTTGCCAAAACCACTGGGACTGCACATGGGCTGATACTCTTTTGAATCCGACCTTGACCCAACAATTCTTCCACTTGCCTAGCCACCTCTTGGTTATGCTCAGGAGTAAGCTTGTATGCTGCTTTTTTAGGCAACAAGTCTCTAGGTATGAAGTTAATTTGATGACTTATTGCTCTCTTGGGTGGTAGAGTTGCAGGTGTTCCATCACTCACTATGCTCTTGTATTTATCAAGTAATCTTTGGACTGCTTCTGGTAAGACTGTCCTTTCAACCTTTTCTTCCTCTTTGGACTGCATTAGAACCACATAACCTTCACCTCCTTGATGTAGATTGTTGAGAAACTCTTTACCACTGCTCAACATGATGTTTGGAACCTTGGACTGTCCTTCATCATCCTCAGTCAATGACTGCAGCTTAAAGGTTCTTCCATCCTTCTTGAATTCAATGGTGTTCTCCTTCCCATGATATATAGCACCTCTGTCATACTGCCATGGCCTGCCAAGTAGAAGATGGCATGCATCCATGGGTAGTACATCACAAATTAGCTTGTCTTTGTAGCCTTAAATTGAGAATTCCACTGTAACCTGCTCATTCACTAGAACACTTTGCCCTTTATTCAGCCATGTGACCTTGTAGGGATTGGTATGAGGTACCTTCTACAATTTTAACTTAGTTACTGCCTCCTCAGAGATGATATTATCTATAGAACCAGAATCTACAATGACCTTGCATACCTTTCCAAATATCTTGCACCTTGCTCTAAACAAAGCTCTTCTTTGCTTGGGTTCTTCTTTGACTGGTTGTCTGATCAAAACCTTGTTAAACATCAGATTTTCTCCTACTTCTGATTCTATATGACTGATCTCAGGTGATTTGACACTCATGGTGTCCTCTTGTGCATAGGCCACTCTCTTTTCATTGCTTGAAGAAGAAGCTTTCTCTGGGCATCTATAAGCTGGATGACCTAGCTGGTTGCAATGGTAACATTTCATGGTGGCAAAGTAGGAGTTACTTCTACCTGCTCCTCTTCCTCTGTTTGAACCTCCTTGAGGTCCTCTTCCTCTATTAAATCCTCCTCTTGATGATGTTTCAGCTCCATGTTCAGTGAGCTTAGATTCTCCTTGGTTCCTTTGATCATTACCTCTACCTTGGTAACCTCCACGCTATCCTCTTTGATCTCTACCTCTACCTCTGCCCTTAGAGGACTGATCATGCTTTCTTTTATTCCTCTCTTCAACCTTTATAGCTAGTTGATAACATTGGTGCACTGTCTTGGGGCTGAGTAAAGCCATTTCCTCTTGGATATTCCACTTCAAGCCATTAAGGTACCTAGCCACTTTCAGGATCTCATCTTCTGCCACATTTGATCTCAAGCAAAACTTTTGAAACTCTTCAGTGTAGGTGTTGACATCTTGGTCTTTCTGCCTTAGACTCTGTCTCTTCTTGTGAAGTTGGATCTCATAATCATCTGGCATATATGCTTCCTTTACCTTAGCAACCATTCCTTTGCAGGTTGATATGGGCTGCTTACCTTCTTTCTCCCTCTCAGTCTAAATAAACTTCCACCATGTCAAGGCTGATCCTCTCAACCTTGATTTTGCAACCTTTACTTTCTGTGCTTCTATGACTCCATCACATTCAAAGTGGTTCTCCATGCCATCTATCCAATCCATGACCAAATCAGGATCCATCTTTCCACTGAACAGTGGTATACCCTCAAGTCCTTTTCCACTCAAGGCTTTTAATACCTTCAAGAAAGGTTCCTCCTCCACAACAGGGTTAGGTTCAGGGACCTTGTCCTCCTTTGCAACCTCTTCTTCCTTGAGCACTATTCCTTCCAACCTTGCATTGTTCAATGCCTTCTCTAGTTGTTCTATTCTTTATTTTAGGGACTTGTTGTCCTCTTCTTGTTCTTCAACCCTCTTGGATAATTGTGCATTTGTCACCATGTTGGGAGTCTCACTTGACTCAACTTCTGACATATAAGCCGCTTTCCCAAATCTTTTGCTTGCTCTGATACCAATCTGATAGGATTGAATCAATCACTGACTCAACGCTCTGGGTCTCACCTTTGATAACCCTTGGTGTCACTTCCTACACCACTCAACCTATAGTTCCTAGGCCACCTAGGCACCCCTGGTTTCTCTGCCAACCCTGCTATCAATTCAAGTTCTTAAACCAAGCCAAACTTGGTGCTCTTCCTCTCATGTTATTTCTAGCCCTTAATACTCTTAAAGACTAGCTCACCTCCAAATTCTTTCAAATCTTGTTGCAGGGGTGTGAAAAGCTTCCATGGCTTCAAAATCATTTGATAAAGAATCTGAATCAACCTCCATTCACTAGCTCTCCATCACTTTCGAGAAAATGCTTTTCTTGGGTTTGAAAGGCTAGTAGCCTTGAGCCCCAATTAGGTCACTGAACAGGGGAAAAATGCTTCTTCTTCCTAAACCCATCAAGCAACCTGGTTCTTTGCTTAGGAAACATATTTCACTTTCCCTCACCTCCAAGATTCCTATAGTTTCAAGACTACTCAAGCTGTATGCTGTCCAGACACCAAAATGGGCAAGAAGCTAGGGTTTCCATCACTTTTTCAGGCTGATTCAAAACTAGTGAAAAGTTTTTCATTTAAATGGATTGTTAAAGGCTCTTCCTTGGCACCATATAGATCCAAGACACTCCCCTAAATCCTCAAAAAATAATTTCTTTAAAAAACTTCACTCCCCTGCAAATTATTCATGCTGTCCTCAAGCCTTTCCTAGCCGGGTTCACACTGTCTCGCCTAGGGTAAGGCCTTGAGCATGTTTCCAGAACTTCCAAAGTTTCCTAATGCTAAAATATGTACACTAATGGGGTTTATCCACCTTCCCAATGTCTCCATACTTCTTGGTACGGTGGGAGTGTGGGCTAAAACTCCATTTTTATCACAATTTCCAGTCAAAACAAAAATAAAAACAACACAGAATTTACAATACAAAATGAAAGCGATGGGATTAATAACTAATGAATCAGAAAAGTTCTTCAAAAAGCTTCAATACATACTATTTAATCCAACAAAAAGCTTTACTCAATCATTTATTTGCTGTTCCAAGAATAAGAACAGGAAAAACCAGAAAATATTAACAAGAACACTGTTTTTCTTCAACTCCTGAAAGTACAATCCATACAATCAAGCTTCCAACCCTCAAACAGGTCGAGAGTGATCTCTAAATAATCTTGGAAAACAGTTAGGTCTCTTGGGTCGAGGCTTAGATGACCTAACAATGCATTTTATAAAACCCCGTGTGTTTTCCAGCACTTTGGCAATTTTTACAAATTAACCAAAATGAAGAGTTAAAACTACTTAACTCTTATTAACCTCCTTCCAACTAATCAAAACCATCCCTAGGTCACCACTAATGGTCAAAATGACCTTATCAAAAACCACAAAAAGGATTTTAAAGCAAAACTTCAAAATAAGCTTGCACTTTGGCACTTTGGCAGGTGCTCCTGCACCACTAGGACTTTGATGTGGCTATTAAGAATGTAGAACTAGAAATTTTTAACAGATTTGACCATAAAAAAAGAATGTTTTTCTATCTATGAATATTTCAATTCATAATTTTTTAAAGGACAGCTCATGAATGCAATCAAGGATTCAAAACCCTCACTATTTTCTTGCACTAGGATTGTCGAAAGTGTATGCTAGAAAGCATAACTATACATGATGAATTAATTCATGTAGTCTGGGAAAAATAACACTGGTTCATGAGCAATAGCCTCCTTTATATCATCAAATGCAACTTTTCCTTCTATCATCCAATGAAAATTAGTATTACCTTTCATCATATTAATAATATGACAAGTCTTTTCTGCAAAGTCTGGAAGGAATCTTTGCAGAAAGTTTACTTTGCCAAAGAAGGAATGGAAAAACTTATTACTTGATGGTAGAGTGAGTGATTTGATACTTTTAACTCTTTCTTATTCAATCTTGATTCCTTTTGTGGACACCACGTGACCAATAATTTTAACTTCTGTAACCCCAAAAATTGACTTTTTTGGGGTTCAAGGAAATACCATGTTGTCAGCATCTCTCCAATATTTTCCTTAGATGGTAAAAATGTTCGCGATTTTTTTAGAAAAAACCATAAGATCATCAAGATACACCATAATGAACTTACCTAGCACATCACGAAAATCCAAGTCCATAGCTCATTGAAACGAGCCACCAACATTGATTAGGCCAAAAGGCATTCTACGATATGCAAAGGTATCCCATGGCATTGTAAAAGTTGTCTTGTGCTGATCACTTGAATTGACTTCAATCTGGTTGTAACCAAAAAAAATATCTAGCATGGAGAGCACTTAAGATCTGATCACGTTTTGAGAAACTTGGTCCATTACTAGAAGATGATAATTATCCTTGAGCGACAATTGGTTCAAATTTCAAAAATCCACACAAATATAGATCTCACCATTTTTCTTATGAATAGGAACAATATTTTTTATCCATGTTGAATGATGGAAATGGAATATTATTCGAGCATTATTTTTTGAACTTCCGCAAGGATTGTTCCAAAAATCTTTGGGTTGTATTGCCTTTGCTTTTGTTTATAAGGCAATGCTCCAATCTTAAGGGGAATATCGTGTTGCACCTCCTTCAGTCAGAAGGATTTCAAATCTTCATATGAATTTGCTTTAGACATCCATATATTCTCGTAACAACTTAGCAAATTGCTTTCTCTCTTTGATTGTGCAACACTTACCAATGTTTACTATCTTAGGATCCTCTTCAGTTCCTAAGTTGATATGTTCAACCTCATTAGATGAATCAGAGTCTGAGAGTTGTTTCTTGACATAGTGATCATGCTTATCAAAAAGTTTCTTTAGAGATACCAACCCTTTAGGAATTTTATTCCCTTTGAGTTGCAAGAACTCTTCACCTATAGCTGGATCCATGTCAGAAACAGATTCTCAATATGGAGAATCACTTCCTTCAAAGTACAATTCATCAAAAATTTCTGCCTTCTCTAGAAAGGCAACAATTTGATTATCGTCATTGAAAATCTGTAGTTTTCTGAATTATTAGGAACACTCAGGCGGAAGACCAACTTGATGGTATAGGTGGAACCATGAAAGTCTTTATGCGGTATCAAAAGTGTAGCTGAGACTACTAAGGAATCAACTCTATCATTATATTCCCTTGGAACTACAAATATATCAAAAGCCTCACATTCTTCAATGCAATCCCGAACAAGATTGTGATAATGCAAGTAAGTCTGTCATTTTTTGTCTGGTACAAATTTCTTACCTAACACACTATCAACTTGAAATCTCCTTGTGCATTAATATTTTTAATACCTTTCTTTCGTGCAACTTGCATCCCTAATAACAAAGCTCCATATTCGGTAGTGTTATTAATGTTATCAAACTATAATTTAAAAGAGAAAGGAAAAAAAATTCCTTTAGGGGAATTGAAAACCATTCCCGCTCCAAAACTGGTGGAAGAGCAACTTCCATCAAACTCGAGTAACCAAACACCGTTTGGGTCACCAAGATCGACAATATTAAAATTTGTAGCTTCATCATCTTATAAAGCTTCATGATCTAAGATAGACAAATCATCTGATGATAACTCATTTGTTGTTGAGGAAGAATCATCGCTCTCCAACTCATGTATTGTTGAAGATTAACCAACCTCTTTTTTATATAGATAATACATTCCAATTCCTGAAGACTCAAATAGAATTTGAGCTCTTGGATCGTCAGATTAAGTTACTAAAATTTTTGACTTCCTTTTAGTAATCAATTTCTACATCACGCCTTTCACAGGTATCCTGGCTTCAGACATGTCCATGTTCAGTTCACCTCCAACATCTTTATAGAAATTGCATCCAAGGAGGATTTCATAAGATGCTAGCACATCAGCTACTAGGACCATCATCTTTATTTTCTTTTTTGGATACGTAGTGAATGCATACTACGCATCTTTGACCTGACCAATCAAAGGTACTTGTTTGTTCTCCATGGAGAAACAATGGCTAAATTTTTTGGTCAAATTCAAAGCTAAGGTAGTAGCTACCTTGGTTGGCATCACATTGTCTGATGTGCCAAAATCTATAACACAATTACTTAATTTAAAGCCATTAACAAGTAAAGAAATAAAGAACGAATCAATACACCCAGATGCAACTGGAGGGGTAGAAACAAGGTTATTTTATGGCATCTAGGGCTTTGGAGTAGCAAGAATATCAAGACATGAATCCTCATTTGGGGTAATTCCTTTATCCTTCACGAACTTGACAAGTCTATCAAATTGGTTGAGATTGGCCTTGAGGTATTCGGCTTCAGTCATTTGGATCTTGGTTTTCTTGGTATGATCAATAATGTCAAAAGACTAGAATGAATTTGTAAGGAAAACCAGATGCGAAAGCAAGTCTCCTAATGTCAAAACCTTAGGGAAGAATGCAGATATACTTTTAATTTTTCAATTACAATTCAATTAAGATGCACTTTGAAGTAAATAGTAGAAACAAAGAATTAGACAAATACAGATGAACACAAAATTTACATGGGTAAACCCTTATGGGAGAAAAACCCACCACACCAAGAGAAATCACTTTGTATTATAGTAACAAACAATTACATACACATTTTTGA
The DNA here is from genome assembly GCA_007258455.2 of Sequoia sempervirens. Classification (NCBI taxonomy): domain Eukaryota; kingdom Viridiplantae; phylum Streptophyta; class Pinopsida; order Cupressales; family Cupressaceae; genus Sequoia; species Sequoia sempervirens. The sequence goes on from VDFB02086081.1 coordinate 356,735,708, forward strand.
CTTATCTTTCTAATGCCAGATTACAACAGCTTTCACAATGATCAATCTTGTACAGGAACCTTCGAGTTACAATCTTTACAGAATAGAAAACACTCTGATACAATTTGAACTGTTCACACAACAAGTTCTTTGAACCAACCGAACCTCTGCAAAATTACATAATTTATTCACGTCATTCCCTGTCTGTCGAACTTCCTCACAGAACTGCCTCAAACGGTCAAAAGGCTTCAATCTGTGTTGGCATGTCTATGAGACACTGACCGTGTCTCCTTGATGCCCAGAGGCTTCATTGTTGGTATTGGCGTAAGTCCCAATAGTAGGAAAGATGATATAATGAATTCCATGATTCATACCGAATCCATCGACATCCATTGTGTTTCTATCGGCAAGAGATTTCTCCATCCGCAAGATGTTTTACCGATGCTCACAAGTCACAAAGACTTCATTTTTCTATCAACAAGACTTACCGCTCGCCAAGAGGTTACACCGAGTCTCCTCAAGTTTCACTGACTTCACTTTTCCTTTTGGGAAGACTATTGCTCTTCGCCAAGACCTTCCACCGAGCTCTTCATGTTATACCAAAGCATCCAAGAGTTGGCAAGACTTATCGCTATCGCCGAGAGGTTACATCGATGTTCAACAGTTACTCTGAAGTATTCAATAGTCGGCAAGACTATCATCCTTCATTGAGACCTTTCACCGAGATCCTTATGTTACATCGAGCACTAAATAGTTGGCAAGACTTCTATCCATCGCTAAGAGTTCTTAGCGAACCCTTAGTGTTACCCCGATGCCTCCAAGTGTGTCCCCGTCAGCAAGACCTTCATCGGTCGCTGGGACATCTTCCCGAAGCCCTTTGAGTTACCTCAAGAGAATACTGTCGGTGTGACATTCCCTCATCGGTAAGACTTCTTATCGATAGTATTCCTTCTGGCGAGAGTTTCCCCGATGACTTCAAACCAAATGTTGTCGGCGAGACATTAAGACATCGCTGAGAGCTCATAGCGAATATCCAAGACTCTCCTCAATATTCGATTGAATATCCAAGAGATCTCCACGAGCACTGAGAGGTTATAAAAAATAAACTATCACAGCGATAGGCACCAAAGTAAAAGCATTCAGCGAGATTCCTGCAAGGTCACAATGACTTGTACAATTTCAACAAGGTTACTATTGCTAGTTGGCCAAACATGATGGGTGTCACACCGACTTTTCCCCAATAGAGGTTATAGCCTGTGATGATTGAGGCACACACTTCTAACAATCTCCCACTTGACGAAGATCACACAGGCACCTCCAGAGCAAAACAAAACTTACTAAAAATCATGGGCACTAAGGCCCATTGAACTGGCACACCACCTGAACTTGTCTGTGCTCACTGGCTTCGTCAATGCATTTGCAACATTCCAGAGTATCAACCTTTTCCAAACTGACCTTTTCATCCTCCACCATATCTCATACAAAGTGGTACTATACATCTATATGTTTTGTCCTGGCATGGAAAGTAGGATTCTTTGCCAGACAAATTGCACTCTGACTGTCACAAAAAATAGTTATTTGCCCTACATCAAAACCAATGTTAGAACACAAACATTTTAACCAAACTGCTTCTTTACAAGCATGAGTAGTTGCCATGTATTCAGCCTCTATAGTGGACAAAGCAACTACAACTTGCCGCTTACTGATCTAACTCATTGCACCACCATTCAACATGAAAATGTATCCACTGGTGGACCTTCTGCTGTCAATGTCCCCTGCCCAATCAGAATCCATATAGCCTCGAATACTGAGAGTCCTTTGTGATTCAACCAAGTTCCCATGGTAACACAAAGCATATTCTGAAGTCCCCTTCAAATATCTAAACACTCTCTTCACGACATCCTAATGTGTTCTTCCTGGATTAGCCATAGACCGACTAAGTACTCCCACTGCTTGGGAAATGCCTGGCCTTGTATAGACCATTGCATACATAAGACTGCCAACTGCACTAGCATAGGGTACACTGGTCATGTCCTCCATCTTAGTAGGAGATTTTGGACAGTCTTCAACAGATAGTTTCATTCCCTGCAAGACTGGAACAACTAGCTGCTTGCAATCATACATGCAAAATCTCTCTAGAATAGTCTTGATATACTTACTCTGATTAAGCCAAAATTTTCTACTATTCCTATCCCTGGTTATCTCCATCCCCAGAATATACCTTGCTGCACCAAGATCTTTCATTTCGAACTTAGCAGACAACTGAGACTTAAATCATAAATCATTAGCTTACTATTGCCTATGAACAACATATCATCAACATAGAGAGCAATAATAAGAACTTGATCACTTTCAACTTTATAATAGACACAATGATTAGATTTTGATCTCACAAATCCCAAAGATAATACAAATGTATCAAATTTATGGTACCACATTCTAGGTGACTGCTTTAACCCATACAAAGACTTTTTTAACTTGCAAACCAGTTTCTCTTTACCTTTTTCAACAAAGTGCTCAGGCTAGGACATATAGATTTCTTCTTCAAGATCACCATGAAGAAATGTTGTCTTCACATCCATCTGTTCAACCTCTAAGTCATACGCTGCTGCAAGTGACAAAAGAAATCTGATAGACGTCAACTTTGCTACAAGAGAAAAAATTCCCCATAATCAATTCCCTCTACCTGGGAATAACCCTTCGCAACCAATCTTTCCTTGTATTTTTCCACACTTCCATCTAGACCAATCTTCTTTTTAAATACCCATTTGCAGCCAACAACTTTTCTGCCTTTAGGCAAGGGCACCAAACTCCAAGTTTCATTGTTTTCTAATGATGCCATTTCTTCATTCATGGCTTCCAACCAAGAGTCTGAAACAGACATTTTAAATGCCTCCTTTACAGTTCTAGGCTCATCAGTGCTAGAAATTAAAGCATAGGCACAAGTAGAATCTATCAAAGAAAACCCATACCTATTAGGTTGTTTTCTTTCATAAGTTGACCTCCTCACTTGTTGAGGCTGAGGTTCTTCTTCTTCTTCAAAACTTTCAGAACTGCTTGAGTTCTCCTTAGTTTCAGGTACATTTTGAATTTTGAATTCCTCTTTATCTGGTGTAGGAGGAATTCCAACTACATCCTTATTGTTTTATGACTTTGTCTCTGACTGCAGATCCAAGGTAGAAGGTTTCAGCTCACAAAGATTACACTTCTGCTGTATACAACCTTCTCTGTATCAGGATTCCAAAGTTTGTATCCTTTTATGCTAGCACTATAGCCAATAAAAATACATTTGACAGCCTTGTTCTCCAATTTAGATCTTTTCTCATCAGCACATGTGCATATGCCTCATAGCCAAAAAAATGAATATGCCTTAAAGAGGGCTTCTTACCAGACCACGCTTCCAAAGGTGTTTTCTCAACAAGAGCAGAATTTGGAGAACAATTAATCAAGTAACATGCAGTAGCAACAGCCTCAACCTAGAACTTCTCCTCCAAGCCAACACTACTTAGCATACTTCATGCTCTCTCCATCACTGTCCTATTGAACCTTTCTGCAACTCCATTTTGTTGTAGAGTATAAGGTGTAGTCTTATGTCTTTTAATTCCATGGTCTTTACAATATCTCTCAAAATCATCAGAACAAAATTCACTGCCATTATTAGTCCTTAAGCATTTAATTTTTCTTCCAGTCTGATTTTCTGCAAGGTTCTTAAATTCCTTAAATCGACTGAACACTTCTAATTTACTTTTCAAAAAATAACAAATGTTCTTCTCTAATAATCATCAATGAATGATACATAGTATCTTGACTTAGACAAAGAAGGAACATTCACTGGACCAAATATATCAGAATGAATATAATCTAGCAAACTAGAAGATTTATGAGAACTAGAATAAAATGAAACACGGTGCTATTTTCTATATATACAATGTTCATAGAATTCAAATTCAAGATTACAATCTTCAAGCCCCTCAACCAAGTTTTTATTCTTCAAGGTTTTTAAACCTTTTTCTCCAATGTGGCCTAGCCTATGATGCCAGAGCATAGTCTTCTCTGCTGGAAGTTTTACTTCCATAGAGTTTACATAATTAGGGATATTTCCCTCTTTACCTCCATGAGTAGCTTTTTGTGACTTTACAGAGACATTGTTACATTGAATAGCATGTGCATCCAACTTGTACAGGGTACCAATTCGAGCACCTCTAGCCAGCACCATTGAACCTCTAGTCATCTTGTAGCCATTTCTAGAGAACGTGACTTGCACTCCAATATCATTTAGCATACTTACAGAAAGTAAGTTTCGAGCCAGACCTGATATATGCATTACATTATTGATTCCCTTCACTCTGCCATCGGGGAATTGGATTCTGACTCTTCCACAACCAACAATCTCTAAAGTTGAATCACTTACCAAGTACACCTTTCCACCATTATTTTTTTCATACTTTGTGAACCAGTCTCTATGAGATGTCATGTGGAAAGATGCTCCAGAATCAATCAACCAGACATCATCTGATGCCTGTGTAGCCAAGGCTGCAATGAAGGCATCTCCATCACTATGAGAAGAGTCATTGTCGGAAGAATACTTCTTCTTCTTCTCCTCTTTACAATCCTTTCGGACATGACCAGGTTGCCCACAGTTCCAACACTTCACCTTGGACTTCTTGCCAGGAGACTTTGATCTCCCTTTTGATTTTGATTTTGATTTCTTGTCCTTCTTCTTGCCTTTCTCTTTCAATCTTCGTCTGACAGCAAGAGCTTCCTTAGCCATCTCAGAATATTTCCTTCTCATCTCTTCTGATAGCAAAGAACCAACAACATCTTCCATCTTGAAACTGGATTTTGTACTCCCAATAGCCATCACCAGATGATCCCAAGAGTCTGGCAAAGAACACAATAATAGCATACAACGATCCTCTTCTTTAGTCTTTACACCAACAGATGTTAACTATGTAATCAACATGTTGAATGTGTTCAAATGATTAGCTACAAACCCTCCTTCCTGCATTCTCAAAGAATACAACTTCTTCCTCAGGAATAGTTTATTCACCAAGGACTTCCTGTGATAAATAGATGCCAGTCTCTTCCATAAGGAAGATGTAGTCTTCTCTTCATTCACATTGAGAAGAACGAAGTCTACCAAACAGAGCCTTATCAGCCCCTTAGACTTTCTATCTGCAAGGTCCCAATCTTCTTGCTTCATGCCTATAGGTTTAGTTCCAGACATAACAAACCACATATCATGATCCACTAAAACATCCTCCATTTTGAGTTTCCACAACTCAAAATTGCTGCCATTGAACTTCTCTATTTCATTCTTTCTTGATGTGCTAGCCATCTCAATCTGTAATTAGAAATTGACAAACTTCTACAGGACTCCCACTGAACAGAAATGACACAAAAAACCCAACGTACCCACAAGGATAACACAACTGGCTAGGCTATGATACCACTTGTAAGGAAAATTAGATGTGGAAGCAACTCTCCTAACGTCAAAACCTAAGGGTAGAATGCAAATATACTTTTAATTTTTCACTTATAGTTCAATTAAGATGCACTTTGAAGTAAATAGCAGAAACAGAGAATTAGACATATACAGATGAACACCAGATTTACGTGGGAAAACCCTTATGGGAGAAAAATCCACCACACCAAGAGAAGTCACTTTGTATTACAGTAACAAACAATTACATATAAAGTTTTGACTTATCTTTTTGATGCTAGATTACAACAGCTTTCACAATGATCAATCTTGTACAGGAACCTTCAAGTTACAATCTTTATAGAATGGAAAACATTTTGATACAATTCGAACTGTTCACACAACATGTTCTTCGAACCAACCGAACCTCTACAAAATTACATAATGTATTCATGTCATTCCCTATCTATCGAACTTCCTCACAGAACTGCCTCAATGGATTGTCTTCCAACGGTTCCCATTCGGCTTCTCTGATTGGTCCACGAGACTCCACATAGGATGGTCAAATGGTCAAAAGGATTCAATCTGTGTTGGAATGTCGGTGAGACACTGACCGTGTCTACCCGATGCCCAAAGGCTTCATTGTTGATATCGGCATAAGTCCCAATAGTAGGCAAGACGATATAATGAACGCCATGAGTCATACCGAATCCATCGACATCCATTGTGTTTCTATCCGCAAGAGATTCCTCCATCGGCAAGACATTTTACCGATGCTCACAAGTCACAAAGACTTCAGTTTTCTATCAGCAAGACTTACCGCTCGCCAAGAGGTTACAACGAGTCTCCTCAAGTTTCACCAACTTCACTTTTCCTTTCAGGAAGACTATCACTCTTTGCCAAGACCTTCCACTGAGCTCTTCATGTTATACCAAAGCATCCAAGAGTCGACGAGACTTATCGCTATCGTGAGGAGGTTACATTAATGTTCAACAGTTACTCCGAAGTATTCAATAGTCAGCAAGACTATCGTCCTTCGTTGAGACCTTTCATCGAGATCCTTATGTTACATCGAGCACTGAACAGTCGGCAAGACTTCTATCCATTGCTAAGAGTTCTTAGCGAACCCTTAGTGTTACCCTGATGCCTCCAAGTGCATCCCCGTCGGGAAGACCTTCATCGGTCACTGGGACATCTTCCTAAAGCCCTTTGAGTTACCTTGAGAGAATATTGTCGGTGTGACATTCCCTCATCGATAAGACTTCTTACTGATAGTATTCCTTCCGGCGAGAGTTTCCCCAATGACTTCAAACCAAACACTGTCGGTGAGACATTAACACATCGCTGAGAGATCATAGCGAATATCCAAGACTCTCCCCAATATCTGATTGAATGGCCTGTCGGCCAGAAATCTCGAGTGGTGAGAGGTTATAACGAATAAACTATCATAGTGATAGGCACCAAAGTAAAAGCGTTCGGTGAGACTCCTGCAAGGTCACAACAACCTGTACAATTGCAACAAGGTTACTACTGCTAGTCGGCTAGACATGATGGATGTCACACCGAATTTTCCCCAATAGAGGTTACAGCCTGTGATGATTGAGGCACACATTTCTAATAGAATTTTGTAAAGTGGATTAGTAACTTCACTGATAGGTTTAACAAAAGGCACACTGGTTTTTAGAACTAGGAGATTGGCTTTGGGAATGGCAAGAACTGATGAAGGGGGACGGGGAGCATTTACTTGTTTGTTTGCTGCATTTTTTGGTTTCCAAGGAAGAGGAGATCCTCTTTTGGAAATGGTAACTGGTGGCTTCTCCTTTACTCGTGAAGCAAAAACTTGAGTTTGGTCAAGTTGATCTTGTTGTTTCCATGTAAAAACAACATATGCATCTGTCACAATTTCCTCCTCCTCAGATTCATTCGCCATTTGCAAATATCCAATATTGGAGTCACCAGCTGATTCCATTTCTTCATCTTGAAAGAGATCAACACTTTCTTACATGGGATAATCCAGATGTGCATAATCATCTTGTTTAGCCTCATAGTATCCCATGGCAATATTGGTAGGTGTAGCTTCAAGTCTGAGTCTTCCTTGTGGTGTTGGAAGACGATTCTAATTTATGTTTCCAGAATAGTTAGGAAAATTCCTTCTAGGGACATCCTTGTAGGTGTTGTTGGAAACTTGCTTTTTCAAAGCCAAGATTCATTTGCCAACCTTTGAACCATGGGATCAACAAAATTAGAATTAGCACTTGGAGCATTAACATTAGAAGTTGAAGATCTTGATGCTTGCATCTTGTTGTTGTTGGTACTCATCCTTATTTCTCCAACAAGGATCATGTCATCTTCAAGACTGGTAGCTAATTGTTGAGTTGCTTCAACATTGGTGAGAGCTTCCCTACACAAGAAAAAACCTACTTTGGGGAGTTGTTTGTTGATGAAGAAGCACTTCAAATTATGATTGGTTGGTCTCACCCCATTTTGGATTCTTGTCACCAACTTATTAAACTTATCCACAAACTCACACATGAATTCATGGGCCTCTTTCCGCATGGTTGTAATCTATGCCAATAAAGTGTGTGTGTCTTTAGCAGGTTTGAACCTTTCCTTGAACTTGGTGCGAAGAGTGTTCCAATTTTTTATAGAAGCAACTGGAAGAGTATAGAACCATTCAACAACAACTCCTTGTATAGATTCGATGAACATTCTTACAACAACGCCTTCATGCTCCATGACGAGAACACCACGAACAATGTAAAAGGCAGAAATGTGCTCATCAAGATGTTGTTTGCTGTCACCTAGAAACTTTGAAAGATGCTTTCTCAAAACACGTGGAAGTTCATGTAGAGGTGCATCCAAACGGAGGGGACCAAAAGCATTTCCCCAAGGTCTTGTAGGTCGTGTGGCCATGATAGGTTGCACAATAGGTACTTGCACTAGAACTCTGTGGAAAATAGAGAATTCACTCGAAAGAGGAGATCTTAACCTTCATGGAGGATAATTTGTTGTGTGTTTCAATGGTGACCTTACTCATGGAGTAGGTGGAGAGTTATGTTGCAACAAGTCTTCAAAAAGTGGATTTGCTACTCCTTGAGCCCTCAATCCTCGTGTATACCTTCTATTTGCCAAAATGTCTATCTAACCAAGATAGACATGAAAAATAACAATATACAAGATCACAATAAGATACTAGAAATCTTATTCACTTCAATCAAAAGTGTGAGGCTTGGATTGTGTGATTCATTCCCTAGCGAAGTCACCAAAAAACTGTTGGGTGAAAATTATGTAATCACTTTTCAATAGATTACACAACCTTGATTTCAACCATAGCTGTGTGAGATGTAATCTCTCCTCTCAGAAAGGGGAGGCGCCCTTCTTACTACTTACAAAAACTAAGTAAAACTAATTAAGTATTCACAAAAATGTACACTACAATTACGAGATGGGGGTGTGTCACATTCATACTTCTCTCTTTTTCAAGAGAATATGTTTTACAATGCTTCACAGTTGGTAGTTCTAATTCAATACAACTTTAAACTAAAAATAAAACAATAATTCCAGTATCTCTATCTTGTCATAGCAAAGCTTAGAGATACTAGCATGATAACAATAAATAATAAAATGAGAAAGAAAATCTCACGAAGGCACAAAGTCATTTCATAGCTTTTCACCAATGGATTCTTGAGATACTTAACAAGCATCGTATTAGAAGCACAAATTATTCTAGATACAACAATTCCACAAATAACATGAACAATTACAAGCACAAAGTCTTGTAGATAATCCACCAATAGTTATCCAAACAATATCACAAATCTGAATAAAGAGTGCAACATAAAGTTTACATAGGTTTATTCAAAGCCCTTAGATCTCACACACTAATCACTGCCAATCTTAATCAAATCCAAAAGATAATCGATCCAACACAAACTCTGGTATGCAAATTTCTTCTTTATTGATTAAAATATATACACAAAGATGAACACAAACTTTCATGTATTTGCTATTCAAAATGGGCAGCACTTCGTTGCAAAAGATAAAAGATAAAGATTATAAAAGAATTCCCTAATATTTATAAAAGAGAGGGAAGAGAAAATCTAGGAAAAGTAGATGAGAAAAATTAGGAAAGTTAGGTGAGCTAATTTAGGAACATCTCACCTAACAAGTCGAGTTATTCAAAAATGTTGTCCATCTTTTTGGGAAAACATCTATGTTTTTACATGTAATTACATTCAGGAGAAAGACATATAAGATATTGAGAAATGTTTACAAAATGTGTAAATGAAAGAAAAAACTATCTAACACTGGAGATGAAAAGAATTCTTCATGGTTCCTTGCATTGGGCACAAAATTCTTCATATCTCTTCTTTGTCTCCAAGACGAATGCCTCATCTAGACCAACAATGTAATCCACAATGGTGTGAATTTTGGTGATTGATCTTTTGGAAAATGAGTGAATCTTCTTGCATCTGTCCAGCTGCACCTTGAGATTATCAAGATAAAGTCGTGTGTCACAAATTACATGCATGGAGGTCTTTGAAAAGTTTGCATCCTCCACTTGCTTCATGATGGCTTCCTTGTAGATCTGTGAAAGTTCACTGGTCGAGAGGAAAATATGATCTTCATCAAGGAGCTTACCCAGTAACTCCTTAATGCCATTTTCAAGGATAACATGATGTCCTTTGACATCTTCTTGTACTTGGTGGATATCATCGATAAGAAACTTGATCACTTGAATGCAGTGCTTGAGGGATTCTCTTACCTCCACATATTTCTCTTTGTTGGGAATTACCCTAACTTCCACCAACTTACTGAGTTTTTCCTCTTTCATTCGTGACCAAAATGAGAGGCATTTCTCCATTTATTTTTTCTCTTGGGAAAGTATGCTTTCTTCCTTATCAAGATTTCATTTTAGCTTGGTTATCTAAGTGGCCTTCTCATCCGGAACAACTATGACTTGTGAACCATGTTCTATGATTTCATTAATCAAATCATACAACACTTTACCCTTAGATGAAAACTTCTCTACCTTTTTCACTGTTGTGTCCTCAAGGCTCACCATAGCCAAAGGTTGTACATTTCTTGAAGATCCTGCTAGTCTCCTCAAAACAGTTGCATAACATTCTGCCTTCTCCTTGTACATATTTCAGGCTTGTTCCATCTTGTCAAGCCTTCCTGTTAAGGCATTTAGGACCACTTTCGCATCTCCCTTTGCTCTTTCATTTGTCACTTTTTTGAGCTCGACTCTCATGACTGTGTAGTCCTCCATGTTTACATCGCCTTCCTCTTGTGGGGGTAGACCAATCTCTACAAAATTATGACCAGTTTTGTCAACATGAAGCCTTGAATGTACCTTCGCCTTTTTCTTCCCCTTGGTTTTTGGAGGGGCTATCTCTTCAAGATCGAGCTCTTCTGGAGAGATAATTTGTTTCTTTCACTTTGATACTTAAGAGACCAACAAAGGAGGAAGAAAGGAAGTATATGCTTCTTGACTCACAGTCAATTCTTGTGTTGTACCCACTTATGTAGAAATGATTGGTATTGAAACAATCAGGGTAGTATCTATCATGATTGCTCTAGTAGACTGCATACCAATTTGACTCTGCAAAGATTCATTCATGAATCTATCAAATTCAACTTCAGAAGTGTTGGAAGGTGAAATACTCTAAGAGGGGAGGGGTGAATCAGAGTATTATAAAAATTTTCAATTGACTTACAACTTGAACTAAGACCTTGAAACAATTCTATGTAACCTTTTAATTGCAGAGTGAACATGGAAAGGTCAATGAACTTTAACAACAGAATGACTGATCATAATGACTTTACTTAACCATGTCAAAGCATAATTGTAATTGTGCTTGAACAATTCTTTTTCAATGCTTTATTTTCACATAATTTTACGCATAAGTGTGAACATTTTTATGATAGATGAAATGCTTAGTCAAGTAACAGAGCATTGCATGAATTGTATTGACAAATGACAGAATGAAAACATTAACACTTAAGCACATGGGTTGAAACACAAATGCACATATTTCACCACATAGCACATTATTTTCCTGAGTGGAAAAACCCTCATGGGGTATTAAAAACCACTCGTAAAATGTTCCTTTTATTCATTCAAAGAGCACCAACTCTGTAACAATGTGGAGCACCAACTCCAAGTACAAATTGAAGCACAAACTTCAAGTTAGGAGCACCAACTCCAAGTACAAACTGAAGCACCCACTTCAAGTTAGGAGCACCAACCCCTTTTGCAAAGTTTCTCTATGAAAATGCAAACTGTTAGGACCTTATAACTGCACTAATGTCTGCAATTAAAAAATCTCAACATAGTACAAATAGATGATTTTTCAATAATGCCCACCACAAAGTGTACTAAATATGACAGTACAAAAGAGTAACCTCACTGAAATCTAAATGAAATCTTTGTATTACTACCAAAGATATAAACAATATAAACTCTCTTTCATCACTTTTTCAAATTCAAAAATATCACTGTCAAAACCCTTTCAAAAAATTCACTATTTTACCATCAAAACCTTCGTCACACAGTAATGATAGAAAAGCCATACATTTATACAATGGATGAATGCAGTTAAAAAGAATTGTATTCTAAATAACCAATAACTATGAAACCCTTGAGTGAAGAACTCGGGTTATGCAACACTGAAACCACTTTAAATAAAACCTTAACCATGATTAGTTATGCTTAAAAACAACACAAGATCTTTCCAGACTTGAAGACCAATACCTGTCAAGGCGACCAAAAATATATTACCAACTGGCGAAGAGAAGATCATAACTGCCTTAGTGAAGCTTACTAACTTCCAGATCATAACTGCCTTAGTGAAGCTTACTAACTTCCAGCTCCAGCTCACTGACCAGTAGCAACCAAAATCCATGGCAACAACAATTAGGGTCTCAAACCCTATACAAAGCAAACTTCTTATTGCTTGGTTATTTCCTTTTTACCTTTTGTTTTCTAAGACTTTTGAGAACCTTTCCCAAATTGATAATCATTTGAAGTTTGTGTGATGTCAACAACACAAATGATAACTTTATTATTGTTGTCGACACATGAGTCACTGTCCATGTGACCTGTTTACCACATGAAGCCATAATGCACTTTGACCAACAATTCATCAAGTGTAAATGCCACATAATGAATCAATGAACCCGATGTCACAATAACAAACCATGTGAAACACAAGAAGCCCGATACCATGCTATGTGAAATTCAATACAATGTCATTGCCATGTTAAACACAAAAAAATCCTGATACAATATCACTTTAAACATTGTTGCCAAATAAACATTTAGCCCAATGATAATTTAATATCATATGCAAAATGTGAAGGGCTTGATCAATAATAAAGACTAGTATTTGTGAAGACCAATGCTAAGCCAAAGTCCAAGTATTCACCTTTGTGTATCAACCAAGATATATAAGAATGTGTGCTAGAAAACTTCACACAAGGTGAAGCACATCTTTTTAAATACCTTGTGAATACAAACAAATCTCATAACTGGATTTCAACATTACCTTCATCTGTAGATGCCTTATCAATGCCATGTAATCATTGAAATCTGAACATGCCAAACAACCTGTATGAAAGAATAACTCCATGTGATATATGTATAACCTCTACACATGAACCCAACATGATCAGTACCACAAAGAAAAGCTGAAAGTATCCAAAGCACTGTCCACAAAGTATTGAATATGCCAAGACTGATTACAACAATAACCAAATGCACCAAGTACCATAATGCCAATGAAAAGAGTGAACCAATGTCAACTGAATACCATAGTGTATCCAACTATAGTTTTGACATCAAGGAAAAAAATTCCAATAGAAGAAATCCAACAAGAAGTGATGTCAAAAGATGGAAATGAAAAACTAGGGATGGATGATGGAGAGCTTGACAAGATATCAACAATTTGTAGATTTAAAAGTGCAGGAGGAGTGGCGAGGACAATTGATGTTGCAGAGGGATGAGAACCATTCACTGCATGTATGGTATATGTGGGAGGAGGTGATGTAGGAAGAGGAGGTGGAGGAGTGTTAGGATTGAGAGGTGTATGAGGAACATTTGAAGTTGCGAGCGATGATGTTTGAGGAAGATCTTCAACAATGTTCTCATGAGGAGATAGTTGTCATTCATCATCATGCCCAAGTTCCACCTCATTACCTTCCTTTTCTCCTTCATCTTTTTCAGATTCTTCTTCTTCTACAGACTCTTCTTCTTCACATTCTTTGCTTTTGTTTACTTCTTCTTCTTTGAAAGTTTGTTCCTTAAAAGAAACCTCTTTTTCTTTTGCATGTGTAGGTTCAGACTCTTTTGCCTCTTGTTTTTCAACAGCCTACGTAAATTTCTTGCCAACGATGAACTTGATTCTAGGACCTCTTTCAGAAGAAGAGGGAATAGTCGCTTGCTTGTTCTTTGAGCGAAGTTCTAGTTGTTGACTGGTTTCTACTCCTAGTACTTCTCCTTCTGATTTGGTCTTGAAAGCTTTCATTTGGAAATTGTGTTTATGCAACCATTCTACTGTGTTGTGCAAGATGGGAGAAAGCCTTTCCCTTGTAGAGATACTTTCCTTTTTTAACCATTGAATCGGAGGTAAGGGCCTCTTAGCAATTTCATCTTCTTCATAGGTAGATTTTAGGATGTCATCAGGATCTTGGAAATCCTTTGGTATATCAGTCACACCCAGCTCTCTGATTTTCTCTATTGTTAGTCTGCAAAATTCCATTTTGTGGATGTCTTCTTCATCCCTACAATCAGCCCATATTTCTTCAAAATGATAGACATGCATGTGATCCTTTTTCAATTTTCTCTTCACATCCCTATAATCAAAGTCAAATCTATATTTGTATGTCCTAATAGTTACGATCTGCATCTCTACATAAGCTAACTTTTCCATTTGTACACTGTGAATAGTATACCTCCCAATTATTAGTGGGAACTTGAAACTCAGTTTGTGAATTCTCATGAGTTTCTTGTGGAATGATATCATTTGTCTGCACAACTCCATGAGTACCCACTTATTTGAGGGATATCTAGGGAACATGTAAAGGCACCCAATATAGCAACCTACCCTCATATAAGTGAAAATTGGAAATTACAAAAAGATACAACCAACCTTACTCACCACTTTGTATGCCTCATCTGACACCCTCTTCTTTTTGAGAGTTGGATCAAAACTAAACAACAAAGGTGCAAAGAAGGAATTTGTAACCCTCTTGAAATGATGAAGACTTTCTTTCAGTTTCAACTGATAAAAATATTCATACACACATACAAAATGTTGGTTTCCCTTTATAGTTAGCCCTAGAAATTGTCTCATCATAGTGGCAACATACACCAAATAAGAAGTCATGTAGAACTTGAGAGTGGTTGGCACATTTATCAATTGCTCATGAATTTCATCACTGATTTGGGTTCCCCAATCAATACGAGCTTTCTTTCTCCTGGTGATCTAAATGTATTCATACATCCACTCTTGAAAGTGAGATGACTCAGGCAATCCTTTAACCTTGCTCAAGAGTGTAATCATATCCATGACATCCTCTTTAAAGTCACTTCGAGGAAGCCCGTTTGGCCATCTTGAGATAGTGGGCCTAGGTGTTTTCAACCATTAGTTGTTAATCAAATTTTTGGCCATAGTTGGATCTACATCATAAACCTCTTGTGCCTATTGCATTGAAATATTTGTGTATTTTTCCATGTGGAGAACTCGAAAAATAATGTCAAGGAATTTAGGATCAAGTCTCATCTTGACTTGTCTTGAGGAGTTTGTTACAATTCTACTATCTCTTATGTAGTGAGATGCAACCTGGAGAACAAACTTTGTATTATGAGTAGAAGTCGGGAATGTGGACACCAGGTGAAAATTGTTGTGGACAATGGCTCTCAAGCTGTCCTCCAAGGGCTTTTTCTCAGTTCTCTTTACAAAGTCTTCAAGGTCCTAATGACCAACTTCAGTGTGCTTGATTTCGTCCACCTTTGAGATCACCACAGTAGGAAAAAAGACACCTTGGTATTTATATTTCATTTTTCCCTCTTTCTTAAAAGATGATGGAGGCTTCTTTGTTGTCATCTAGAAGCAACAGGATCAAAAGATATCACCTTTGGGGTCACCTGACAAGATCTTAAGAGAAACTACAAGAATAGTGAATCAGTAGATGTTAGGAGAAAATGAAGCATTGGGAAGCATGAGGCAAGTAGGAAACTCAAAGCAAGTGGAAATGAGCAATTTAGCATGGAAAATGGAGCATGGACAAAGAAATGGGGTTTGAAGTGCAAGCAGAATGATTTCAAAGTGTTAGAAGGAAAAACTACCTTTTGTGCAGGAGCGTTGAAAATAAACACTCCTACACTTGGGATGATGATTTTACATGTAGGGGCGTTGAAAATCACTGCTCCTACATGTTTTGCATGTAGTAAGTAAAAAGTTTCAAGGTGCTAAAAATCAGTGCCTTGACATGTCTTCTCACACTTGGAAAAAGATTGAAGTGTAAATGTGGGAAAAATTAGTGCCTTGGCATTTAAGGGACAATGCAATATCATGCTCAGGCACTGAATTTTCTCCCTCGAGCATATCATTCTTTGTATATCTCTTGCTTTTGAAGTTGGGTGTCAAAGTGGGCAATAACACCGTGTTGTGCAGTTTTCACACACACACCCCGTTGAAGGCAGGGACCCTCTTTTGCTTTCATTATTTTTTTTGGCGCTTTGGCCCTTTGATTTTGAGGACTTACTTTCTTTGGAATGAGCTTGAATGTTTATCTTGCCTGCATTGATGATCCCTCTATGGTATTTATTGAAAATCTTAAGTTTTAGACTCATTTAAGGATTTTTGTTGTTTTCGAGAAAATTCCCTTTGGGCGGAATTCCCCGGATGCTTTGAAAACACGGTGGTGATTGCTTTTACACTGTGATCTAGAAATTCTGAGACCTTGCCGAATTCCTTGTTGGCCGGATTTCTCTAAGATTCTGTTGCCCTGTCAAATTCTTGGGTTTTGGTTTGGGTTGTCTTGTTGATTGCATTTGCGCCATTGAGTTTTATCATTTGTCTTCTACGGATCTGAGGGGCCTGATCTTTTATCCTTGGATTGATTTGGGCGTTTGTATTTGTGGATTCCTGGATTTGGTGGTGAATTTCCTAAGCATCATCATAGTTTCTACTATTCGCTAAGGCGCCAAATCTTGCTACCTGTCATTGTTATAATCGAAGTTCACCTCTCAATGGTATGTATTCGTCGCCTTGCTTTTGATTGTTGAATGTGAATAATTCTTTGGCATCTTGTGTATGCTTGGAGTCTGAATTTTTGCATGTTTGGCATTAAGCATCTTGAAGCTAGGGTTATTCGATTTTGCTAGATTGATGACCCCAATTGAGTTTGTGAGCTTGTTTTCAGTTTCATTATGAAGTAGCTTGCTTGTGTAGGCCATGAAGGATTTTTTGAAAACCTAGCAAAATGAGTAAGTTGAGTCCAAGCTAGTTTTGTGTGTTCATGGAAAATTTTTAGGGTTTTAGATTTAGGGCATCATCATTTCCCATCGATTCGCTTCGGAATAAGTTAAGAATTTAAAGATGATCTGTGAGAAGCTCAAATCAAGCTAGCTTCAAGCCTAAGGTCCTCAAATTTGTGATCAATCGATCAATTTGAGTGAAGTCGAGAAGAAATGTTGGCATTCAAGATTTCAAAGTCTTCAGGAAATTCCTTAACTATCGAAATTCCCCGATTTTCCATCTTCCCTTCGTTTTCCCGAAAGATATGCAAAACCCAGAATTGCACCTCTTCGCGGATTTCCTCTCCCGACGGATTTTCCTGAACCATCTAAAGAATTAGAGAGATAAATGGATTGAATGTTATGTGTCTTGACATTTCATGGTTAATTTGAATAATTAGAGACATGGTTCATGCTTTTTTTTCTTCATTTGGATGATCAATTTATGATATTTATGCCATGATCATTAAAATCCACCTGGCATAGAATTTCCTAAAATTCCTCTCTGGCTTGATTTCCTCAGATGGCTAAAAATCTTAGATTTCTAAGAAATTGTGCCTTATGATGATTTAAAGGATTTTAATCATGATTTTTTGAATTGTTGATGATGAGTTGACCTTGATTCTAATGTGGTAAAGAGGATTTATTAAGGTCTCTCATCGATTGCAGGCTAAATCAAGTAAGGCATTTGCAAGTGGAACCAAGAGCAAGCAGATGGATCAGGGTCCTGAAGGATCTTCAGTCTCAAAAGCAGAAAGGATCAAAATTGACATAAAGAGTAAGGTTCCTGAGTCCAAGCTCTCCTCCATTTGGACTGAAGTAGGTGACACCAATGTAGGAAAATGGGATTATGAGGAATTCAAGGCAAGAATGGCATAGAAAGACCCTCCATTGTTGTCCAGTAGGTTAGTAGAATCAGGGTTGGCTCATGTGGCTGGTTTTCTTCCTATGATTCAATGCTATGAGCTAGTGCTTGAATGTGCTAGACATTATAACAAAGGTACACAAAGAGTGATTGGTCCTCAAGGCAGGGTGTTGGAAAACTTCTCTCCTATATTTGTGGCACAAACCTTTGACATGCCTGACAGATCTCATGTGGTGGTTGTGGACTTGGATGTTGCTAAAAATGATTTTGAAGATGATTCAAGAAAGGCTCTGCAGGTGGTCAATTCTTGGTTGGAGAAACCTAAACCCCACATCTCAAAGCTTCCAAAACAATTATTCAAGGCAAAATTCAAATCAAAGTACTATGATGCTATCACATCACTTAGTAGGGTAATAGGTTTGAAGAGTGCAGGAGTTTTTGAAAACTGGATGTTCCTTGTTATAGTGAGGATGGAACAAAATACCGATTATCACTAGGCAAGCATTATAAGTGCCATGATACATGATAAACTATGCAATGTCTTTCAAACTAAGAGCTTCACAATGACTTATTATCTGGTCTATGCCTTGGCTAGGTTCCATCCATATAAGGGATCAAGTACACGAGGAACCTTTGGGCGGGATGTAATATATGAAGTCTATCCACAGCTACATTTGGGTAGCTCAAGCTATAGAAGGGTGAATGATGCATTCACCATGTACATCACTAGGTTGCTTCAAGGTGCAGAGCATGTTAGAATATTTGATAGTGTTAAGGAGTTGGTCAAAAGGTATAGGGCTTGGTTTATACAGTTTCCCACCTTTTCTTACATAAGGATAGATGGTTGCCAGAGGGCCCCTTACAGACTTCCTAGGTATCCTACCGATCACCTCATACTCCTGGAAGTCACGAGGCAGATATGTGATTTTGATGCCATAGTTAAGAAGGAGAAGCATAAAACAAGATTTGGCAATGACTTTCCCCTCAGGGTAGGTAGTAATGAGGCTTTCCCTTCCATACAGACAACACACTTTTCTGAAGAGGAGATGAGCACTCTAGGCCTATCTTTCCATTCTAAAAGGTCCAGGTTTGACAGAACTGGTGAAGCCCAAAAGAAGGCTAGTAGAGAGTAAAGTCACAAGGATGACCTAGAGGATTATTGGGCTAACTGTAAAGATGAGTTTGAGATTAGAAAAAAGAAATTCTCTAGGATACCATTTAACTT
Organism: Sequoia sempervirens; assembly: GCA_007258455.2. NCBI lineage: Eukaryota > Viridiplantae > Streptophyta > Pinopsida > Cupressales > Cupressaceae > Sequoia > Sequoia sempervirens. The sequence goes on from VDFB02086081.1 coordinate 356,754,723, forward strand.
GATTAGATTGTACAATGTCAAAGCCATCCCAGATCAAATAGATGATGATGGAGATTTAATTCAGGTCCATGACTATGAGGCTGTGAAAGATAAACCAGTTGGAGAAATAGACTGGCTGGAGGAAGAGAAAACAAAGTTAGAGCAGATCATGATTCAGTGATTAAATATACAAAATTGTGGCTTAAGCACAAGATTTGGGAATTGGAGAGTAAGGGTGTACAATGCACTTATGATTTGATGGGACATTTGGAGTCTTATTCTACTTCTGATGAATCAATTGAGCAAGATCCTAAGGGTAAGACAAAGGTGAGCTCTCCCTTCAAGATAAAGATTAAGGATGCTCAAGCAGAGGAGGGAGAGAAGCAAAGGAGGCCTATTTCCAAGAAGAGGAAACATACTGCAAGGGCAAAGAAATCTATAGAGGAACCTGAGAAAAAGGGAGGTGAAGGTGATGCCCCTGCACTTAAGAGAAGAAGAATAGTGAGGTTGTCCCAAAAGAAAAATGAGTCTTCCAAGGTAGAGGATGAAGCTGGCCCACCAGTAGTGAATGTAGAAGGTTCAGGAGATAAAACACAGGTTTACACACGAAGATCAAGAACTCCTTCTCCCAAAGATAGTGTGCCAAAGAAGGATGTGTTGATGGTTCTGACGAGCACAACAATAGTAAACAGAATAATACTATTCTGCTCTCCTGAAAGAGAAAGAATAACGCATGGATATCTAACTCCCAAGGTCTTTGTAATCGGTTCTCAACTATGCTGATTTCACTCAATGGTTGATGTGAACTATAATGTTCAAGGGGCCTGTTGGTGTTGAGCTTGTGGATTGTTCTAAGATCAAACATAAATTTAAACCTACTTTAACTAGGGTTTTTAAAGAAACAGAAAAAGATAGATCAAAGCTTTGGAACTGAAGAGAATAATAATTCATCCAACTTAACCAGACTTGTTACCTTTCAAGGAATTGCTAACTAAAACTGCAGAACAAAATTAACTTGCGATTAACACATAGTTTCATTCATTCATAGTGCTAACTTCAACAATAGATTTTAAATCACCATTTAGAAACAACATAAAATAAGATTTCATTCCTTGAAAGCTTCTCAAATTGAATGATTAACCCAAGATAAATACTATTCTGGAACACAACATGAAGTAGATTTAAATCTGGTTGCTTCTATTGTTAGTGAAACAGATAAGCAACATTTACAAATTTGGCACAATCACTAGTGTATGGAAAATCCATGACTCCAAATCATCTCCATCTATACTAAGAGAAATTAAAAGATACATTATTGTCTATGCTGAATCTAACTCCTAACTAAGAAGATAAAAAAAAGCTCCCATTACAAAGAAATAGGATGCAGTTGTCTCCTCTATCTTTCAGAAAATCCCTACTGCTGAAAAATCTATGTTTCTCTCTGTATATCCTTCTTTTTCTACTACTACTCTTATCTCTCAAAAAATCTCTCTCCTAAAAAGAGGCAAAAGTCCCATATATACAGAACGTGCCAAAAAAAATGCACTGGCCCCTGTTTTTAGGGTTTACAAAATATCAGTTGGTTATAGGAGGGTCGACCCTCAGATCTTTTTGGAATGAAGTTAATGTTGCATTCAATGTGCATCCCCGTGTCCACGTTGGTGAAGGATTGCTCCAGGAATGGCCCCTAGATCTTTTGGAATAATTTCCTTACCTTCAGGCCTCTGTGTCCACCTTCGAACTTCCATCAGGGCTGCCTTGAATGTACTGGAGCATTATCATTAATGTCAATCTACCCTTTTTTCTAGTAGATATCCCAGCTATCCCTGGGACTGACGACCTCTTCTTCCTGCTCAAGATCTTTCTGCAAGTTGACCTCTTTTGGAAGCAACATTAGATTTTCCCGTTGGATCTCCACACCATTGTTCACCAAGTTGTTCTATCATTTTTGATCTCAGAGTAAGTCCATGTCATTTACATTCTGTTGATTTCCTTCATAGGGTTAGTCAATCAGTCAAATGACCAATGGTTCGCCTTTAGTTCTCTCTGATTGGTTGAACATATGCCACGCAAGATTCCCAGGTGGTCAAAGGTCATTCGAATAGAATCGCATGTCAGTGAGACACTAGCCGTGTCTCCCCGATGTGATTATTCTCTATAGCAACGATCGACATAGCTTACCACTGTTGGCAAGACTTCATATTGAATGCAAAAGTTATATTGATATCACAAAAACCATTGGCAAGACAATCGTTATCGGTCAGAGGTCATAGCGAGTTCCCATCGATCACACCAATATCCCTTTTCCATTGGAAAATCCATCGCTATTAGTAAGACTCCCCATTGTAGGCAAGACTTCTTGTCGAATGCAAACTCTCGACGATGAGTCCTACCATAGCCACATATCTATCAACGAGACTCTATTCTCTCGGCATGACCTCATATCGAGCCCTTCATCCTTCGGCAAGACACCATCGGGTCGGTGAGATATCATAGTGGGCAACCAAAGTTATAGAGATATTCCCCTTTCATCATCAAGACAATCACACTCGACAAGACATCATATAGAGCCCTTCATGTTACACCGAAGGCACAAAACATGTCGGCGAGAATACCACCAGTCAGCGAGATACCATGTTGAGCTCTTCCATTCTCCCCAAGCTCATTCTGTTTCGGTGAGACCCCGCTTGGTCGGTGAGACCTTTCAATGAGCTCAAAACACTATGCCAAAGGGAGAATCCCTCGATGTGACTAAATACCATCAGCGAGACATCTCCCCGATGACACCTCTTTTCGCCAAGACCTCACCCCTTCAACCAGACCTTATGCCGAAGGCATAACCTTTTGCCGAGACCTCCATTTCATGTTGGCGAGACCCTATCAGGTTGGAAAGACACTACACTGAACCCTTCATCTTTTGGTGAGCTCGAACCATTTCGGGGAGACTCTACCCTGTCAGTCAGACATTACGGTGAACTCAAACCTTTTATTGAGACCCTTCATCGGTCAGCAGGACCTTTCTCTGAGCGCAAACCTTCTCCCCAACGCCAACTCCTTTCGGCAAGACCTTAGTAGTTGGCCATACCTTTCATCAAAGCCACCCCCTTTTCTGAGACTTCTATTAGTTGGGAAGACTTCTCCTTGAACCCAAGTTCTTTTGGTGATGCTAGCCTTGTGTGCAACGGTCAGTGAGACTTCAGCATTTTAGGGAGACATATAAAAACCCACGGCTATTAAAATGTCTAGGCGATTAGTATATTTCAAATGAATAGAACCACACTGCTAGTCAGCAAGACAATAGGAGGGTCTCAGCAACTTTCTTCATCAAGAGTTTTATGCCAAACTGTGACTGAGGTATGCTTCCCAACTGAGTTCCTTGAGAAATATGACCAGGTGAATGATTTAATCCTGCAACACAAATGCCTCCATTAGTCCCCAAAGAATATAAAATACACTATTGTTCATCATGCCTTCAATTTTAACAAAAAGAAACCCAACTCTGGTTGAGGCAGAACCAAATCAGACAGAACAAAAGACAAACTTAGGAGGAAAACAAGAGAACCCCCAAGACCAAACTAGACAACCAAAGGCAAAGAAAACACAAAAAGGGGGACCCATTTTGTTCCAGAATAAAATGGGGTGGTTATGCAAAGCATAACAAATGGCGACTCGGTTGGGAAAATGGTTTAACCATTTTCAAGAACTGAAAGATTCAGCTACCCAGAACTCCTGGTTTATGAACATCACAACTCCAGTTGGGTCAGTTTTAACAACCAAGGTTGAGCTAGAATCTCAAATGTAAGTCAACACTGGCTATCCCTGAATCTAAGTGTGTGCTTAATGGTGCATCATCCTTTTATAAAGTTTTCCTCATATTTAGAACAACAATGTGCAAGATTTGAACTACATGAGTTGATTCCCTTTAGTTGTTGTGCAATGATGTCCTGGGCATTGCTCCGCTGCCAGTCAGGCGTCCATAGCCCCGACGGAGATACCTCTAGTTTTCTCACAGCATTTCTCTACTGCCGGTCAGGCATCCATAGCCCCGGTAGAGATACTGGAATCACCCATTCATATTGAATCTTCTTTTCCTTTTAGATAGTTCTCTTCTTTCTTTCTTTTTTTCTTTGTATCTTGGAGTTTCATATATTTCATTCAATTTTTCTCAATATGTCAGATGTTTAACATTTGTTTTGGGTTGAAAACTACCATGGACCTCATAACAACATCTAGGAATCATATTTTTCACTCAAATCTTACAACACTATCATCCTAGGACAAATATACCATTACAAAGGGAGACGATCTTGATGATTTGTGATAGATTCAGAGGTAGCTATTGAAGATTGTTTACTTTGCACCTTGTTTTCAAGACTTTCCACAAATCTTATTGACAATGGGCATAAAACAATGAATTTAGGACAAAATCATCCAATCAAAACCTAAAAATATCTAAACCACTTCTCTCCTAATAACCAAAGTATACTTTAGATAACAACCCACTATTTCAAGATGGAAAGAACAGAGAAAACCCAAAGAACAAAACAAGACAAACACCAAACAACAAAAGAAACGAAAGGACAAAAAGAAAGAACAAACAAACAAACAACAAAACTATTTATAGAAACTATTTACAGCAAATTATTTACATAAATGCACAGCCCAACAAGAATACCAAACTTCATGACTCAGAATAATGTTTAAGAAACTGTTCATTGACAGGAAATGGAACAGGTTCTCTTGTTAAACTACTCAGCCAGAAAGCATTTTCTCTCAGGATCTCAACAATTTGATAGGGACCCAACAAGAGCTTATCAAATTTCTGGTGGCTACCCTTCTTTTCACTAGCTTTATCTCATAGCAACACAAGGTCTAATATTCTGAAAGCCTTGATTTTGGCTCTTTTGTCAAACCAATGTTTGACAATAGCCTGGTGTCTAAAGAATTGTTGCAATGCGGCATCCCTCTGTTCTTCTAATTTCAACAAGGCAGCTAATCTTACTTCTATCCTATCATCACTAGAGTAGAATTTCTGCATGAACTCAAGGATAGGTATTTGCAAATGAATAGGGAACACAGGCTCTTGTCCATACACTAGTTTAAATGGTGAAGTCTTTAAAGCAGCCTTGATCCTAGTTCTATCTGTCGATAATGCGAATCTCAGCTGGGTATGCCAGTCCCTAGGATTGTTCTCTAATAATTTTTTAATTACCCCTAAGAGATTCTTATTGGTTGATTCTGCAACTCCATTTCCTTGTGGGTAATAGTTTGAAGAATATTTTAAGACAATTTTGTGATCATAAGCCCATGAAATGAACTTAGCAGAAGAAAAGGAAGAGCCATTGTCACATACCAATGCGAAGGGTACCCCAAACCTAGTTGTGATGCATTCGGTGAGGAACTTGATTACTACCTATGTCGTGTTGTTCTTGCAAGGTATAGCCTCTATCCATCTCGTGCAGTAATCCGTGGCAGTCAGAATAAATTTGTGTCCTGTAGAAGAATTTGGGTTAATTACCCCAATAAAGTCTAGCGCCTATTGGGAAAATGGTCTTACCTTGTAAACAAGCTGCAATGGCATGGCTGGATGGATTTTTTTGATGCAGAAATTTGGCATATGTGACATGTTCTTGCATGTTGATGGGAATATTTGAACACACATGACCAGTAGTAACCTGATCTGAGGATCTGATGTGCTAACGAATCTGCAGACCCATGACCTGTGCCATGTTTCCCATGAAATTCAGTAATTACATGCTTAGCCTCTTGCTGATCAAGGAATCGTAGGTACACTCCCTCAAAATTTTTCCTGTAGAGCAATCCTCCTTTGAGCATATAACGAGAGCTTTTCATTCTCAACGCTCTCTTCTGAGTTGTATTCATTCCCTCTGGGCACCGATTGTTGAGCATGAAATAGATGATATCGGCATACCAAGGGTTGTTGGAAAAAGACTGTGTTGTGTATTGCTGGCAAATAATGTTCTCACTGGCATCAGCTATGGATTTAGACAAGCCCAGACTTCAGACAAGTTTCATAGGGTGAATCTCCAGATCGAACTCTTGCAAAATGGCCATCCATTTCCCCCTTCGCTCTCCCATCTCGCTCTGCATAAGTAGAGACTTCACAGCTGCATCAGGAACTACAACGATAATCTGACTTCGTAGAATGTAGTGCCTAAACTTCTTGACAACTTTGACCAATGCAAAAAATTGTTTTTCAAGAGGTGGGTACTTAACTTCAGCATTCTTAAATGGAGAACTCATGAAATCAATTGGCCTCTCCTCTCCCTCTTCTCTTCGTTGAGTTAGGATGGCTACACAGGAATGTTCAGAAGCAAAAGAATAAATATAGAATGGCTTCAAGTAGTCAGGGCTGGTGAGGATTGGCGCTTCCGAAATGGATCATTTGACTTGAGAAAACACAGCCTTTGCCTCATTACTCCATTCCATTTTGGCCTCTTTCTTCATCATTTCATTCAATGGTTTTACAATTTCTGCAAAACCTGTGATAAACTTTCTCACAAATTTGATCTTTCCAAAGAAAGATCTCGTCTCCTTCTTGCTTCCTAGCATGGCTATCTTCAGAATGGACTAACTCAATTTGGATCGATCGATATTCCCCTTTCTGAGATTATGTGTCCCAAAAGCTTCCCTTCAGAAACCCCGAACACACACTTTTTAGGATTCAGGGAGACGCCATACTGGATACATCTTTCAAGAACTTTAGCTAAGTTTGTAGCGTGGTTCAGTCTATCTTTAGAGAATATCGTCAGGTCATCCATGTAAACGATGATGCATTTACCAATCAGATCTTTGAATGCTATGTCCATGGCACGCTGAAAGGTTGCTCCAGTGTTTATCAAACCAAATGGCATCCTTTTGTAAGCAAATGTTCCCCACTTAGTAGTGAAGGCTGTCTTCATTTTGTCTTCACAGTTAACCATCACCTAATTGTATCCAGAATAACCATCCAGGAATGATATCATCTAAGACCCGTTGACAGTCTGCAAGACTTCACCCAGTGAAGGGAGTGGGTAGTTGTCCTTTTTTGAAGCTCTGTTAAGATTCCTGAAATCCACACATAGCTTGATCTCTCCATTTTTCTTACGGATTGGAACCAAGTTAGCCACCCATGTTGAATGTTGTATAGGGAAGATTATTCTTGCAGAAAGCAATTTCTGAACTTCTTTGAAGATAAGTGGTTCAATCAAGGCATTAACAGGCTGTTGCTTCTGCCGAAATGGCTTAGCTTTAGGCTTCAAAGGAATAGTATGAGTCATTACAGAAGCATCATATGTCTTCATATCCTCGTACCCCCAGGCTATTGCAGCAATGTCCCTCTTTAGTGCCCTCAGTATATCTTTTCTAATTGCTTCAGGGAAAGCTTTCCCTATGTAAACATTTCTTTCCGGGTCAGAATCAGCTAGGTTAACAGTTTCATATTCACCTCCTTTATCTTCAACTGATATCTTCTCTTGAGCCCTTGGGTCTGAATCAAAAATTCTTTCTAAGGCCACCATTCCCTTGGGAATACTATTACTTTTTAAATTGAGGACCTCCTCTGTATCACAATCTTTAGGGTTCCAATCTCCTTGATCCATGTTGGACTCATCGATGATCTATCCTTCAAAAACATCTGAGCTTGCTAGAAAAGCAAGGATATGTCGATCATCATCAAAAACTTGAAAGTTCCTGACATTATCAGGAATATCCAGGGTGGATATCAATTCCACTGAGAATCTCTTAAGCTTAGAGCCTCGCATGGGTTCCAGGGTACTCGCAGCAACAACTAATGAATCAGCTATCTGATTTTCCTCTCTAGGGATTAAGCTAATCCCAAAAGCATCAAAGTCTTCAATCAAGTTCCATACCTGATTTTTATAACCTGCCAGCCTTCTATTGTGACATGTGTATTGGTTGTGCACTTGCTTGATAACTACTTATGAATCCCCTTTAACCATTAATGTAGTAACTTTCTTCTTATGTGAAAACATCAGCCCCCAAGCTAGAGCTTCATATTCTGCCACATTGTTAGTGCATCTAAACTACAACTTGTAAGAAGCAAATAAAGTTTTCCCTTTAGGGCTGGTTAATTCAATCCCAACACCACAACCTGTTTTGGATTTAGATCCATCAAACGTGAGGGTCCACAACTAATCATGAGCTGTAGTTGATCCTTTTGAGGTTATTATGTGCATTTGGGTAAAATGAGCCATAGGTGGGGTTAGTTGATCTTTTGCATCAAATATGGGGAATGAGTGTTCAATAAGTTTCTCAGGTGTAATTTCCAATTCCTGCATAGATATATCATATAATCTGTGGCTATCCTTCTGATAGTCACTTGCATCTTTGATTAATCCCTTAGGTTTTGGTATACTTGTGAGTGTCAGGATATCAAACAAACCTTGGGGTTGTTTTGCGTAACTATGTTGGTCTGGTATTGTGATCGAGGTTTGTTCAATTTGAGGAGGGACTTCCTTTAAAGGTATCTTATCCCTGGCTAACATTATTGCTTCTTTGGCTTCAAATGAGAAGTGATCTAAAACAGTCTCAATGTGACTTACGCTAGTTTCCTAAAATTGGGAGACATGATTTAAAATGTTGATGCAGGGTTGGCGGGTCAATTCTGAATGATTTTGGTAGTGTATCCTACACCAATTAGGGAGTAAAAGACTTTGCAAGTCGATGTCTTCCCCTAAGACCAGCTGATCCTATTGCAACTTCTTGATCAATGCCTATTGATTTTCATTAATCATGGGGTCAGGGAAATTTTGTATTGACATGTCTTTAGAATCAAGAACCGAAAAGGTCAAAATTTCCTCCCTTTTGTAAACCCCTATCCCGGTTTCAAAATAAGCTACCTCATTGGGACAATCATATTCAGTGATGACATGCTTGAGGTGAGGTTCGCTTTTAATCCTAATCTGTGTAGGCACTCCCCTCCATGGTAGCCACATATGTGAAAAGTTGAGGGAGAGATATCCCCCTATAATTTTCATCAAATTTCTGCTCAACAACATACCATAAGTCTCAGGAATGTCTGCTACTTGAATATCTATATTGGTTAAAATCCTGGGGTCAGACCCTACTTGTACATGTATATTTCTCAATTCTCCAACTACATTCACCTCCGTTTTATCAAGTTGGATGACCTTCTTGTTTGTTTGGATAGGGTTCAATCCCAATTTATTGCATACAGAAAATGGCATAACATTGCTAGAAGCCCCTGAATCTAACAGACAATTATGTAGATTCTTCCCACATATTCTTAAACTAAAAAGAAATGGTGGGGTACCTACCTTGCTTCTGTACAAATTTGCGTTCATGTCTGTAGCAGGTGCCACCTTTTTTTCCCTTTTGATTTATCAGCTTGCTCCAAAGCTTTCATTACTATCTCTAGTTGAGCAGGGCACCACTTTAGGATGTCAAAATATGATAAAGAGGTTTTCTGCCTCTGCATCTCAACAAAAATATCAAATTCTATGTTATAGCTTGCATTACATCTGACAACACCAGGTGAATTACCTTTGTTATGGAAGTCAGGTGGACCTTTTGGTGGAGGAGGGTTGTTATCAGCACTTTGATTTGGAGGCACCATGTGATTAGGCAGTGCTGATGTAGTGAACAAACCCTTATTCTGATTTCTTAGGAAGTGTCCTCCCTTTGTCTGAAAGGCTTGTGCATCATACAAATCTTCCTCTGGTTCATTCTCACTTTGCATTGGGAATGAAGGTTCTGTTAGTGTAATTAATTAATTATTACACTAGCATAAGTTAACTTAGGTCTTGCATTTAATTAATTAAGTCCTAGGTTGCATTATTAGAAATAAATCATTTAATAAATATTTTAAGATATAGGATAATATTTCCTTCCTAGATTGTAGGATAAGATCTCTTCTTGATCTTATCTCATCTTTCAAAAATCATCTAGATAAGGTTTTCTTCTTGCCTATATATTCATGCATCTTTCTCATTTGTAATATATCATTTTCATCAATATAGAATCTTTATTTTGCATTCCATTGTTGCAACACTTCTTCTGGTGGTTGGTTATCTTTCATGGCTAAAGTCCATCATTGAATATTTCGGAGCTTCAAGGGTTGTCCATGCATTCATTATTTCTACATGGTATCAGAGCAAGTCCATTAAAACATCAACCCTTGATCCAGGAAGTTGGAGTGCAAGATTCTTGCAGGCTTGAAGTTTTATGATGCAGGCTAGTTGGTTCTACCCGGGAGCCAAGCTAATTTCTGGTGCAGATCAGGATCTCTCTGACCTCTCCATTGAATCCAGAAGACCTCAAAACCCATAGATCGCCTATTCATTTGTCAAAATCAGAGTAGTTTCAACTGGGAGCCTTCGAGCTGTCAGCATATACTGACCTCCGCCCCCTGCGTCACCACTACCACCATCCAGCCCCACCACTAATGACTGCCCGTCCCCGACGACCACCCGTCTGACCACCGTTCACTGTCAACATTCTCCCGGCGTTCGCTCCGGCCTCCACTGTTCACCTCCGACCACGCCACCGATGAGCCACCACCTTCTGCCGCCGACCCTCTGCTCGGACGCCACCAGCTTGGTGGTGCTTTTTTTTCAAACTAAGAGCTCAGCCCTGCAGTCATATCATCGACCGGGGGCTTATTTGTTTTTCCCCAGGTGCTTCTTTTTTGCACCTTGTTAGCTAGTGCATCCTCAATCAGGAAGATTTCTTTTGGAGGCCATATCTTCTGCATACCATATCAAAAATTCACAAATGATATATCATTGGAAAGGTATTTCTATCTACTTTCCAGTGGTGTGCTCTATTTTTCTAGATTCTACTCCTATAATTTTTTATTCTTATTTGAAGTGGAAACCCTAAATTTTGGGTTTAGAGGTGCTTTCTTGCCTTTCAGTTTGTTTTAGAAGCGTCACTTCAGTTGATAGTTCATCATATATCTACATTCAGATTTTTTTTGTTAGAAATATTTGTCCTGGATTGTTGTTCTTCTCTAATGGCTGACACAGGATTTGAGATTCTTACTCCTCACAACTATTATACATGGAAGGTCAGTATGCAAAGACTTCTTTGGTCTAAGGGGCTTTGGTCCACCTTGAATGAGACTCAGCCAAATCTCACCAGAGAATATGAAAAATTCCAGCATTAGATCGAGTGTGAAGAGGCAATGGGGCTCATTGGTCTGCATGTCTCTACCTCTTTGTTCTTCCATATTGAGGGGTGCTAGACTCCCAAGGAGGTTTGGGACAAACTCAAGGATCTTTTTGGTTCTGTTAGTGATGTTCGAGCTTTGCAATTGGAGGTTGAACTTGCTTCACTTACTGTTGATCAATTTCCTTCCATTGAAGACTACTTAGTAAGGTTCAAGTCTTTAAGGACTCAGCTTCTAGGATGTGGCAAAGATAAGTCTGACAAAGAGTGCATATTCATGATTTTATCTAAGTTAAGAGGTTCTTTTTCCTATTTTTCTACCTCTTTCTATTCCACCATGGATGGTCTTGGTGATAGCTTTGTCATGCCATCATTTGAAACATTTTGTGAAAGGCTAACCAGAGAGCAGTCCAAGCTCAATCAGGCTGATACATCCACAAAGTCACATGCATTAGTGGCAAGACCATCAAAAGGAAATGGTATGCATAAGGGCAAATCAAAATCAGGAGCTTCTTCTGAGTCATCATCTCAGCATAAGGAAGACAAGCCAAAGAGGGAGAGGCCCAAGTGTAACTTCTGCAATGGGCTTGGTCACATTGAGGATACCTGTTTCAAGAGAGAGATACATGAGCTTCGACAAATACTTAGAGATCACAATATCTCTCTCCCATCAACTACAGTCAAATCTCCTCACTCCCCCTCCCATGAAGAGTCATCATCAAGTATTGCTAGCATTGCTACTGGTGACAATCTTGGAAAGGGGAATGCTTTGATAACTACCTTGGTTGATAACAGAGAAGGATGGGTACTTGACTTTGGTGCTTCCCGGCATGTCACTTCTTCCCAACAACATATTTTGTGGGATACTATGCGGCCTACCACCTTTGATCGAATGTTCACAGCAAATGCAGATATTATCTATGTTACTGGTATCTGTGATGTTGCTCTTGATGGAAGGGTATTGGAAGATGTTGTCTACATTCCTCAGATTGCTCATAATTTGTTGTCTATTTATCAACTTGCTCAGGAGGAATTCAAAATTGATTTCACTTCTGATCTTTCTATCATTAGAGATAGGTTTGATGTCCTTGTTGCCTATGGTCAAGCTGATCATCATTCCAAGGTATACAAGTTCACTAAATATTGGGATTGAGCTCAACCTATTCATGACTCTCCAAACTCAAGGGTAGGAAGCACACCATCACTCCCTCCTCACCAAGGTTGTGGAGGTTGGATTGACTTGGCTCTTTGCATGGCACCATCTTCTTCCTTTGACACCTCTCAGTTGAGTTTTGTTTCAGCAGGGATGGACACCTTTACTTCTTCAGACTTGTGGTACTTGGATGGGTTCTCTTCAGGTCTATCTGACTTGGCTACTCAGTTTCACACTGGTATTGAAGACATTCTAGAAGGGACTACTCTCCTTTATGGGGGGGCTATCTAGTCCACATCTTCTGATCTTTTGTATATATGTGATGGTTGTAGTCCTTGGGGGGATAATGTTGAGTCCTCCAAACTTCACTCTTCCATCTTTCTTGCTTTTTATCTCCTTTTAGGGGAGGGGTTTTCTTCCCACTGGGTTTTCCCCATTTCTTCGGTTATGGGAGATCTTTTGCATCTTCATGTACGTGGGTACCTAACATGGCCTTGTAGCCGGGACCCATCTTCATTACCATCTTGCATAATCATTGCATTTTCCTCCCTAAGTTGAACTTATGGGGGGGTGTTAGTGTAATTAATTAATTATTACACTAGCATAAGTTAACTTAGGTCTTGCATTTAATTAATTAAGTCCTAGGTTGCATTATTAGAAATAAATCATTTAATAAATCTTTTAAGATATAGGATAATATTTCCTTCCTAGATTGTAGGATAAGATGTCTTCTTGATCTTATCTCATCTTTTAAAAATCATCTAGATAGGGTTTTCTTCTTTCCTATATATTCAGGCATCTTGCTCATTTGTAATATATCATTTTCATCAATATAGAATCTTTATTCTGCATTCCATTGTTGCAACACTTCTTGTGGTTGGTTATCTTTCATGGCTAAAGTCCATCATTGAAGATTTCAGAGCTTTATGGGCTGTGCATGCATTCATTATTTCTACAGGTTCTTCCTCAAAGAGGTCATAAGTCATTGTTGTATCTACTAAGCCACCTTCTTTATTTGAATTCCCTTGGAACTTTTGGGCATCTGCCTGTGCCATCTTGACAACTTTCTCTATTTCAGGGCAGTTTACCTCAGAATGGGTTGCAGTATCATGCAGCCTGCATCAGCTAGTCATAAAATTAAGGTCAGCCACATTTGCAGTATGTGACCTTTCCTTATTAGCTTGATAATTGTGAGAAACTCCACTGTTATTTGGCCTTGTATTCTATTGTCAGTTTTTATTTGGCCTTTGGTTATATCCTCTATTTTGATTTTGATAACCTTGGTTAGGGGAGTTTTGGCCTTGATAACCCCTTTGGCTGTGATTATAGTTATTCTAATAATTACCTTGATTATTATTGCTCTAATTAGGATAATTACCTTGGTTTTGAGAGGGGTTCAATCTAAGCTGAGCCATGTCATTTGTGACTTCAAACAGAGTTTTCTTTAGGGTCTTCACCTTGTTTGTGAGTTGGATTGTCTTTTCACTTTCAACACTCTTAGCAACAGGTGGCTGACTAACATGATTTGGTGTTCTAGTTTGATTATGATGACCATGTGGACTATGGTGAGCCTGTGATTGTTGAAAGAATTCAGGAGCTCCATTGGCAAAGAATGGAACAGGAGATTGAGTCTGCAACTCAGACATAGGTCCATAATGGGAAGGAGACATCCCTAGGACAGTATTGAATAAAGGGGTTGGGCTAGGCATCTGATACCCTATTGAAGGAAAACCTCCTCCCAAACTTCCTTGTTGAGAACTAATTTGTTGTTGCAGCTTAATGGCTAGATGATAGACTTTAGACAGGGAATCAATATCTATCGGTTGATATGTCCTTTGTAGGAATAAGCCAATCAGAGGGTCTATAACTCTAAAGTATGCTTCAATGGCACTATTCTCAATGACTAGATAGGGGTCTTGCAGTCTCCTATACATTCGTTGAAACTTGGTATTAAACAAGGGAAAAGGTGCACTTGGCTCCTTCCTAATGGTAGAAAATTGGTGGAACAAAATGGTTGGATCCACGTAAATCCTGAACTGATTGATGAAAGCATTCTCTAGGTCTTTCCAGCTCAGGCTAGAGCGTTGAGGAAGATTTAGGTACCAGTTGTACGCCATATCCCCTAAGGAATAAGGGAACAACCTACAAACTACATCATGGTGAGCTATCTGAGCTCTGGTACAAGCGTCCTTAAAAGCTTGTATGTGCTCTTAAGCACTCCTTGATTCGCCATGAATGTATTTGGGACAAAATTTCTCAGGATTCTTAGGCATATCATGAAAACCTCCAAGAATAGTCCCCAATGGAGAGGGAATATTCTAAAAAAATGTCATTGGTGGTGGTTGAGCCAACTGTTGGATGGGTTGAACTAGCTGAGATCGATTCAGTAGTGGATTGATAGGTATCCACTGAGGTATTGGTGAGAAGCCTAGTGGAGTGAGCAGAGATGACAAGGGTGGTATGATGGTTGCCCCAGTCTTGTGAATCTTGTGTCTTGTTGAGGTCTTGAGTTCTATCAGAGGTGAAGGATTTTCAGCTGATCGAAGAACTCTCTAGGACCTTTCTAGTGAGAAAAACCCAGTATTATCCAGTTTGCTCTTCTAGGCCCTCCTTCTAGCACCAATTTCTTATTTATGGTTCCGATGAGCACAACAACAGTAAACAGAATAATACTATTATGCTCTCCTGAAAGAGAAATAATAACGCATGGATATCTAACTCCCAAGGTCTTTGTAATCGGTTCTTGACTGTGCTAATTTCACTCAATGGTTGATGTGAACTATAATGTTCAAGGGGCCTGCTAGTGTTGAGCTTGTGGATTGTTCTAAGATCAAACATAAATTTAAACTTACTTTAACTGGGGTTTTTAAATAAATAGAAAAATATAGATCAAAGCTTAGGAACTGAAGAGAATAATAATTCATCCAACTTAACCAGACTTGTTACCTTTCAAGGAATTACTAACTAAAACTACAGAACAAAATTAATTTGTGATTAACACATAGTTTCATTCATTTACAGTGCTAACTTCAACAACAAATTTTAAATCACCATTTAGACACAACATAAAATAAGATTTCATTCCTTGAAAGCTTCTCAAATCGAATGATTAACCCAAGATAAATGCTATTCTGGAACACAACATGAAGTAGATTTAAATCTAGTTGCTTCTACTGTTAGTGAAACAGATAAGCAATATTTACAAATCTAGCACAATCACCAATGTTAGAAAATCCATGACTCTAAATCATCTCCATCTATACTAAGAGAACTTAAAAGATACATTACTGTCTATGTTGAATCTAACTCCTAACTAAGAAGATAAAAAAAAGCTCCCATTACAAAGAAACAGGATACAGTTTTGTCTCCTCTATCTTTCAGAAAATCCCTACTGCTGAAAAATCTATGTCTCTCTCTGTATATCCTTCTTTTTCTACTACTACTCTTGTCTCTCAAAAAGTATCTCTCTCCTAAAAAGAGGAAAAAGTCCCATATATATAGGACATGCCAAAAAGAATGCGCTTTCCCCTATTTTTAAGGTTTACAAAATATCAGTTGGTTACAGGAGGGTCAGCCCTCAGATCTTTTTGGAATGAAGTTAATGTTGCATTCAATGTGCATCCCCGTGTCCATGTTGGTGAAGTATCGCTCTAGGAATGTCCCCCAGATATTTTTGAATAATTTCCTTACCTTCGAGCCTCCGTGTCCACCCTCGAACTTCCATCAGGGCTGCCTTGAATGTCCTGGAGCATTATCATTAATGTCGATGTACCCTTTTTCCAGTAGAGATCCCAACTGTCCCTGGGACTGACGACTTCTTCTTCTTGCTCAAGATCTTTTTGCAAGTTGACCTCTTCTGGAAGCAACATCAGATTTTCCCGTTGGATCTCCACACCATTGTTCACCGAGCTATTCCATTATTTTTGATCTCAGAGTAAGTCCATGTCATTTACATTCTATTGATTTCCTTCACAGTGGTAGTCAATTAGTCAAATGGCCAATGGTTCACCTTTAGTTCTCTCTGATTGGTTGAACATATGCCACGCAAGATTCCCAGGCAGTCAAAGGTCATTCGAATAGAATCACATGTCGGTGAGACACTGGCCGTGTCTCCCCGATGCGATTATGCTCTATAGCAGCGATCAACATAGCTTACCACTGTCGGAAAGACTTCATATCAAATGCAAAAGTTATATCGATATCAAAAAAACCATTGGCAAGACAATCATTATCGGTCAGAGGTCATAGCGAGTTCCCATTGGTCACACCGATATCCTTTTCCATTGGAAAATCCATCGCTATTGGAAAGACTCCCCATTGTCAGAAAGACTTGTCAAATGCAAACTCTCGGTGATGATTCCTACCGTAGCCACATATCTATTGGCGAGACTCTATTCTCTCGGAAGGACCTCATATCGATCCCTTCATCCTTCGGCGAGACACCATCAGGTCGGTGAGATATCACGGTGGGCAGCCAAAGTTATAGCGATATTCCCCTTTCATCGTCGAGACAATCACACTCGGCAAGACATCATATAGAGCCCTTCATGTTACATTGAAGGCACAAAACATGTCAGCGAGAATACCACCAATCAGCCAGATACCATGCCGAGCTCTTCCATTCTCCTTGAGCTCATTCTATTTCAGCGAGACCCTGCTTGGTCGGCGAGACCTTTCGCCGAGCTCAAAACACTACGCCGAAGGGAGAATCCCTCGGCGTGACTAACAACCATCGACGATACATCTCCCCAATGACACCTCTTTTCATTGAGACCTCACCCCTTCAGCCAGACCTTATGCCGAAGGCATAACCTTTCGTCGAGAGCTCCAGTTCATGTCGGTGAGACCCTATCGGGTTGGCAAGACACTATATTAAACCCTTCATCTTTTGGTGAGATCAGACCATTTCGGGGAGACTCTACCCTGTCGGTAAGACATTACGGCGAACTCAAACCTTTCACCTAGACCCTTCATCGGTCGACAAGACCTTTCTCTCAGCGCAAACCTTCTCCCCAACGCCAACTCCTTTCGACGAGACATCAGCAGTTGGCCAGAGCTTTCATCAAAGCCACCACCTTTCACCGAGACTTCTATCAGTCGGGAAGACTTCTCCCTGAACCCAAGGTCTTTCGGTGATGCTAACCTTGTGTGCAATGGTCAGCGAGACTTTAGCATGTTGGGGAGACATATAAAAACCCACGACGATTAAAATGTCTGGCCGATTAGTATATTTCAAATGAATAGAACCACACTGCCAGTCTGCAAGACAATAGGAGGGTCTCAGCGACTTTCTTCATCAGGAGTTTTATGCCAAACTGTGACTGAGGTATTCTTCCCAACTGAGTTCCTTGAGAAATATCACCAAGCGAATGATTTAATCCTACAACACAAATGCCTCCATTAGTCCTCAAAGCATATAAAATACACTATTGTTCATCATGCCTTCAATTTTAACAAAAAGAAACCCAACTCTGGTTGAGGAAGAACCAAATCAGACAGAACAAAAGACAAACTTAGGAGGAAAACAAGAGAAACCCCAAGACCAAACTAGACAACGAAAGGCGAAGAAAACACAAAAAGGGGGACCCGTTTTGTTGCAGAATAAAATGGGGTGGTTATGCAAGGCATAACAGGATGCTCCTTTAGATACCCCTGTTGCATAACAACATGATGACGCCCCTCCTTCTCATGAGACCCATAGTGAACCAAGTGAATCTAAAGAGGCAAAGAGTCACCAAGATTAAGAAGAAGATTTCCAAGAGGGTGAACTTTACAATGCAGAGACAAAAATAGACAAGATATTGCAATCCCCTTTGGTAACTTATGAGGATTCACCTACAAGAAACAAAGAGGAGATTCCAATCAAGACTCCTTCACCAGTGCATAAAGAAGAGGAGCATGATAAGAGAAGTGGGGATAAGATTGAGGAAATTCCTAAAAAACAAAATCAAAATGAGGATCTCTCTGGGGATTAACAAGATAAAGTTGAACAGAGTAATTTTCCATCAGGATCTACTGTGCCTGCTTGGTTGGATAGAGAGTTGAAGAGTAAGCAGGTTGTAGTGGATGACACTCTCCCTAATTGGGATGATTTACTAGCCGAGATTGGGAAAGGTAAAACAAAGAAGAAGGCCAAGTTTATTTCAAAATTGAAAGAGATAGAGAAAATAATAGGGTAGTTCACATTGCTACTCCTACCCCTGATAAGAATAAAGATGATGTGACTAGTAGTGACTATAGTGTACAGACTATCAACTTAGGGCCTACTTCCATGGAACAGGAGATTGAATAATATGAAGGCTCTAGTGTTGTAATCTTAGATAGATTAAGGAAAGAGGTGCAAACCAAGCAAGAATTAAAGAGGGAGAATGATAAACTTAAAAGGTATCTACAAGACTTGATGAAACCCTTACAATCCATCAACTCCTCATCATCTGCTGCAAGTTTTTTTGCCATAAGAAATAATAACAAAGTTGGAGAATATGAAAACCACTACACATGCCACAACGAGCTAGTTGTAGGGAGTGCAGGCTAAGGGAGATAGTGCTATCAAGGACATCCTTTCAACCGGTGGGGATGCTATGAGGTCAATTGATTGGTTGAATAATGTACTAGCCCAGGATAAGGAGGATGTGGATCTCCTGTTGCTGAAGACTAAAACCATCATGGAATACACTGAAGATAAACTAGTAAAAGATGGAATTCTTCCTTCTCCCAAAGCTGCAAAACCCTGGGAATGGTTTGAAGTTTTACAAATAAGGCAAAGGGTTTTGAAGAAGGTGCATAAGCAGGGGAAACAAATTGAAGACTCTTTGACTAAGATCTATAAAAAATGCATTTCCTTCTTTGAAGTTATGACAAGAAGAAAAAGGTTTGCACTGAAGCATCTAAGCTTGGAACAATTGAGAAAATGGTGGCATGATATATATTCTTTGATTAATGCAGACCCAGTTACTGAGCATCAGTTAGATGATGCAGCTACCTACATTGTAGTAATGGATAAATATCAAACCAGTAAGGTGGATTGGGACAAGGTTGTAGAATAGTCAAGAGAGGACATTAATTCCATTGAGAGGAGAATTAAAGTTTTAGCTATGCCACCTATAGCTGACTTGGAGAAGATGTTTTCGATGGTGCAGGATAGGATGGAGCGAGATAAGGACAAAGGGGAAGGTAGTTAATACAATGCCTCATCAGAATTTGTGCTTCCCATTATTTTTCTTCCTCCTTTACATGCATTGGACCGAGCTATGTTGGGGATCCCAGGCTGACCTGATGGAGTACATGCATTTAATGCATGCTTTATTCCATTTTGAATTCCTCTTGGCCGACTTGTTTTGTGGTAGTTTATTATTGTAAACCTAATTGGGCTGACATATCTTGGGGGTTTCTATAAATATGGCATTTTGCCTCATTTATAGGGGCTAGATAGTTTTACTTTGAGCGAATTAAACAATATAGCAAGAGCTAGAGTTAGGAGTTAGTCTTATTTTCAAGCAAGTGTTGTAACAAAAGACTGGAATTGTTGCTACTTTGGGTGATTTAATGCAAGTAAAGACATTGTGATTTGGTGCCTTTATTGTGTTGAATTTTATCTGGAATGGTTCCTGTGATTCTACCTTTTGAAATTACTTAAGTTTATTTGATGCATGATAGGTTTAGTGTTAGATGACTTGATGGTCTTCATGATTTGATGCTTGAAGTGTTTGCAACAATCTCTAGTCCATACTTTTGCAGTTAGCTGACTGTTAATTGCTTTGAAAAGTTAGCCTGGAATTTTACATTGAGTGTGCTTAGTTCAATTGTGGGTATGTGTTCATTTCAATTGCAATAGGGTTGTTTTGAACGAATGTTCATAATTTGAAAATCTTTAATGCCTTAGAAGATTGCACTATTTCTGTAAGATTGCAAATTCATCTGGGTCAAGCATGAATTAATTTCTGAGGGATTGGTCCATTTCAAGTATTTCATCATTTGCATTGTTAATTTTAGGATTAGAATTAATCTTAGAAATCTCTCTAAAACCCTTATCTCTTTTGCTATTTCTTTTGTCATTTGGGTTAGATTTAGGATTTGAAGTATCAGCATATTGCTAGATCTGATAAATTTGAATTCAATATTTGCTTGTAGTAAGGTCCCTTTGTGATCACCAACATTTTCACATTTATCACTGAGTTGTTTATGCATTGTCAAGACCTAACATTAGAGACCTTGGGGTTATCTCTTGAGGCTTACTAATAGAGATTTACCTTTCAAGAGAGATAGGATATTTGTATCTTGTCTAAGTTATTGCTATGCAGAAAACATCATCAACGCACCGATTTTGCATTTTGAAGACAAGGCACTCCATGTAGGAGTGGTGATTTTCACCACTCATAGATTTGGAGTTAATGAAAAATCTCCAGTGAAGAGGTGGTCAAAAACACCACTCTTACATTTGAACCTAGGAAAGATCTCAGTGTAGTGGTGGTGATTTTATCCGTTTTGACATTGAAGGGCTTGGTGTTCGAAACGTTGTTGAAGACTTCATCATATTTGTCGAAACAAACAAATTCACTGCCATTAACATGGATGACTTGGTGAGAAATGGTGGAGGCTTAAAGGAGAAAAATGTGCAGGGATTGTATAAACCTAGGCAATAGAAGAAAATAAAAACATATAAAATAAAGACAGAGGAAACAAGGGAAGATCTCATGAGGGGAAGAAGAAATCAAAACATCAAAAGATCAAAAGATCAAAACCTAAACATGTAAAACATATTGAGAAACATGTGAAAAAGAAACTACAGAGCTTAAAAAGAAAATAGCAAGAAAGACTCGACAAAGAAAGAGGAGAAACGATGTACTGTAAAACACGTCGAAACCCTAGCAATGAAAGCTCAAAAAAGCTTTGAGATCATGACCTAGCTTTGAGTTGGTGTAGAGACCAGTGGGTAGGGAGAAGGTGAAAGAAGATTAGAGTGAAGAAAATACACTAAAAATCACTTTTAAGTCGCTTTAGAGGAGACCATAAATGCAACTTAAGATGCATTAATTATGGCGACTTAAGTGGTGAAATACATGCTCGAGCAGTGAAAATCACCTCTCTTGCATGTAAAAACAAAGTGAAGTAGAATGTGCACTAGCGGTGAAAATCACCTCTTGTGCTAAAAGACTTAAGAAAAACCAAAAGTGCTCAAGCAGTGATTTTCACCGCTTGTGCATTTTTGGCATAGTAAACAAAGTGTAAGAGCATTGATTTTCAACACTCCTACATCTAGAGTTGAAAATGACTAAGGCACATGTAGGAGCATTGATTTTCAGTACTTCGACATGTTTCACAATTTTACCAACTCCCAAAGGTTGAGAGCTGACGAAGATACTCATTTTGAAGTTCTTCGAAAGACAAACTAGGGGAAACACTCAAATTAAATGTTTGAGTTTTTGGACCAGGCATCGAGGTGAGTTCAAATTTTCCTTGTTTTGCATGATTTAAATACACAAAAACTATGAAACAGACAAGTTTCATAGGGGGTTATCCATGAATCAAGCGTTGCTAGTTTCCATGTAACACAGTTGAACCACCACTACTAGAACCTCTTCCAGAGCCACCTTCAAAGCCACTATCGTAGCCACCGCCAAAGCCACCACCAAGACCACTAGTGTGGCCTCCACCAGGGCCACTACCATGGCCTTTTCCAAAGCCACCACCACTAGTGTCGCCATCGCTACCAAAGCCACCACCACTCATTCCACTGGAGCCCCTACCATCAAGGGTAGTAGGATGGGTGAAGCTAAAACCAAGGGGTATTCTACTCGCCTTAATAGTGTGGGGTTTCTGAGAAGCAGAGGAAATGCTAATCGAAGGGCCTATTTTTGCCATGCATACAAATGTGGTAGACATCAAGACACCTATTTGTCTCTCATAGGCATCGAGCACCTCTCCTCGAGTAGTACCCAATCTAGTTGTATAAGAGTGAATTTGCACCTTATGTGCAATTCCCCTTTTTTCCCTTGTCCACTTTAGAAAACCAAAGTTCAGAGGCTTAATTCCACCTAGGCCCGCTGCTTGAATCACACTTGGCACTTGTTTTGAGCATCGGTGGAGGCATTTCTATCGATGACGCTCGCTTGGCACATAGACGTTCGCATGATGCGCTTACGTTCCTGACAGATTCCCGCATCTGGTGATCTGTATAGGATCTAGACTAGATTGCAATATTTAAATGCTTAACTTTTACAATGCTTTTACAATGATTATTTCAAGTTAATTAAATCAAAATTAACTTAAGGAAATAACTGAATGAAAGTAATAACAAGGTGATTTAACAGAAAGGAAGGAAATGAGAGAAAGAAAGAGAGAAGAAGAGAAGTGCAAACAATTGATAATGGAGTTAGTCACGAAAGTGACTACGTCTCCGGGTCCACTCCAATAGAGAGACCGATCCGATTAAATCCAAAATCAATTACAAAAGCACCACCATTCTCCAAGCACTTCGGCAGCGTAACGACACTCTAACATGCAAGAATGACTTGAAAACTCTCCAACAAGACCTCTCTTTCGTCACCTCAACATCAAGACTTCAACCTGAAAAAAACTTGATAGCCTCTCACCTCACACTCCCCTTTTTATACAAAGAATTAACTCAATTTGGTCCTCAACCAAAAGATTTTACAATATTCACCTTATCTCTCCAAAATACAAATCAAATATTTGAAAACCTCCATATCCCCCTAAAAAACCAACCACATCTCCCATTTTTACACATAAATCTTTTTTTAAAAATAACCCCTTTAAAATTTAAGCCCCTAATTTCTCATTCTTGGGCTTTTACAGTTTGAGAGGTTGTTTTTGTTTAATCCTTAAAAGGATTATTGTTGAAATTTTGGGGGGATTTAATTTAAAAATGAAGGCATTCGGTTTTAAAAATATTAACAAAACTATACGATGCCATCTATATGCATAACCGCTCACATGGGCTAGCGGTGTCTAAGATTTTTGAGAGCCCGGCCAGTGCGGGTTCAACTCCCACCGGCCACACATTTCCCCCAAATCCGCTTTATCCACTCAACAAAACTAACGGTTCACCATCCATAGTTAGCACCGCATTTGTAGGCGGATTGGTTGAAATCCATGCACAGGATATGTGAGGTGGGGTGTTCGAATCTCCACCATCCTTTTTTAACCAACAAACGAATTCCAAAACCGCCAACCGACGGAGGAGACAAACTGAGGGCCACGTGGCATGCCGAGGAGGTGCCACGTGGCAGAATCTAATTGGCCGATACCAGCGACGTGGATGACAACTCAACATTGACGTGGATGATGATGCAGCGCTGACTTGGATGACGTGAAACCGATGTGGCATGATGACGTGTCAACCGACGTGGCCTGCTGACTAGACGGTGATGTGGCATGCTGACTGTGCACACGGACTGCCATGTGTCACCCTATGATTGGTCCGTACAAATTCCATATGTCACACTCTAATTTTTCCACATCAGATTTTGTACCACGTGCTGACGTCAGCTGTACGGATGATGACATCATCACTGTACCTTCAGTCCACAAGTCAAACCTGAAACTTTGAGCAGCTGTATCTTGAGCCTCCGATGTCGGATTTTGACAAAACGAACATCGTCGGAATCGTCTCGATGAGCTCTTCGACTTGACGCTGCTTCTGTTGATTTCTGAAACAATCATTTTTTTCACTTCTTGGATGTCCCTGATTCTAGTTTGACCGAAGGTTTGACTGGCTATAACTCGTGCAAACAGACTCTTTTTTGCTCCGTTCGAGTTGCGTTGGAATCAGGATGTTGAGACCTTTCTAATGGTATAGATTCTAGAGAAAAATGAGACACTTCAATTTTCACTGAAAAATGTCCACCGGATCATCTGGAGCCTACAGAGGCGTTACACTTCCCATTGGGGGTCGATTTGTAATGCCCTCCTCAGCCGACCGACCCGAATATGGTCGTTTCTCTTCATCTCTTCTTCATATTCACTCCTTCAACAAGAATTTCAACTCGTCCTCCATTTTCTAGCTTCACTCTAGCTCTCTTTGAGCCCTCTTCGAGCTCTCCAAACATTTTACACTCCATAGTAGCGACATCACACTCCACCACTTTAGTAGAGAAAGTGTGGACCAAAACACCACTGCAACAGAGGCTTGAGTTCCTCTCATTTTCTCCCCCATTAGCCTTGAGTGCTCTTGGTGGAGATGGTAAGCTTTCACTCCTCTCCTCTATTACTTGGTTGAGTAGCATAACATTGTCTTGTAGTGCTTTAGTGCTCTTTACTTCATTTCTACTTTTCTATTTGGTTGTTCGTGGAGGTGGGAACACCAAAACGGGGTCTGACTAAGGCAAACCCCTATATAACCACCCAACAATTTATCACTCTCTTGTGTGTAGGTTTTGAACGCACTTGTTTGGTGGAAGCTTCATCACCCACACGGTCATAAGTATTTATTTCCTTTCTTCTCCTTACCTTTGTCATTTCTACTTCTTTCTACTATTTTACTATATTCTATAAGTTTTTAGCAATCAAATAGAAGTAGTCATTTAGTTGTTTTATGAGATAAACTCACTTTCTAGTCCCTACGAGATACCAACGCACCTCTAGGACACCAACGCGTTGTGTTGTCGTCCACTTTCTGCATTGACGTGCTCTGGCCGAGAGCTTGTCAGTTTGTCCAGAGAACCTTTGTGACCTGCCCTTTCAGAATTTGAAACTTTTGCGTTGTTCCATTGAGGTGATATAGGGTAGTTCGCCCCATGAGGATCTCTGAGCGAAGAGAACTCGTGAGTAGCGAATCCCCCTATATCACATTTTGGTGAACCCAACGTGAAGAACAATGTTCTTCGAAAAACTAGGAATTTATTTACCCCTACTTGACGGGTTCATAACTTTTGACTCGGTGCTTGAAATTCAAAACCATTTGCACATTTGGAAAAGTCTCCTAGAAAAATAGTTCAATCCCTAAAATACTAGTGCCTTTGACAATTAAATTTTAGGGATTGACGCAAGTTCCAACCTCAAATTCCACTCTGGAGACCTCTGAAAATGCGATTTACTACAACATAGAAAATACCCAAAAAATAGTAATGGATTTAATATCTTCTTTTATTATTTATGTATCTAATTTTGTTCAAAATGTTGATGATATTCCATTTAATGCATGTGATGGTGACTTGGCTTTACCCATGTTACTTGGTATCTTTGATCCTTCTCATGATATTCCTCTTTCTTCGAAGGAAATCTTATTGCAAGAAGACAAAATCATTGATACCTTCCTTAACATGACTCTACCTTCTCTTCATTCACTGCACTCTCTTCTAGAGATGATGCATTTGTGAATGAAGAAGCTCCTTCCCATTCCAATGCACTCCTTTCTAGGGACGTTGCATTTGTGAATAATGAGTCCTATCTCTGTTCCAATGCACTCTCTTCTAGAGATGATGCATTAGCGAATGATGAACCCCCTTCCACATCTAATTCTCCTTGGATCGATGTTGAGAACGTTTCTTCAAATAACTATTCCACATTTGATCCTGTTTGGATTGATGTTGAGAATATGTATTCAAATAATTGTTCTACTAGTGATGATTCTGTGAATGTTATCTATGTCTTTGTTGCCCTTAAAAGGCCTAAGAGACCAGTCATTTACATGACTCCAGCTAGTCCTTCTTCTAAAATGATTTTTTCTATTGATGGTGTTCCATTTGATAGTGTGAACCATGTTTCCCAACCCGCAAAAACACAACAAACAATCAATATGTTAGATCAAATGCATGGTTAGAAACATGATTCCTCAAGAAATTCATTTGAAAGTAAAAGAAGAGGAATGAAGTTAAGAACACAACAAATTTGAAGCAAGAATATCAAATCCTATTCTAAAACCATGCAAACTCTTAATCTCTTGAGGGAGTTGGTGCCAATTTGATGTGAAAATTGGCCCTTTCCCAACTCCAATGGTGTGATAAAGATACTTGATGAAGGATGGATGCTTGTAGTGATGACTTCAATGGAGCTCCATGTTGAAAATATGCAAAAAACCTAACTATGCTTGGATGAAATTGATGATAAGTTGCTATGGATTTGAGTATAATAACTTTTCATGAATTGTGGATGGATCAAATGAAGGATGAGCTCTTCATTTATAGATGAGATTGATTAGAGAAGAGGAAAAAGGGATGAATGTGGGACTAATCTTCAACAAATGAGAAGAAGCCACATGTCATCATGTGGATGGTTGAGGAATGAGCACATTTTGAAGAATGTGCAAAGAGGGGGGAGATTCAAATTCAAAAATATGGCTTGAAGGATGAGTTGAAAGGTGAAGCAAATGCACATGGCTCAAGAAAAGGACATGTAAGATATTTTAAATGCTTTGTTGGAAGGGAAAAGTCCTTTTGGGGGGAGATTTCAAATTTGAGGAATATTCCATCTTTGATGCCTTTTTTGAATGAAAATAGATGATTTATAAATCAATTAAATTGATCTTCATGTGCAAGTTGCAAAATATAGAGGATTTGATGGATTAGGATTAGCATTAATCATGATTTGATTAATTTAAATGATGTTAGTTGATTTGACCATTTTGACTTAGATTTTAGGATTTAAATAACTCAAAATGAGAAGAGAATGATTTAGACTTAGTTAAATAAATATTTTGATTTATTTAACCAAAGGGGGTGATGTTAGATTAAATTAGATAATGTTTGATTTATTTAATTTAATTAGATGAACTTTAGAGATTTAATCAAATAATATGGATTATTTAATTAAACAAAGATAGGAAGATGAAATGACCTAGCTAATTACACAGAGACAATGATTTAATTAAATCAAGGGATTTATTTAATTAAAAGAGGAATTATGATGAATTTAATCAAATAAGGCTATTCGATTAAATGGTTAGACAGATGGATAATTCAGGATGAAGCAATGTTAGTAGATCAAGATCGAGTGTGATATCAATCTGTATATTTTTCGTGTCTACATTTTTCCCCTCTTTCAAGCAATGTACTTATTGCGTTGGTTCAAAGAATAACCTTGTCATGATCAAAAGTAAAAAATTCTCTAATTTTTTCTGTTGCCCCAATGAATGAAGAATTACACCGGTATACTACCCCCTCAAGAGATCGGGCGAAGAGGTTTGATTTGAGGGTCGATCTCTCGAAAAATAGGTTCAAGATTAGTTCAACTCAAAAGTTTGATGTAGATAGATTTGATGTAGACAGTCATCAGCCATGGCTAGCCTCATGCCTATTTTGATATATTACACCCACTTGATCCTGATTTGTACCATGATAGTGACATTATTGATGATGAGATGATTATGATGTTTATATGTAATGGATGATATGATGATGCATGGATGATATGGATGCATATGATATGATATGATGATGCTTTTATGATTATGTGTATGGGTGATAGATGTATGGATTATGAGATGCTTAGAATAACCAATCTATATTATGCAATGATGGGGATGAATGCATGTGATATGATTAATGCTTTCTATATGATATGATAAGCATTATGCAGTATGCTGACCGTTTGTGGATGTAGGATGGATGCATTAATGATGATTTATGATTAACTATCATGGTACCATGTTAGCGCGAAAGGAAGTAAGAAGAAAATAAGATGATGACAGAGACACCAACAAGCCAACTTTATTAGAGATGATGATGATGATGATGATGATGATGATGATGATGATGATGATGATGATGATGATGATGATGATTTGCTTACCGAGGAGTTGGGATTTTAAAAGGGCCAATTACCTTATGTTTGATAACATACGTGGTACGATGCATCAAGGTATGGAGAACCATGATGGTGTTGCACCTAGTGTGATGAAATTTGACTCAACAAATAGATAGGAGTATTCTTGTTCACACCTGACATACAGAAACCTTGCTAGGATGCACCTAACAAAGCAAGTATTCGTCGAGGTTATTTTATAAGAATGTCCAGCAAGCACAGCAGACAAAAGATAATGATCATTGCCCCATTCCTTTCTCTCTAAATCGTTTTGATTAGACATCATCGAGAGGTCATTGGAATGAGCGCAATAAGATAAATCAAAAGAAAAGATCAAGTAAACAAACAAGTCAATGTTCTTCATACCTACAGCCAAAGGGATGTGTTTTGATAGGATAAGAATCCAAGGCGTTATCCAAAATGATGCCCATTGTTGGAACGATATATCCTAGGACATGCATTGTATAGGATGATGATGGGTTGATAAGTTGTTTGATAAAATGTTGATATAAGGTTTTCTGACATGTTTGAAAATGATCAGGATTTTGATTTTGCATTTAAAAGTTTGTTGTTTTGATTTTGATTTTGCATTTGAAGCTTGCTTTTTGCTGATTGTTGTGGTTGTTTCTATTTGTTTTTCCAAAGGATGAGTGTGATGATTGATTTATTATTGATGATTGATTATTGTGAGTGAAAGTGAGATGGGATGGATGAATTTTCAAATATTTGGATGTTTTTGATGTTTTGAAATGTTTTGAGGTTGTTTTTTGGGTTTTCTGATTTTATGACTGTTTTTGGATTTTTCAATTTTTAAATGTTTTTGGATTTTGTGAGATTTTATGAATGTTTTTGGATTTTGTGTCTCAGGGGCTTATCAAAGACTAGCCTTGCCTACGTTTAAGCTCAAAGACGAAATTGTTCAGATTCCACGTTTTTTTACTTTTTCTAGCTTTTATGAATGTTTTTTGGATTTTCTTGGTTTTTCAAATGTTTTTGGATTTTTCACATGATTTTGACAATTTGGATATGGATGTGTGTGACGATATCAATGATTTGTTTTGGGATTTAGTTGAAAACCAAGCTAAGGTTGATTGATCGGATCAATGGATTGATGATGATAACATTGTTGAGGATACACAACAATGCAAGGACAGTGTTAAGCAACACGAGGATTTAGGATGGATATCCCAAGATGATGCGGGATTGATGATGATAACATTGTTGAGGATACACAACAATGCAAGGATAGTGTTAAGTAACACAAGGATTAGGATGAACATCCCA
Source organism: Sequoia sempervirens (assembly GCA_007258455.2). Lineage (NCBI taxonomy): Eukaryota > Viridiplantae > Streptophyta > Pinopsida > Cupressales > Cupressaceae > Sequoia > Sequoia sempervirens. The sequence goes on from VDFB02086081.1 coordinate 356,784,049, forward strand.
AGATGATGATGGATTGATTGGATTTGATTTTATCAAGATTGATGAAGCTTGGTTTGGAACAAAATACATTTTGGATGATTTGATGTGACATTGAAGCACACATTAGATGCGACTAATAGTGATTGTTTGGATTGATGTTTGATGTTTGATGAAGATTGATAAGGAATGTCTTCTCGTCAAAATATGCCATGGGCTAGTGATTTGGTTTTTGGCTCACAAGTGGTGAACCAATTTGATTTCACATTTGCCATTGTTCAGTTCACCACATAAGTTGGAGGATATATGTCAAGATTTATTCCTGAAGCAAGATGTAAATATCTACCCCCAGTGTCTAGCAATGTATGAATGCCATGGGTGGATGTTTGGATAAGTGTATGGATGGAGGGATATGGATTATCTTGCGATAAGATAAGGTGTTCGGATAAAGAAAGCTCATTTGGATAATGCTTCATGGCTTAGATAATGCTAGGCACGATAGGATCAATGAAAATGACCCATGTCAAGATGTCTACCATAAGCAAGTGTAGGGTGTGCACCAAAATTTTTCTAAGATCAAGATAATTTGGACTATGGATGCAGATGGATAAAGATGGATTGGATAAATGGTTCATGGATGAATGAATTTATTATGGATATAAGATGGATGGAATGTTAGATTTATTATGGATGGGATGAGATGCTTTCACTTGAAATGGTGCACGTAGATGCTCGATTCTACACATGACACATGTTTTCCAAGTTTTCATCATGGTACCTTCCCAAAGCACCGCCCATATGGTTTTCACTAAAGGACGATTTTTTTCTTCATTGTTTTCAATCCTTTTTCTGATTTTTTTGGATTTTCATATTTTTTTATTTTTTGTATTTTTCTGTGAAAGATTTAAAGCTCATGCTAAACCACAAGGTGTTGCTGATGTAGATGCTTTTGTCATGATGTGCCACTGATAGCTTTCTTGAAGAAGTTGCTTTGCTAAGATACATGCACTTGAATGCAACTTTTGGGATTCTTGATCTGCTTTATTGATACCAAGGTTAACTCTATCTCTGTGCGCACATCGCGATAGAGTGCCTTCAAAATCCTTATGATGAAGGGTCATTGCCAATACATGGTCAATTTGAGAATTGGATATCATGCGTGGAGGTGTGGATGGAGTGTGTTTAGGGATAATAGATGGATTGGTTGACAGTTTGGAACCTTTGACTATGCAAACTTGGGAAGATGAACAATGATGGGTGGATACGAAAGTGTGTGTGGAATTAGAACCAACTGCTTGATACACTTTGTATGTCGTTTGAAAAGCTTGCTTTTGATTTTGTGGACATCTTTGATGGATACTTTTCCCTTTTTTATTTTGCCCCATAGTTTCTTTGACTAATGGAATTTGATAGGGATAATCTTTCTTTGTATTCTTTGGTATCCATGTGTATTTGATTTTTCCATTATTCTTCTTTGCTTCTTTTTCTTTGTGCTTTGATTCAAATGTTTCTTTTGATGTTGGTCCCAATTCGTGGATGAGGTGATGGGTGGATGAAGATTCATGATGTGGTTGGTTGTAGTATTGGCACTTGTTTCATCATAAGGATTCTTCGTGCTCCCTATGTTGACATTTGCTTGAGACATAGTTGCCCCCAGTATTGTGGAAGTATTACCTTCATGCTTTGATTTTTCCTATTCTGAGAGCTCTTTTTTAGAATGCATTCTTTGATAAATAACCACTGCAGATGATGTTATTTTGATTTGCTACTCTGCTGACTTTGGAATATCCTATTATGTCTGACCTGTTTCTTTGAGTGGATAATGTTGGATATCTTCATACATGATGTCCTCAATTTGAATTTGGGATATATCTGATCCTGATGTTGAAAACTCAGTTTGACTATAGGAATCACTAACTTGCTCTTTTTGTGTAATAATGTCAGGATTAAAGGAATCTTGTTCTGAATGAAGATCATCTACGTGTCTATCCAAAGAAAGCATCTCATGGGTAGATGGAGGAGTATGTGCTATGTGGATATGATCATCTTGTATAGATAGGAGATTATCCATTAGACCATTGTAGTAGCATGGAGATACAAACTCTTGATCTTCAATGATTTCAAAATTGCTTTCGATATGCTTTGGATCAAATTCTTGACATGGGTCAGTTTCAAAGGATGGATTACTTATAAAGGTTTCTAGGATATCTTCATTAGGAACGAAAGGTGGTTCATTATCCTCTTGATCTTTGAGTGGGCTTGGATCAAGTGTTGAGTTGAGGATTCCTTCAGTATTTGTAATCATCAAGTCAAAGGGGGTCAACATGTCTTGGAAAGGACCATTGCTAGACCTTGGTGAAATATTTTGATCATGCTTTGGAATAAATTCTTGAGATATGTCCTTTAACTCATAATGTAATGTAGAGACATTTTCAATATGATCATTGGTCGATGGATCATAGATTATGTCCATGGGATCAAATAATTCTAACACTCCTTGAAATAGATCACTAAAAAGTGGCTCTTGATGTATGGTGAGTTGATCATCAGATGGGGTGGAAACATATTCAAGGTGCTCATTGATGGAGAGATCTTGATCATTGTTTTCAACAATTGAGGTGGAGGGATTTTCAATGTCTTCAACCATAGGTCAAATGATGTTGACATTTCTTGAATTGGACAATTGTTGGGTATTGTTGGTGGATTTTGATCATGATTGAAAAGTGACCCTTGGTGTATGTTAATTTGATCATTGGATGAGGTGGAAACATCTTCAAGGTGTTCATTGATGGATAGATCTTGATCATTGTCCCCAATAGTGATTATCTTTTGATCAATAAGGTCTTGGATGAGATTTTTGGGTCGAATACAACTTGATGTTGTGTGTCCCTTTGTTTTATGGAAATCAAAATGGTGCTTCTCGTTATACCTTGGTAGTTTAACTAGGGGTTCTTGATAGTTCCTGCAGACGGGGAGCTTGATGAGATTTTCTTGTACCAATTGTTGCAGGACTGATTTGATTGGTCTCCCAAGTGGTGTGTATTTTCATTTGTTACTTTGTGAGATTTGTACTTGACCTTGTGGTGATTGATTTTGGAGATGTGGTGATTGATCTTTGAAATGTGGCGATTGATCTTCGAGATGGGGTAATTGGGTTTGTTGTTGATGTTGATCTTGATATCTAAACTCTTGACATTGGAGATTTTATTCTTGATGCGGTTTTGGACACAACTCAACGCTTTGATGGCATGGTTCAACCAAATGAAGAGTGTACTAATTTTGGAGTGAATATATCTCTTGGCTCAATAATCCAATTAATTTGGCATGTGAAGCAAGTTGTTCTAGCGAAATTTGATCTTGATTTTGAATTTGACTCCCTTGATTTGACTTTTGTTCAATTAGATTTGGGATGTACACTTGTGGTGTTTGCATGGGATCATGGACAAATTGATTTTGGACAATGTTTTGACTTGGGATGATGTTCAAATTTGGCATTATGGGTTGAAATTGAACATTGTTGATGTTGGGGATCACATTGCCTTGATTCAGGTAACTTTGATTTTGCATGGTGTTACCTTGACTTGGAGTCGTTAACATCTTGTTTGGACTTTGAACAATATTCGTATGATTTGAAAACATATCCATCCCAAAGTTTACCAAGTTTGGATTCAAAATGTTCATGTTTTGTAAAGTTTACTTGGTACATTCACATTTGGCATGTAGGGATTTGATGGGATGATGTTGTTTGTTTGAAGGCTCATGCATTAAGTGTTTGGTTGATAGATTTGTAGTTTTGGACTTGGATTTAAATCTACAATTAGGAAAGGTGTTCCAAAATTTTGACTAGGCATACTCACATTTGTTGTACCATTGAGGTTTGTAGGAGATAATGATCCCATGTACGGATTGTATAAATGTGAGTTTTGAAAATCAATTGGAATTGTGAGGGTTTGATAATTTGGTTGGTTTAGATCACTTATGATGTATGGATCAAGTTTATATTCCATGTTCTTGTGTTTTGACTTTGTTGCAAAAGTGACCTCTAAGTTGTTTAGGACCAATGATGAGATGAAGGATGAAAGGGGTGAATGATATGGGTGTTGTTTTTCTTAGGAAATTTGGATCAATGCTAGACTTTAGGATTTGATTTTGATTGGTTTTGATTGGATAATGAACTTGTAAACCCTAAGATATTGGATGTGATCTTTAGGATAAACTTGTTCAAAGGTGTGCTAATTTAACTAGAGGTATGAGAAAGGATGCATTCCCATACTCCTAATTAAACAAGGTGATTTTGATTTGGTTTAAGGATGTACCCAAGTCTAGATAATGATGTTTCCAAAGCTCTAAAGTTGCTTGTGGGATGGGATGATAAATTTTTGAAATGGATGAAGTGTTTGATTTTGATCCTAAATGAACCTAAGAAGGACTTGTTTACAAGGCCAAGGTTTTGAAGAACATGTTTTTCCCTTCAAACCAAAAGATCAATGTTTGCTCAAAATACCATAAGACAAAAGATACACAAGCACATGTGTGGGGTTCAATTGATTTTATCTTGATTAGTGAATTTATTTTACCACAAACACTTTCTTGATTAGATTTTCAAACTAAATGTCCAATGTCCTAACTTCTTTTCATCCCACAAAGTGCTATGTGGAATTCAAGTAAATCAATGCAATGGTTACCTATTGTTTATATTTAGTAGGTAAATTGAGATGTAAGTTCAAGTGTTTAGAAACCTCTAAGGATGTGAATCCCAAGGGAAAACAATAACACATGAATTTGGTCAATTGTATTTACCTCCTAAAGGGTTTGAAATTTTGATGATTATGTTAAGTGTTTGTTTCCAAATGTTTTCGAACAAGCAAAGTGTTTTGACTCACAAGCAATATAACATCCTAGCTCAATTGGTACGTATGTTAAGAATGAAGTCTTAACCTCTATACTTTAACCAAGATCGGACATGGCAAGTAACTTCTTGGAATCTAAGTTCCAATGCACCACTTTGATAAACTCGTTGGATGGACTGGTTGGCTACTACAAACAAGGTTCTTAATGACGGGACATCGGGGACATGGCACCTTGCGAGTGTCTAGCAAGCCACTAAAGGCTTTAATCAATCCTACTAGGGTCTCTTATGCTTTTTACAGTAGTGCCCCGTTCTGAAAGACACCGTATGGCTAAGGCCTACATACCATGAGGACTTGACAATTTAGTCTTATCCATTTATATACTGGCCCAAATGAAAAATCGGTTGGAGTCGCCTTCGAGTTCTCCTTTTGGATGTGTCTCTTAGGCAAGCCCCTCTAAAGGTAAACAATAGCGAGAAAGCACATCCGTAGTTCGATCAACCTTCGTTTAGAAACAAAGGGAGAACGTACGCGATATACCTAACTCACACTCGCAAGCTTTGTTCAATTTTAGTTCCCAAAATGAAGTGTGGAGGAAATCACTTACACAACCTAATATCACCAAAATCCTTTTGATTCTCAAGATTGTCGTGGCGCGAGAGAAGCGCATACGTCTTTTGATGATATTACTTTGTGTAAGTAATTACAAAACAATGAGAACACTTGTTCATTTTAAGTCCACAAAACAAAAGTGAATTCTTTTTAGTGCACCAAAAGAAGTGTGAGATTTGATTGTTCAATTGTTAACCTTAAACAAAATCTAGTAAATTTTCCTAAGGTTCTTTTTAGATCCCAAATTGAAATCTATTGAGTCCTAAAAGCTTGAAGAGATAAAATCCTTAAACTTGGAATTATAATTACTTCTAAGAGTGTCTAAAGACACTTGATACAATAGAGAAATGATGTCATAAGAAGCTTTGCTTTTGTTTCCTCCTCCCCTTTTTTTTATTTCCTAACCTGAAAAAGTGTTCAAAATGTTAGATGAGATCAAGAAACAAAAGGATATATAATCTAGGTGGATCCAAAAGACCTCAAAATTTCACAGTCTCAGAATCTCACAAAAACAACACCAATGCATAGAGTTCGCCGATACGATCCTGATGCAACTTGAACGGGCTCAAAAGGAGTCCGTATGCAGAAGTTATGCTTGGTCAAAGGTTTGGTCAAACAAGCAAATCAGGTGTCCAAAAAGGTGAAATTTTGATTGTCTCAAATCCAAGTAAAATTTACACCAAGTCATAGTGCTCGTTGTGCTGATTCCAGAACTATCTTTGGTTTCAAAAACGGAGTCTGTATGAGCAAAATAGAACCAGTCAAAGTTTTAGTCAAAAATGATGATGTCAGCATGTGACATGGCAGTTGACTAGATGGTGACGTGGGAATTACAGGTGATGTGGCAAAAATCTCACAAAAATTCACGTACCATGTTTTAATTTTGAAAATAAAGTGTGGAGGCTTATTTTATCTCACAAAAATCCATCGGATTTTGTGGGATCCCAAGAGGATTTGGTGGGATCGGATTTTGTGGGATTAAAACAAAATCTCATAAAAATAAAAGACAACTAATGAATAAAAACAAATACCAAACCAATATAGCCCGTAAATGGAGAAATGGCATGGGCATCATAAACAAATTAAAAATGGATTTTAAGAGGGTTGTTATTATTTGTTGTAAACGAGGGGTATTTGTTAGTAATTTGTTGTTTTATTAATTATGGTGGTTTTGGCCACAATAGCCAAATTTATGTATAAAAGGAGGTGTAGGTGATTGATTTTTCAATTCAAGTTTTTTTGAGAGAATTTTTATGCCTTTGTAAGAAAATTTTGGAGAGTGTTTGGAGGAGAATTTACAAGGTGTTTTTTATACACCAAAAATTGTAAAGTGTGAGTGAGATTGTGAGGAGATTATTGGAAGCTTAGAGAATTGTAAGAAGGAATTTTCAGGTGCTTGGCAATCTTAATAAAGCGGTCCAATGTTGAGAAGCGGACCCGGAGATGTAGCTCAAATTGAGCGAACTCCGTTATCAAAGCGTGATCTCTCTTCCTCTTTTTGTCTCATTATTCTTTCAGCATTTTGATTCTTTAAGTTTCTCAGTTTATGTTCTTGAATCTGGATTAAAGTGAACTCTACTTGTAATAATTTCAACGGTTTAGATACAATCACGCATTACTGCTGCGATCAAGGAATAATTCTGTATTGGATTAAGTTTTCAAATAACTTTAACGTCCTAGTTTACGGATCAAGTTGGTATCAGAGCCCGTTTTGCAGGATAATTGCAAGTGGTGAATGTTAACCAGGTTGAAACTGAAGCAAGGTGAAGGTTCACTTACAGAGATCAACCCAGAGATTGGAAAACGAAGGAATTTTCCACGATCAGAGATGGCAGCTGAACAAAGTTCTATAGAGCTCGATGAGAAAGCTTTCCAGAAAGATTTTCTTGAAATGAAAGCTACGGTGGAAGTTCTTTTCCAAGAAAGGCAAGAGCATCAGAGGAAAAAGGAATGCAAGAATAGACAGAAGGAGGAAACTGAATCTACTTCGAAAGAGGAGAAAGGTAAAGGAGTAGGAGGTGGTAGTGGCCCTCCTGAACCTTCTCCCCATCTTCTTCTTCATCCTCTTCATCTTTTGAAAGTCCAAAACATTCTTCACAAGGAAAAGTTGCACAAAAATCAACTAATTCTCCTTTATTGAAATTAGATGTCAAATTTGAGTTGCCTATGTATAATGGTGAATTGGATGTAGAGAAACTGGATAACTGGCTTAAGCAGATCGAAGTGTATTGCAAGGTTCAACAGATCTTGGATGAATCTTCTAAAATCCAGCTAGCCACTCTTCGAATGGGAGGCACTGCATTGGTTTGGTGGGAGAGTAAGATTCAAGATGATCTTGCTAAGCACGGTAAAATCATTTCATCTTGGTATGAGTTTACTTCTGCTTTAAAGAAACAGTTTTATCCTTTGGGTTATATGCAACAAGTTGTTATGGATTGGAAAAATATAAGATAGGGTAAAGGACAAATGGTTCAAGAGTATACATAGGTGTTTAGGAAGAAAGCACTCACTCTTGGAATTCCTCTTTATACACAAGAAACTTTATTAAAGTATATAGGTGGTTTGCATTCACATTTGAAACATACAATCTTGATGTTTAATCCATCTAACTTTGATGAAGTGTGTGTACAAGCAACCCATATGGAAGCAGGTGGAAGGAACATAAGTTTCAGTTCAAAGAAGGAATTTGTTCCTCCAACTGAAGGCAATAAAAAGGGAAAGGAGAAGAAAGTATCCACCGTGAAGAAAGAGGAAGGTGAAAAGCCTACTTGTTCACATTGTCAAAAGAATGGGCATACAGATGCGAAGTGTTGGAAATTGCATCCAGAATTGAAGCCAAAGTGGTTTAAGGATCGTAAAGGAAAGCAAAAGGCTGCAACTGTCATTCAAGATCTTGGATCAGATTCTGATGACGAAACAAAGATATCAGTTGTAGGTTTGAAAGGTAAAGCTTTTGTTGATAATGATTCTTCCACTGATGTTTCATGTTCTTCTACTTCTAAGAGTTGTGTTGTTCCTGAAGATAGAAAAAGATGTGAATTATTTCATATAAGGGTGATTTCTAAGAACACTAAGATTAATGCATTGATTGATAGTGGGTCTCAAGTTAATCTAATTTCAGAGGAAGTTGTTAAACAGTTGGGATTGGAAACCAAGCCTTATAAGAAACCTTATCCGTTAGGTTGGGTGTGCAATGATAACAAATTGCGAGTAACTAAGCAATGCAGTTTGAAATTTGCAATAACATCTAAATTTATAGATGAGGTTGAATTTGATGTGGTTCCACTTGATATATGTGGCATTGTGTTGGGTAGCCCGTATTTATATGATAGGAAAGCAATCTTCTACAGGGAACATAATCAGTATCACTTGTTTAAGGAAGGAATTGAATACATAGTGCATTCTCATTCAATTAAGACTGATAAATCTTTTGTGGCAATGGGGCAATTGAAAAGGGTAGTTAATGCAAACAATAATTTGGCACTTAAGTCTGTACTACAAGGAGTGTCATTGCATAAAAGCATGCCTAATCCTGAGATTGTTTCAGTTATGAAAGATAAGCATGATGTTGGTACATTTTTCTTCTCGTCTGCAAGTTTGGTTTTGTTATTCAGCCTTCTACTTTTCAGTAGTGTTTGGTTAGTAGTAGCAACACTGAATGTGGATATGTATATTGCTAATGTGCTTAACAATGTCAGTGCAGTTTTGATTGTTGTTGTGATGAGTTAGATGCACAGGTTCCAAGAAAGAAGGACAACTGATACTAGGCAAGTGAGGCAAAAATTCCCTCACTTTAATTGCATGTAAAAATAGACCTTTTGGAGGTCCAAAAGCTTCTCAATGGGGAGGAATGATCCAGGTGGATCCAAAAGACCTCAAAATTTCACAGTCTCAGAATCTCACAAAAACAACACCGATGCATAGAGTTCGCCGACATGATCCTGATGCAACTTGAACGGGCTCAAAAGGAGTCCGTATGCAGAAGTTATGCTTGGTCAAAGGTTTGGTCAAACAAGTAAATCAGGTGTCCAAAAAGGTGAAAATTTGATTGTCTCAAATCCAAGTAAAATTTACACCAAGTCGTAGTGCTCGTTGTGCTGATTCCAGAACTATCTTCGGTTTCGAAAACAGAGTCCGTATGAGCAAAATAGAACCAGTCAAAGTTTTAGTCAAAAATGGTGATGTCAGCATGTGACATGGCAGTTGACTGGATGGTGACGTGGGAATTACAGGTGATGTGGCAAAAATCTCACAAAAATTCACGTACCATGTTTTATTTTTGAAAATAAAGTGTGGAGGCTTATTTTATCTCACAAAAATCCATCGGATTTTGTGGGATCCCAAGAGGATTTGGTGGGATCGGATTTTGTGGGATTAAAACAAAATCTCATAAAAATAAAAGACAACTAATGAATAAAAACAAATACCAAACCAATATAGCCCGTAAATGGAGAAATGGCATGGGCATCATAAACAAATTAAAAATGGATTTTAAGAGGGTTGTTATTATTTGTTGTAAACGAGGGGTATTTGTTAGTAATTTGTTGTTTTATTAATTATGGTGGTTTTGGCCACAATAGCCAAATTTATGTATAAAAGGAGGTGTAGGTGATTGATTTTTCAATTCAAGTTTTTTTGAGAGAATTTTTATGCCTTTGTAAGAAAATTTTGGAGAGTGTTTGGAGGAGAATTTACAAGGTGTTTTTTATACACCAAAAATTGTAAAGTGTGAGTGAGATTGTGAGGAGATTATTGGAAGCTTGGAGAATTGTAAGAAGGCATTTTCAGGTGCTTGGCAATCTTAATAAAGCGGTCCAACGTTGAGAAGCGGACCCGGAGGTGTAGCTCAAATTGAGCGAACTCCGTTATCAAAGCGTGATCTCTCTTCCTCTTTTTGTCTCATTATTCTTTCAGCATTTTGATTCTTTAAGTTTCTCAGTTTATGTTCTTGAATCTGGATTAAAGTGAACTCTACTTGTAATAATTTCAACGGTTTAGATACAATCACGCATTACTGTTGTGATCAGGGAATAATTTTGTATTGGATTAAGTTTTCAAATAACTTTAACGTCCTAGTTTATGGATCAATATAGGAGTTAGATGAATCATTAAGCATAAAAACCCTAAAACTTAGACCAAGTTATAATGTGATTTGACTTTAGGTGAAAATTTAAAAAAAATTACTCTATCAAAGTTGAGAAACATTTACACCATTAGATATCTTATGAAATTCTACCCCATTTCAAAAAAAAAAAGCTTCGAAAAAGGCCAAAAAATGACCAAGATATGGCCATTTTAAGTTTGCATGAAAAAGCAAGAAAGTCAAGCGGTTCTCTCTATGATGGCGGCTCTGTTTGGTGTTTGAGCAGCCCTATATGGTGACGCTGGATATCTAGCACGTAGTTTGAAGTTCCAATGGTGCAGTTTGTTTCCAGAGCAGTACTGTATAGCCCCGCTGGACTGTAATTAGTTCTATATGGCCCCGCTGGACTGTGAGCGGTGTTGTTTCCTGTAAACACATAAAAACACAAAAAAAAGCAGGAAATTTTCTCAAAAAACGTGATTTGATCTTCTAGTTTTCCCTCCTTCTAGCACCAAAATGTGAACCATGTTTCCCAACCTGCAAAAACACAACAAACAATCAATATGTTAGGTCAAATGCATGGTTAGAAACATGATTCCTTAAGAAATTCATTTGAAAGTAAAAGAAGAGGAATGAAGTTAAAAACACAACAAATTTGAAGCAAGAATATCAAATCCTATTCTAAAACCATGCAAACTCTTAATCTCTTGAGGGAGTTGGTGCCAATTTGATGTGAAAATTGGCCCTTTCCCAACTCCAATGGTGTGATGAAGATACTTGATCAAGGATGGATGCTTGTAGTGATGACTTCAATGGAGCTCCATGTTGAAAATCTGCAAAAAACCTAACTATGCTTGGATGAAATTGATGATAAGTTGCTATGGATTTGAGTATAATAACTTTGCATGAATTGTTGATAGATCAAATGAAGGATGAGCTCTTCATTTATAGATGAGATTGATTAGAGAAGAGGCAAAAGGGATGAATGTGGGACTAATCTTCAACAAATGAGAAGAAGCCACATGTCATCATGTGGATGGTTGAGGAATGAGCATATTTTGAAAAATGTGCAAAGAGGGGGGAGATTCAAATTCAAAAATATGGCTTGAAGGATGAGGTGAAAGGTGAAGCAAATGCACATGGCTCAAGAAAAGGACATGTAAGATATTTTAAATGCTTTGTTGGAAGGGAAAAGTCCTTTTGGGGGGAGATTTCAAATTTGAGGAATATTCCATCTTTGATGCTTTTTTTGAATGAAAATAGATGATTTATAAATCAATTAAATTAATTTTCATGTGCAAGTTGCAAAATCTAGAGGATTTGATGGATTATGATTAACATTAATCATGATTTGATTAATTTAAATGATGTTAGTTGATTTGACCATTTTGACTTAGATTTTAGGATTTAAATAACTCAAAATGAGAAGAGAATGATTTAGACTTAGTTAAATAAATATTTTTGATTTATTTAACCAAAGGGGGTGATGTTAGATTAAATTAAATAAATATTTGATTTATTTAATTTAATTAGATGAACTTTAGAGATTTAATCAAATAATATGGATTATTTAATTAAACAAAGATGGGAAGATGAAATGACCTAGCTAATTACACAAAGACAATGATTTAATTAAAACAAGGGATTTATTTAATTAAAAGCAGAATTATGATGAATTTACAAAATAAGGCTATTCAATTAAATGGTTAGACAGAGGGATAATTCAAAATGAAGCAATGTTAGTAGATCAAGATCGAGTGTGATATCAATCTATATATTTTTCGTGTCTACAGATAGTAACTCTCTTGATATTTCTAAGGCTCCCTCTTATAGATCGGTAGCCCATACTTATGCGAATAAAATGAATAAACAACCAAGTCTTCCTTTAGCTCCTAAACCTACAGCTAAAGCACCTAGTGATTATGATCTTGTCAAGCAACCTCAGGTTATTTCAGATAAGATCTCATTGTGGGACTTGCTTCGATCTGCTCTGGTTTATCAAGGTATGCTTCAGGAAGCCTTGCAAAAGATCCTCTTGTCTTCTTCCACTAGGCCGACAGATGCTAATGTGTTGATGGCATATATTCATGTGGATTTTTTGAATATTACTTTCTATCCACAAGAGCTCCTGCCTCTGGAAGTACAAAAGCAAGCAGACCCTCTAATGATTATAGTTAATATTAATAACATTGGCATTAGACGTACTCTTGTTGATGTTGGTTCGGCACTCAATGTGTGTAGTATTGATCTATTACCTAAGATTAATATTGACCCATCTTCTATTAATGCTTCTTTTGTTGTCATTCGTGAGTTTGATAATGTTGTGCGACAAACTCTAGGTATGATAGTATTACCTTTGCAGCTTAGACCTGTTACCATACCTACCCTTGTATATGTTATGAAAGAGAAGTTGCCTTATAACCTTCTTCTTGGTAGATCATGGATTCATGCTATAGGTACAGTCTCGTCTACCTTGCATAAATCAATTAAGTTCATCACTAACAATAAAGTAGTCACAGTCAAGGATGGCCCTGATGCTATGCACTTATGTGAGATGGCAGCTGTTGGTCAGGCTTTAGTTGTGCCTACTCTCATTCCTTTAGTGTCTTCTAGTGTGTCGATGTTTACCCCAATGGTACCTACTACAAAGGGTACTCTCGAGATAAATGTCCCTAAAGAAGATCCTTCTCAAGCAAGGAGTCCTAAGTGTGATCCTTCTACATCTTCTCAAAGGAATGCATGTCTTGGTGGTGATCGGGGTCCTTTATACTTTACGAACCCCTTCATTGGGGAATATAAAGTCGACCCGATCTGCTTAGACCTTCCTATGACATCATCCACACCCGCCGTCAAAGATTATTATTCTTTTGTATCGCAGGGTAGGGTGAGCAATAATTGTAATATCCTTAGTGTTGATCCTCCTTCTAGGAAGAGGATTACACTTTAGCTAAAGATGATAGTGTTGGCAATCCTATTATTAAGAATGATGATGATCTGATAAAGGAGTGTGATCCCCATTTTTAAGACCATGCTCTTTATAAGGATCTTCCTTCTTTTCAAGACTTGCAAACACGTTATGGCCCTGGCTTTAAGCTCATCTCTAAATGTGGCTATGAGCGTAAAGGTTGTGGGCAAAGCGAGCAAGGAATTCAAGTCCCTATAGAATTCACACCTCGTAAGCGTAACTTAGGGCTCGGTTGCTTGGATGAACAATCTAAAATGGAACCACAGTTGAATGGTGACATGAATGCTACTCAACTTCGCTCTTGTGAATTGATTTATCATCCTTTGTCTTCCACCTTCGTATCTTCTTCTCCCTCCTGTGAGAAGTCAATCTTTTCTCCACAAGATAAAAGGTTGCTTCTTACTCCTCACTCTTTATCTAAGCAAGAGTGTATCTTGTTGCGGCTTCTAAAAGCCCACTTTATTACTCTTCCTTCTCCTACACCTAAAAAATATCATAAACATGATAAAGCAAAAAATCCTTTTTGTGCATACCATAGAGTGCTTGGTCATTCCACTAGTGAATGTAAAGCCTTGCAGGACAAAATTCAACAACTTTATGATTCAGGTGCCATCAAACTCCTGTTTGATTGACACACCTACCTTTACTTCACATGACAAGTGATATCAAGGTTTATCTCTATCCTGCATGCTCGAAGTATCTTGCATGGTTCTCCTTCCTATATGTTGGGGGCAATGATAACTTGTTACGGAGATGTGTGTCCTTCTTGAGGACCCTTCTCTTCGCTATGTCTTTCAAATGAAGTGTCCCTTGAGTGGACCCCTCTCCTTTTGAAGGGTTCTCGAGGGACCTCTTTGAAATTCTTTCTCTCGAATGAATTCTTTACGTCTAGCTTGGGGGCAGCCTGAATAGACCTCGCTTTTCAAACTAAGTGGACCCCTCTCTTTTCATGATGAGTTCTCAAGGGACCCCTTTGAAAGTATTTCAGTCTACGTGACCGACCGCTTTGAACATTTTCTATCTATGGGTAGACATGTCGCTGCTTTCAGATGCGTCCTATCTACAAGTAGACATATCAACACTTTGGAAATGCTCTATCTACGGGTAGACATGTCACCACATCTCGACTCTGCAAAGTCTACTTCCTTGAGATTTCTTTCATGTGAGAGTTCTTGAAAGATACCTTCCTTGCAGGTCTGTGGGTCTGTAAGGAACTTTCTTGGCCTCTTCCATGTGAGAGATCTTGTGGGATGCTTCCTTACAAGTCTGTGGGCTTGTAACGTGCTTTTCGGTGATACAGTTTTCCTCCTTGAGCAGGGTTTACTTTTATCACCTTCTTTGTGGTGTGGGTTCTACTCCTGAGCGGGTTTTGCTTTCACCACGTGCTTTTCGGTGATACAGGTCTCCTCCTTGACTGGGGTTTGCTTTTATCACCTTCTTTATGGTGTGGATTCTACTCCTGAGTGGGTTTTTCTTTCACCACACGCTTTTCGATGATACGGGTTTCCTCCTTGAGCGAGGTTTTCTTTTATCACCTTCCTTGTGGTGCGAGTTCTACTCCTGAGCAGGTTTTGCTTTCACCATGTGCTTTTCCTCTCTCTTATCTCTCATATATACCGGATTGAAGATTTGCATCTTCTTCATCCTAATTATATGCTCCTCTTTCTTCATCTCAAAGTTCCTCTATGTATTGTTTGGGGATGACGCATGGTACTGAGACAACCTTTTACATCGAGGTCTCTTTACTTTGCCGACTCAAAACCTTTAGCTTTTTATGCTCTAACGATGCTCTCTGTTGCAGGTTCTTATTGTCAAATGTATTATTTTCTTCCTCGATGGTTCAGGTATACATTTCTAACCTTACCCAAGGTTTCTTGATCTACTTTACCAAGCACTCATCAGTGTTAATGCTCACTAAAGTGGGGGCAAAATATATAAGAGAAAATTTTCACCCTATGTGCAATTCCCCTTTTTGCCCTTGTCCACTTTAGAAAACCAAAGTTTTAAGGCTTAATTCCACCTAAGCCCGTTGCTTGCATCACACTTGGCGCATGTTTTGAGCATCAATGGAGGTGTTTCTATCAGGGACGTCCACGCAGCGTGCAGACATCTGCACGACACGCTTATGTCCCTGGCAGATTCTCACATCTAGAGCCTACAGAGGCATTACACTTCCCATTGGGGGTCGATTTATAATTCCCTACTCAGTCGACCGACCTGAATATGGCCTTTTCTCTTCATCTCTTCTTCATATTCACTCCTTCAACAAACATTTCAACTCTTCCTCCATTTTCTAGCTTCACTCTAGCTCTCTTTGAGCCCTCTTGGAGCTCTCCAAACACTTTACACTCCATAGAAGCAACATCACACTCCACCACTTCATTAGAGAAAGTGTGGAACAAAACACCATTGCAATAGAGGCTTGAGTTCCTCTCATTTTCTCCTCCATTAGCCTTGAGAGCTCTTGGTGGAGGTGGTAAGCTTTCACTCCTCTCCTCTATTACTTGGTTGAGTAGCATAACACTGTCTTGTAGTGCTTTAGTGCTCTTTACTTCATTTCTACTTTTCTATCTGGTTGTGCATAGAGGTGGGAACACCAAAATGGGGTCTAACTGAGGCAAGCCCCTATACAACCACCCAAAAATTTCTCTCTCTTGTGTGCAGGTTTTGAACGGACTTGTTTGGTGGAAGCTTCGTCACCCACATGGTCGTAAGTATTTCTTTCCTTTCTTCTCCTTACCTTTGTCATTTCTACTTCTTTTTGCTATTTTACTATATTCTGTAATTTTTTAGCAATCAGATAGAAGTAGTCACTTAGTTGTTTTATGAGATAAACTCACTTTCTGGTCCCTATGAGATGCCAGCGTGCCGCACTGTCGTCCACTTTCTGCATTGACGTCCTCTGGCCGAGAGCCTGTCAGTTTGTTTAGAGAACCTCTATAACCTACCCTTTCAGAATCTAAAACTTTCGTGTTGTTCCATTGAGGTGATATAGAGCAGTTCACCCCGTGAGGATCTCTGAGCGAAGATAACTCATGAGTAGTGAATCCCCCTATATCACACTAGTGTTATACGAAGGGATGTATGCTTCAGTTAGATCAGTAAGGTCATGTAAGAATTCTACATAGGCCTTGCTAACAAGGTCCATCTGATCCTTTCCTAACATGTATCTCACCTCGCTAACAAGCCTAACGGCCCTTGCCATAATTTGTGCTTTTTCCAAATCATTCATGAGGTATAACAACCTCTTGTCTAATTCCAAAAGGTTTTATGCGGGAATGTACATAACATCATCCTCTTCCATAAATGAAGTTGTAGGGGATGCTGAAGGAGTGGCTACACGAGTGGTCTCATCAATGAAACCCTTCTCGTCTATAAAGCCTATGGTAAAAAAAGTAGTAAAAGCAGAAGTGACCTTCGTCTTTTCCATTTGTAAGTGTCGTACACTTCTTCTAACCACGTACCTAGAGGTTGTAGACTAGGTTGTGATGCTCATAAAACCTCACAAAACCTGAGTCTACAACAGTCACAAAGTGCAAGGGAAAAAGTCTTAAACACAAAGAAATGCATAGACATTGCTTTACATTGGGTTCACCAAAATGTAGAGGGGGAGCAACCACACCAAGGCTCCAAGTCATGAAGAGCCGAGAGCGAAAGGATGTCCTATTCTTCCTCAAGTTGGATGAGTGTTTTGTGCCAGGGACAAAGAATGAAGAGCACTATCAGTGCTTCTATCACTCTACTAACCCAAGAGTTTTGGTGGGGCTAAGCAAGTAGGTTTCTGGAATCCAAACTGTACCTTGGATAACCCTCTGCCAGAGGACAACAACGTGAATCAGGGACAATAGCAATGTGTTGGCGGCCATACAAATAGAAAGTGCAAAAGGACAATAAAAATAACATAATACCTACTAACAACTTAAGTGTTGAGATGTAAAATAATAACAGAAATGCTAAATGATAAAATGATGGAAATAACAAGAAAGATGATATGAAATGACAAGATCGAAGGTGGTGGAAATGAACTCATGAAGGGTCCAATTTTCCAGCAAGCTCCACACAAATGCGTACCTACACATAGCCAAGAGGGGAAAAATGTTGGGATTGTATAGGGGTTTTCCACAATCAAACCCCCTCTTTGGTGTTTCCACCTCCACAGACAACCAGATAGATAGATAGATATGTAGAAATATGATAAAGAAAATAATGCTAGAATGTAAATGAAATCAAACACTACGAGAGGCACTATGCTACTCAAATCCAACAACAAAATAGTAAGAAAGTGTTACCACCCTCAACCAAAGGCACTCAAGGCCAATGAGAGAGGAATGCAAGTCTACAACTATGGCAGATTCGATGTAGCCGCAACATTGAAAGTAGTCTCACAAGACACCAAGTTGCAAATTTTGTGGTAGATGTGAAGAATGCTATGATTTTCATAATTGTGAAGCCAATAGTGCAACAAGTAGCAAGAGTATGGAGCAAAATGTGAAGCTAGAGCAAATGAATGTGTAGAGAATCATGAAGAAGATCAAGAATTTGCTCAGAAGGAGTGAAGATGAAAACTAGCCATTTGAAGGTGAAATGGGAGGGAAAGAGTCGTTCAAAGGTCAACAAGAAGATGTAGAAGCGTTACACTTCAGCCCCAATGGTGAACAAAATTCCTCTGTAGATTCCAGAGGCAAGAATCTTGTCAAAACGAATACGCGTCGTGCAAACGTCCACACGTCGCGCACGCATTCCCGATGGAGTTTCCTCCACCGACACTAAAAGCAAGTGCCAAGTGGATGGAGTTCGGAATGAGGACATGGAATTACTTGGTTGAATTTTATTTTTCTAAAGTGAAGGGTGTAAAAGGGGAATTTGCAAGGGGGTGCAAATTCACTCCTATACACTTGGATTTACTATTATTAGTATGGGTTCAAGAATTCCTTGTTCATGGAGGCCTAATCGTTTGCCTTGATAATATTTTTTTTATCAAATCATTTTTCCAATGAGACACTTTTTGTTTTGGAAGAAAGATGCAAGTCCATTTTGAGCGGGTTATGAGGTGGAAGAAATTATGTGTTCTTGGAGAAAATAAGATTGAGTGAAAGTGGAGGAACCCATTTGATGGGTGTGGGTTAATGGATAGCTTGGATAAGGGTGATGTGGTATTGATAATGATTAGGATCATGAGGTGGGCTAGGAGGGATGTTAGGATCTTGAGATGGAATAGGATCATTAGTGGGATTAAGAGGGATGTTTTGATCTTGATTTAAAATGGGATCATTAGATGGGATGAAGGGTTATTTTGATCTTGAATAGATGTCTTGGGAAAGGACATGTGCATTATATTAAGGTAAGGTTTGATGATGAATAACAATATGAGGAACTTTAACCACAGAGTGAAGAACTTGAATAATATTTTGGAAGAAGATTAACCAAAAAAGGAAGAGGTCATCCTGGAAGACACTCTTTCCATGCTCTTTCATATCCAAGGTACAAATCCTTCTGTATCAATGGGGTATTATGGGGTTAAAGGGTGACCATACTTATTGACACTAGCACCACCCATATTGTAATTCCCTAAGCCACACACCTAGGACATTAGCCAACCAATTTTTTTTAAAGAACAATACCAATGACCAAAGTATGCATGTAAATGAAAAATGAAATGACATTAAATTAAAATCAATTCTACACTCAAATCAAGCACATAAAAACCTCAAATAGAGCTAAATGCAAAGTTGTACACAATGTGATGTGGGTGCTTAATTCACCAACATAACATTAGTATTCCTTAGATATCAAATTGGTATAACTTGAGTACAAAATGAATGCTTGGTAGACAATGAGAGATGGGTTTAATTTAGAGACTTGCAAGAGAATTTGATGAAGGGTTAGGATTCAATCTCGAACTTGAGATTTGATCCTTGATTTGGGGAACTATTGAGGAGATATGGCATGTTTAGAATAGTTGAGAGTTATTTTAATTTATAATTAAAATATTTATAATTTCTTAACTCAATGTGTTTAGGAATTTAACATGTCTAATTGATTAGTCAATTGCTTAGATGGAGGAGTTAACTAAGTGCATGAGAAAATTAATAAGAGCTGACTATTTGTATGGATGAGTGAAGTGGATTTGATTTATGAGTGGGATTGAGAGAAAATTTGAGTGAACTGATTAGAGTAGGTAGTCAACTAGGTGAGGTGAAATTAATTAATTTAATAATTAATTAATTGAATTATTAGTGCACATGAGGTGAAAATTAATATTAAATTATTTTTTTAATGGATAATGTGTGGATGAATAAATAATTAAATGGATAAATATGTGGATAATTGTGAATAATTAATTTAATAAATGGATGAATAATATTATCCCAATTCAATTAAATAGCTTAGGAATTATTTAATTAAATTATTAAGCATTAGGAGTCCTAGGTGACAAGGTGATGATGTGTGTTCCATGGGTGGCAAATGAATAAATTATATGATAATTGGATGAAACTAGGACCTAGGTGAATTATTAATGAATCAAGTGATGCGATAAGGTCATGGGAAATGAATGGATGAAATAGGCGACGATTGGATGAAACAAATGATTAGGTGAAGATAATTTTTAGGTGTCTAATTTTTACCCCTTTTTGACTCAATGTTCGGAGTAACATTATTTTAGGGAAAATAAAATGTAGCTATGATGAGATGGATGAGATATGAATAAAGCAATAATATTCCCTAGTCATTTGGAGGAAATGATTATGGAAGAAATAGATTAGAAGAAAGTGGTGGTATGCCCTAGTCATGTGGAGGAAATGATAAAATATTGAATGATGAGATGATGATGCCCCCTTGAGAGGAAGTTGTACAAAAATGACACAAGTAAGCTCTTGAGTGATGAGTGATGAAATGGCCAATGATAAAATAATATAAAGAAATATATGCAAGCAAAGTGAATAGAAGAAATCAATGAGATGAGGTGAATAAAATGGATGGGTAGATATGGATACATTTTTATTTGGAACTTTATTATACTAGCATGGGAAGAGCAACCTTGTTTTGATATAGCAATGGATATTATGCATTGAGGTAAGACCAAGGTGACAATTTATCCAATAAATAGACTAATGCTCAAGAAAACATCATATAATAGGATACCCCAACACTCTCAAGGTGTTAAAAAATTGATGGGTACATGTGGAGACATCCATCAGACATGGAGAGTTCCCATCACATCTCAAGGTGATTGAACTTGGTGGGTATTATGAGATAACATCCAAAAACATGTCACACATAAATAATAGACCACACCCCAATGTATATAGTTAAAGAACGTCATGATATTTAATGATCATGGTGATCATTAGTAGATATTGTAGACACCTAAATTTTATCATACCTGACCATATTTAATGTTAACCAATCCTATCTAATTAAATAAATGTTTATTATTTATTTAATTTATCCTTTACCTTTATCCATCACCTTTAATTAAATAAATTCATATTTATTTTATTAAGTCTAGCCTTATCCCCGAATCCTCTAACTAAATCAATTAATTAATACCTAATTAATTGATTGATTTAGGCTACTTAATATCCATATCCTTTTCCTCCAATATTTAAATCCATTTAATCCTTAACCCTTTTCCATTTAATCCTAACCATTAAATCCTTTCACATGGATCACAATCTAAACCTGCCATTATGTGACAAGTATCCCTCCCACCTTTATGCTCTCACATGTGAGATTATGCAAAAGTCAAACCCACATTTTACACATCTATCCCATTTATGACACTTGTTACAAGGCTAAGCCTCAATCCCAACCCTAACTCTCATTCAATCATAGCCATCCATCAACCAAGGATCTTGGCCCTAGATTCCCCTCTTGAAAATTATATAACAAGAGGCCTCTCATATCATTTGGGAATCTATCATAATCATAGCCTTATGATGTCAATTTATCAATCTATCATATAAATCATACTATCATGTTGCTATAATAATGAGAAATCATATTCAATATATCAACACATCACATAGATCATTCTGAAGTTTCTATATATTTGGTTTGAGTAGTCTTGATTTGATACTATTTCTATTTATGTCATTTGCATGCAATTTTTTGAACTTGACAAGAATCAATACATCTAATGCTATTCCTTGTGATTCTAATATTTTAGGTGAATTATTTTCTAAGAGGGTTTTTGATATCAACTTTTTATAGGAGCCCTATATCATGAAAAATACCACATAGTTGCATTTGGGAGGGTTGTGAGACAAAGTTTGACATATAATTTGCTATATTTTTCTCACTATCAAATTTTGTAATTTTTTGGAGCCCCTTAGGTCCCTCACACAAAAATCCATATGACTATACAACATCTTTAGGGTTTTTGAAATATACTTAGTTTCATTTTCTTACAGGTCTATAGGGAGTATACACAAGCACTATGGAAGGATATGCATGAAATCATTTGGCATACACATAAGGCTTTTGTGAATATATATTTTCTTAGTAGCATAAACACATTGCATACATATGTGTACTCACATGACCTTGTTAGTCTTGTAATAAATATATGAGGCATTCAAAAGCTATTTTGGATCTCTAGACTATGGATTAAGCCATTTTTTCTAGATTTTACATCAATAATCGGGTACAATCATTAAAATTTGTACTTTATTTTAAAACTTCAAATGCTCATATATTTTGCATACGAAAGATCATTTTTCAATGATTTTTGAAAAATTATCAAAAAATCATAAAGAATTCAATTGTTCAATTTTTTTTTATTTAGGATAGTCTTGTTTGGAGTGTTTGAGCACAATTAAAATTGGATCTAAAATTAACCAATCACATTTTGATTTGAGGCTTAAATTTTATGTCTCTTTTGATCCCAAAGTTGCATTTGTGTATTCTCTCCTCTTACACCTTAGAGTGATCTTGAGGATAAAAATAATAATATTTTTTATTTTTTAGGGGGCTTGTTTAGGGATTTCATCACCCTAGTGGATGACCTCAACTTCCATGTTTTGATGGAGTATAAATAGCAAGGGAAAATCAAAAGACATGCTTCTTGGAAGTCAAAATCTATCATTCTAGGCTAAGCCCCCCAAAAACTTATACCTTGGAGAAGTGAAGGTGGAGAGTTGTGTTACCCTCTCCTCTCAGCTTTTTGACTTATTTTCCTTTCATTTTCATGGAATTAGGCTCATGTACCCTTTCGATATAATGAGGATATCCCCCTTGTTGATCTTGTAAAGGATAATCTAATAATTTTTGGCAATCTTTTCTTGTGATTCATTGGACCTACAAGGATTGTTAAACCTACTTGATTTAGGCGTGTTCATATGTATTGTATGTTTGTTAATATTTAGATCACATCTACACTTTAAATTGAAATGGGGACACTTATCCAAATTAAACCATAGGATTTGTGTTTTTTATTACTTCTTTCTACATGTTTTAATCCTAATAAAACATTTATAAAAACTAGAGAACTCAAAAATCTAAAATAATAAAAATATTCCAAAAACAAAAAATAATATTATATTTTTCTAGGTGTCTATCTCCAAGTCAATCTTTCTGTCTAACAATCCCATCTTACATTATCATTCTCTAACATCCATATCCACTAATCAAACTAGTCTCCTATACATTCATTCCATTTTGACATAACCCTAGGTAACACTTGACACATCCTCCCCTTAGGACTCATCCATCAACCTATCATTCCAAACCACGTATACTCATTCACATCCATATCATATCATAACTTTATCTTAATCTCAATTTTACACCCTCGTATAAATCCTCATCATAACATTATCTTGACCAAATCACTAGGTCTACATCCTCATAACATCTAAATCTTAAGTCCACATAATCATTAGTCTATGGTCACATTAAATATTCAATATACTGGATCCCATCAAAATACACATTCACATCTTAAGTCCAAATTATATTATATGCCCCCATCCATAGATATTCATCATATACCATCCTTTTGTCTACAACTTAGCTTGACATATCACAAATATTTATCTCCTAGGTTTAGATTGTCACATGTCATCAGTAACATCCAAATCCTAGGTCCCTTTCCTCACTAAATTCATATCATATCACCGCCTTGTTTAAGTTCTAAGTTCCATACCACCATTTACATCTATATTATATATAAAATAAGTTATTTTCATCAAAACTTCATCTCACATCCATCCTATACCCTCATTTTCCAATCCTAAGTGTGCCTCATCACATACATCTCCATCCATGGACATCCATCATATACCATCATTTTATCTACAACCTAGTTTGACATCTTTATATATATTTATCTCATAACTTTAGATTATCATCTACACCCATTGTCACATATCATCCTCATACATATACACACCATCGATTGGAATCTAATAACTTCCATTATCATTTAGATTGATACACATCCACATCCTAAGCCTGCACACCATAATTTGCATCCTAGTTTGACATCTTTATAGATATTTATCTCATAACTTTAGATAATCATCTACACCCATTGTCACATATCATCTTCATACACATACACACCATCTATTGGACTTTAATAACTTCCATTATCATTTACATTGATACACATCCACATCCTAAGCCTGCACATCATAATTTGCATCCTAAGTCCCCATTCTCCCATACATCTATATCTTATGTTTTATCTCCATCCATGGTGTTGTCATCAATATTTTTTCATACTATGACTTTATATCATATTCATATAAATCCATATCCTAGGTTGGATAATCACTTGCATCCACATCCATAAATTTATATAATATTTATAGACATTCTTATCCTACATTTATATTATCATTTACACATCCATCCCATACAATCATACCATTAACCTCATATTTTATAATTATATGCATCCATATAATATGATTAGACTATCATACACCATACCATCCTCTACACCAATATCATAACATCAATTAATTATCACACACATCCATTATCATAGGTTTAAACCAATCATATCATACTTTACCATCATCATATCTATATCCTAGGCTGACATCCTCATACTCCCATCATCGCATAACCTTGTCCAACCATCTAATATATTCTCCATACAATCTAATTTATTTAAATCCCCTATCATCTATCCCCATATAATTTAACATCACGAATCCATCCCCTACCCCAACAAAGCCCAAAATTATAATCAAGGATAAACATAGTCACATTGATGATGATGAGTTAGCCTTGTTGACTACAATATATATAATGATAATGATATTTTCATGGATCAAGATGAAACCTACCCCTTGACCACCTCTTACATTTAATAATTCAACAATCCCCAAGCCCTCGCCATTTTTTTCTCACCTATCACTTTAATAATGACAAAGAGGCCATGGTTAAATACCTCCTAAGTCTTGGTACCAAACTCCCATCCTCACCATCCCCATCAAATTCCAATTTATCTCCTATTACTCATCCTCCACCTTCCTTTGATAGGTGAAACCAAACCCCCATCCAACATTCCCCTTAAACCCCATCCACATCCCAAATCCCCATCTTCAACTCCTTTTTGAGATCCTCATCATCATCATCAATTTACCAATCCATAGAATTCTCCACTTCTTATTCCACTATCTTATCTCTTATATTCCCCAACTCATCCAAATCCTCCAAGTCATTCATTCATGAATTAATCCAAGGAGAAAATAAATCATTATAAATTCTACATCACAAATTTATGGAGTCATGTCACCCAACACCCATCATTCCACTCCAAAATATTAACACCATCCAACCCATTGAACTTAGAAAACCTCAATCTTATGAAAATAATACATTTTCCATCTCACCATCCACCCAATTTTAAGAGTCTATCCAACATTCCTCCCCCATAAAACCACCCCCACTAATTCAAACATGCCAAGTGGTTGTTCCAAATCATGCTACCACAAATTACCATCTAAATCAAGATCAAAGCCTCCTTTCCCCTCCATCTCATGATCCCCTTCCATAACAAAAAGTTGTAAAGCATCCCTTCATCTCAATATCTAATTGTATACATCCAAAATTTACCACTTCCATATGGTCAAATTCGTCTCCTTATTCATCCCTTTAACTCATACACCTCATCCTCTTGGTCAGTATTAATTAAATCACTCATTTAATTAATATTTCATGGTCTGCCTAAGGTCCCTAAAGTATTTAATTCAATAATTAAATACTTTTACCACCTTTTTCTCTCTAAATTAAATAAATATATCAATTTATTTAATTTAGTCATTTAACCTTTTTGAACAAAATCAATTTTTAATTCTTCTCTTTTTCTCTCTCCTTGTCACATCCTCCATATTCCCTTTCTAATATGGATTAATTTAATTAATTCATGATTAGGATGTGCATCCCCTTAATCAAGGATTAATGTCACATCATAATCTCCCACTTGTTTCGAGTCTTTCACTAAGTTTTTTAATCATGTGTTTGCACAACCTAGTCAAAGTCATTAGCCACATTTAACATGCCTTTTTAGTCAACCTTTTCATTTGCCTTTCTTAGCATTGACCCTCTTTCCCATGTGAATTTTTAATTCACATTTATTTACCCTAGGTCCCTCTCTTCCCCATGTGAAT
Organism: Sequoia sempervirens; assembly: GCA_007258455.2. Lineage (NCBI taxonomy): Eukaryota > Viridiplantae > Streptophyta > Pinopsida > Cupressales > Cupressaceae > Sequoia > Sequoia sempervirens. The sequence goes on from VDFB02086081.1 coordinate 356,810,161, forward strand.
TTTTAATTCACATTTTATCCTTCCAATGCTTACCTTATCCCCATGCAACTTCTAGAACATTAGACTTGTCACATTACCCATATGTGACAAATTCCCATCATCTTGGAAACCCCCTTTTATCCATTAGATTCTCTCAAGAATGTGAATTTTTAATTAACACTTATTTCTCCAACAACCTTCTCATTCCCCATGGTGATTTTTGAGGAATTCTAAAATTCCTCTCAAGTGTCATTTTCACTCTCATTTGGGGACAAGAAGTTCCTTTTTGAGGAAATCCTCTCATCCCCCAAGGTACTTACAAGGTACTTGTCCTTGCTCCACATCATGTACCTGTTATCACCTGAATTTGCACCCCTGTTGAACCTAACGTCCAATGCCTCAGTGTAACATGGGAAGACCTCTTAAGATGTGGGTTTCTTGTAAGCAGAGGTCAACCTCCGGAGAAGGCTGACTTCCTTTGGTGTCACCTAAACTACTTATTCTGAAAAGGGAAAGGGAGAAGTACATAAATTGAAACTAAACTAAGGTGATGCACCAAAATAAAAGGAACAATGAGATACTCAATTTACACTTGAATATTGATGATGAACATAAGATTACACATCAAATTTTGTAATCCTTACACTAACATTTCACAAACAGGTTCGATTCACACACTTTTTCCAGAGAGGAAAGAAATACTTTCACAGACTATAATCCATGTGTGACTAAGTGAACACAATTTTTGATTTGTATAATGATACTTTTGCAAAGGAAGGCATGAAACACAAGATAAAGTTATGAAGGAATGAAAGAAATTCACAAAAATAACTTGATCATGAACCTGAAATGTACAGCACTCTGCAAGAACAAGATGGAAATCCAAACATCAATAGTCACCAAGGAAAACTTTATATACCATGCTCCAAAATGTGTTACAGAATTCTGCTAATCCGAGAGAGGATTGTAGAAGTCACAGACTTCAAAAAAGCATCCAGAGAACTTTTTTACAAGAAGGCAAATAAGCCTTATATACAAGAGTAAGGTCGGCCCCTCAGGGCTTACAAAAATATCTCCCCTCAGGATAAATCTCCCTCCGATATTTTGATGAAATTTAATGCTGCACCCTACGTGTCCATGTCGGTGAAGAGTCATCCCCCAGAGAAGCCTTCTTCAGATATTTCACAACTACCGCATTCACTTCCTGGCATCATGTCCTATTTGAACCTCTTTGGCTGAACGCTTTGAATACCCTAAGCTCAGAACAGATATGCGTCGCATTCATTTTGTTGACATTCTTCATCCTGGTCGGACTGCCACGGCTTGCTTTCAAATCTCCTTGATTGGTCGAGTATACTTGACACAGATTCTCCAGGCGACCAAAAGATCGTTTGATCAAAATCACATCTCGGTGAGACACTGAAAGTGTCTCACGAATGCGATTATGCCCTTTTGAAGCCATCGACAAGATACAATTCTGTCGTTGAGACATCATGACGAAATCCCTATTCCTTAGCGAAGGAATCTATTTCGGCGAGACCCTCTACATTCGGCGAGACCTCCTGGCGATGTTGGATCTTTCTCCTCGAGCTGGTTGTCCTTCGACAAGACTTCAGTTAGTTGCCAGGACCTCTTGGCGAACGCCTCAACTCCCCGAGCTCCCTCTATTTTTCGGTGAGACCCTAGAAAATTGGGAAGACTTCATAGCGAGGCTTAGATGTCATATCAATCTCTCCTCTGTCGCTGAGACCACATCATGTTGGTAAGACATCACTTCGATGATCGGGCACTACATTGATGTCATTCATGTCGGGGAGACCTTTTACTAGTCAGTGAGACCTTTGCCGATGACTCCTTTATCGCCAAGACCTCCCCGTGTTGGCAGGACCTCAGGGTGAAGCCTTCAACTGTTGGCGAGCTCAACTTGCTTTCGATGAAACCTTACCGAGTCAGAAAAACATCTTGTTGAGGCCTCATTTCATTTCACTTCGATAAGAGACAAAGGTTTCGCAAAGACATTATGGAAAAACTACTTCCTTTGGTCGAGATCACCTTCGTTCGCCGAGACATGGCCATGTCGGCAAGACCTTAACCCAATAGCTGGAAACTACACCGATGTCAAATGTCGGGGAGACTTCCCTTCTTCGGCGAGACCTTGTAGCGAAGGGACCAACCTTTGCTGAGAGCCCATCCTTCTTGTCGGGGAGACATCTGTCGAGCTCATTTCGTTGTCGCCAAAACATTCCCGGGTCGTCGAGACCTCTTAGCGAGCTCAAAGACTTACCCCGAAGTGTCCATTTGTCGCCAAGAGTTATACCGAAGACATCAACACCATCGGTGAGACATTCCATTCTCACTAATACTTCTCTCTGAGACTCTTTGTTACCCCGAACGAATGCAGTCGGTGTGACTTTCTCACATCGGTAAGACTTCTTACCGACAGTATTTCTTCCAGTGAGAGTTTTCCCGATGACTTGACACCATCCGCTGTCGGTGAGACTTTAACTCTTCGCTGGGACTTCTCACCAACCTCTATAGGTTATCCTGAAGCTCGTGGTCGCCATGAGTCTCCCCGATGATGATTGAATGGCCTATCGGCCAAATAATTCCACACGACAAGAGGTCATACCAAACCTTTCTTGTCATAGCAATAGGCTCTATAGTGAAAGCGTTCGGCAAGATAGAAACTAGGTCACAACGACCTATTCAAAATAGAATGTATCAAAGCTGCTAGTCGGCCAAATAGTGAAGATTTCATACCAACTTGGCTCTAATGGAGGCTTCAACCTGTGATTATTGAGGCATATTTCCAACAAAGCAGGCTTCCCGACTAAGCTCCCTGTGAAATGTCATCAGATGCATGAACTGACCCTAAATGGAAATATCCCATTTGGCCCTTATGAACACCTGCAACATAGATGCCTTGCCTGATTGAGCCTGAGCGTGAAAATTAGGTAACAATACCTCCCCTCCACCTCACTTCCACATCATCTTATCCTTGGCCATCTCACATTCCACATGTCAAGATTTGAGGGCTTGTGAGTCCTCAACTCACCATAGTCATGCATCTTGACCTTGGTGGCTTAATCTCAACCATTGAATTCTCTAGAGAATTTAAATTTCTCTATAAATAACCCCTCTTTTAAGGCATTTAGAGGACTTAGCCATTTTTCACCCTTATGCTTCCAAATTGTCTACTCAATTTGCAAGCATTATTTTAGCCATTTAGCCAAGCCACTTAGTCATTTTGCATTTGCATCTAATCATATTGTCAATCTTGCATTTATCCATCCAAGGAGCATACAAGTTTACAATCACAAGGGCCAACCAAGGAATTTCAACAGCAAAGAAGGTATAACCATTTGCAATATTCATTTTATCTTCTTTCTTTGTGTTATCAATTTCTTAGGCTAATCTTGAGTTGTCCCTTTGTGTTTTTCTCTCATTGCATTATAGTTTTTTTTGCATATTTAGGATAGATTAAACATTTAGGATCACATTTTTGGCATGCCCGATGGGACCCACAAATGGGTCCCTTTATTTTATGCTTGTTGTTGTTAAGTTGGTTGCAAGAACATGTCGTAAAGGGGCGAATACGCCCTCCTGGTTACTATAGAGGGGTGAATAATCCCTCCTGGTTACTATAGAGGGATGAATACGCCCTCCTGGTTACTGTAGAGGGGCGAATACGCCCTCCTAGTTACTGCAGAAGGATGAATATGCCCTCCTGGTTACTGCAAAAGTGCAAATACGCCCTCCCGATTGCTGTAGAGGGGCGGATACACCCTAATCCATATTCTGTTTCTAACTAGTTTGTTGCAGAGGGGTGGATACGCCCTAATACATATTTTATTTCTAACTAGTTTATTGCAGAGGGGTGGATACGCCCTAACCCATATTTTGTTTCTAACTAGTTTGTTGCAGAGGGGCAGATACACTCTAACCCATATTTTGTTTCTAACAAGTTTGTTGCAGAGGGGTGAATACGCCCTAAGTTATATTATGTTTCTAACAAGTTTGTTGCAGAGGGGTGAATACGCCCTAAGTTATATTATGTTTCTAACTAGTTTGTTGCAGAGGGGCAAATATGCCCTAACCCATATTTTGTTTCTAACAAGTTTGTTGTAGAGGGGCGGATATGCCCTAATCTATATTTTGTTTCTAACAAGTTTGTTGCAGAGGGGTGAATATTCCCTAAGCTATATTTTGTTTCTAACTAGTTTTTTGCAGACGGGCAAATATGCCTTAACCCATATTTTGTTTCTAACAATTTTGTTGCAGAGGGGCGGATACGCCCTAATCTATATTTTTTTCTAACAAGTTTGCTACAGAGGGGCAGATACACTCTAACTTCTATTCTATTTTTGACATTTTACTGCAACGGGGCGAATTTTCCCTAATTTGAAAACTATTTGTGACATTTTACTGCAACGGGGAAAATTTGTCCTAACCTGAGAATTATTTCTAGCAATTGATTGCAGCAAGGTAGATTAGCCCTAATCTGAACACAGTTTCTGACATCTTGTTGCAGAGGGGCGGATACGCTCTAATCTATATTATGCTTCTAACAAGTTTGTTGCAGAGGGGAGAATACACCCTAAGCTATATTATGTTTCTAGCTAGTTTGTTGCAGAGGGACAGATACACCCTAACCCATATTTTGTTTCTAACAAGTTTGTTGCAGAGGGGCAGATACACCCTAATCTATATTTTGTTTCTAACAAGTTTGTTGCAGAGGGGTGAATATGCCCTAAGCTATATTTTGTTTCTAACTAGTTTGTTGCAGAGGGGCGGATACACCCTAACCCATATTTTGTTTCTAACAATTTTGTTACAGAGGGGCGGATACGCCCTAATCTATATTTTGTTTTTAACAAGTTTGCTGCAGAGGGGCAGATACGCTCTAACTTCTATTATGTTTCTGACATTTTACCGCAACGAAGCGGATTTTCCCTAATTTGAAAACTATTTGTGACATTTTACTACAATGTAGCGAATTTGTCCTAACCTGAGAATTATTTCTAACATTTGATTGCAGCCAGGCAGATTAGCCCTAATCTGAACACAGTTTCTAACATCTTACTATAGAGGGGTGAATATGCCCTCCTAAATACTATAGAGGGGTGAATACACCTTCCTAATTACTGCAGAGGGGCGAATACGCCCTCTTGATTACTGCAGAGGGGTGAATACGCCCTCCTGATTACTGCAGAGGGGCGGATATGCCCTAAACAACACATTTGAGAAGGTAAAATGGGCATTTTAGCTTCATTCTTGTCTTAAAAAAATTTTGTTTTCAAGATTTAACCCTTAACCTTGCTGGTTTGTGGGAATAGTTTGATTTATTGCTAACATTTTGCAGCATATTATCATAATTGATGAAGAACGGTGGTTAAAATAGCTAACACTTGCTTGTAGGGCCATCTGCTTGTGCAAATTTTAAAAATCTTTCTTGTTGTTTTCATCTAGGCACATACTTTAATTATGGGAAAGTACAATTGATGCTTGTTGTCTCTATTTTCTTTATGTGTCACCCAAGGGAGGAACTAGTCTGATTTCGCTTTCCCCTTGCACTTCGTGTGAGCCTGGGGAGTAGTTGGAAATGATTAGTGCCTTCCTTTTAAAGGGCCCTGCTTGGGGATTTCATCACCCCAAGGGATGATCCCAACCATGCAAACTGGCAGGGTATAAAAAGGGGGGAGAGTGAAAGTTGTACCTCAATCCAGTCACGTCATGTATGGCGAAGCGTTGAAGCTAGGGCGATACCTAGATAGACATGAAGAGTTGGTCTAAGCCCTTCCATATCTTGATGGGGTTATCGACTCACACTTGTGATAGGCTGGTGTTCACGATCTAGGCCTCATGTACCAAGAGTATATCGAGGACTCCTTAGAAGCCTTGTGCATCCTAAAGTAAGACCTTTGTTGGCCATACCCTTAACACTAGTCATAGGATTGTGCTTGCTTAAAATATTTTCTTTTGAGAAACCAATAAATTTTTGTCAAGCCAACCTCATTTTTATCATTCCAAGTCCTTTCCATAGTCATTCCCATCCAAACCAAGTCACTATTCTCTGCAGAAGGGCGAATACACCTTTTACTACAGTGGGGCAAATTTGCCCTGCAGTTTACTGCAGAGGGGCGAATATGGCCCCCTGAACAATCAATTCTACTTCGTTTGATCACTCCAAGTCTCTGTTTGACCATTTAACCATCCTAAACCTTCATTTAACCATTCCAAGCCTTCATTTAACCATTCCAAGCCTCCTTTTAACCGTTCCAAGTATCTGTTTGACCTTTTTGGGGAACCCGTTCCACCACTTCACCACAGGTTAAACTTTGGAGCCTAAACTTTGTCATTTATTGTGACCTCAACATTTTCACTTTTCACAAAGATCACTTCAATACCACCCCCATCATCCAAAAACTTTTAGGATACCATTAGTTTGCATCCTTCATCACCTTTCCGTACGAAATCTTTTAAACCTTGTTTTGGAAATTATTACCCGAGTTAACCAAGGCATTTGAGTTTGATCGTTATCCTACATTGCCTTCAACCCAATCAATCCACTTCTATGCTGAGGTGGATTCATGTTGAAAGCTAGCATCATCAGCCCAAATCAATCCATTCCTATCTCAAGGTGGATTCGGCACCACAATCAGCCCCTTTATCCGATCAACCACCGTATTAAGTCACCAAGGGTGATTTCCAAACTAGGTTTAGAATCTCTTCCATCAACCAATCCTAATTCATCATCCAATCAAAATCAAAATTATCCAATTCATCCAAACAGTCCAATCCAATCTATCTCAACAATCCCATCCAATCAAAAGTATGACATCCTCCAATCAAAATCTGATTTCATCAAAATCCAATCTCACTTGATCAAAATCTAATATAATCGAATCCAATATCATCCAATCAGATTCCAATTAAATCTACCCACGCCCCTCATCAAATAAATCAATCTTCATCCAATCAAATATTTCATCAAGGACATCCTTATAATCCACCCATACCTCATTTGCATGCCCGTTCAAACTAGGTCACAAGCCAAGAAGCAAATGGCACAACAACAAGGTCAAAATTCCCAAGTGAACATGTCTCAAGATCCTAATAATGGTGCAAACATCTCCCAAAATCCTATCAATGGTAAAAATGTCTCTCAAGATCCTAACAATGGAGTGAACATCCCCCAAGACCCTCATAATGGCACTTCATCACACTCTAACACTGAAAATCAGAACAACTCACCACATGGTGAAGAGAGTATGGTTAATCAACCTAAACTTACACTAGAGGAACACTTTAGTAATCCCACCAATGCGCAAATGACAAATTTCTTATTCGAATAGCATGGGGAAGTGATCTTGGCCCACCTAATTGAAAAATGAGTCAAACTCCTAGCAGGTGTTGACCTATCTAAGTACAGCAGTGCCACACCCAACATACCCCAAGCTTCACAAAATGTACCAGGCGATTCCTACATCCCCAATATACCTACTATAGAGGGTTGGTATCAACCCGAATTCAGCAATAATGTCCTTTATCACATCAACAATCCCCCACACACCACAATCTCAATTATGGGGGCCCCTCAAGTGTCTAATCCCAATAATCCTTTCGCCTATGGTATGCCGCAAACTATGCCACAATGCCCACCATTGATGTTGACTGCACCACCCCTTTTAAATCAACTTCTAGTAAATACAGGGGGCAACTCTTTCACCACCTTGCCTCCATCTCCTAGGGCCACAAGTCTACCACCACTTCCACAACCTCCTCAATCTAACATATCCTCCTAATTACCACCGCAAAGTACATCCCAACCAGATATCACCATTGGTACCCAACAACCTCCTTTGCATAATGCTTCTACATCATCCCAACCACTTTTACAACAACAACAGAATCCTTTGATTAAATCCCAGCAACCACCACACCAATCCCAAGGTAATCCATCTTGACCTCTTGTTCTGACCATATCCCCATTGCTTGCATCTATTTTTCACGCGCAAGCTCAACTACAACACAACAGCCTATCTCGACCCACACAGCAGCTAACATCACATCAACCACCCCCCCAACATTATCTCTATCACAACCAACAGTAGTTTCAGTAACCACCACCCTATGTGGCCTCTCAATAGTCACAACAATACCAACAACCTCAGCTAACCAATCTGCAATAATCCATTTACACTCCCCAGCAGTATACTGCATACTCTCATCAGGCCAATCCATATTATACCGCACAACAACAGCCCATGACACATCAACAAGGGGCCCCATCATCTCATTATCAGAACCCATATGTCAACCTCCAAATGATATCTTAGTAGGACCCTCTATCATCCTACCACCCATATCCATCCAACACATCTTTGGCTCCCACGCCACCAACCAACGCAAATCTGTTGGAAATCAAAGCTGCTCTAAAAGATCTTCAAGCTAAGACTGGCAAACAATTGTTCAAATTTGAAGACATACGTCCTTATCCATTCGATCCCTCCATCTCATTGATCCCATTCCCTAAACACTTTGAAATACCAAAATTCGACAGATACAAGGGAAACAAAGATCCTAAAGCCCACCTCCAAGAGTTTTACTCCCAATGTCAAGAGGTTATGCACAATGATAACTACCTCTTGCATCTATTCCCACGGAGCCTGACGGGATACGCCTTGGATTGGTTTATGGGTCTATCAAATCTTTCACAAATATTTTAGAAAAATTTGTTTCTTACTTCTCCTTCAATCTAGAAAAAGACACTAATACCTTGGACCTTCTTAAGGAGAAGCAGCCTGATAGTGAAACCTTTATCAGCTACCTCCAAAGGTGGTGTGCATTGGCAAGCCGAATGAAAACCCCTCTCAAAGAGAAAGACATGGTCACCCTCTTTATGGAGAACTCACATCCTAACATGGCTCATAATTTCAAGTTACACTATGTCACCACTTTCGTTGGGATAGTGGAAAAAGGACCCATCCTTGAATGTGCCCTTATTGCCAAAGGGCACATCAAGATACACAACTATGACAAAGAAAAGCCATCCGACAATAAGTCACGCTTTTGGAACAAGAACAAAAATGTAGTGAATGATGGTATCACTAACACTAAACATGTTTGAGTAGCCAATACATCCCAAAGGTAACAACCATCTATACCCAATGATATATCCATGTCATAGGGGGCATCTCGTCCTCCTCAATAGTCAAACTGGAACAGTCAAGGGAATGGAAAATGTCAGTATACTCAATTAGGAGAACCCTTGAGTGTCATCTTCAATAAGTTGTTATAGGTCAACTATCCAATAACATATCCTGTCACCAAACCACTTGATGAATTCAAGCCTAAACCAGCCTAGTTTAGGGAGAATGAATATTGTGAATTCCATAAGATTAAAGGGCATAATCTGAATAAGTGTCAAGGTCTAAAAAACTATATCCAAGATCTTATTGATTGAGGAGATATCAAAGTCGACACCAGTCAAGCTTCATCATCCAATGCTCAATTGCAAATATATCAAAACACCTTCCCTAACCATAATCAAGGTGCAAGAACCTCCAACAACAATCCCCAAGACAACAACACAAATAACATAAGCTATAATAATGTACCCCTCAATTATGATGGCATTGTCCATTACATTGAGTAGGTAGAACCTTGTGTGTCCATGATACATGTTAAAGCTAAAGATCCCCAATGTGTTGTTGCTACCCGACGATCCTGCATTACTATCCCTGTAGCCTCCACACCTGCCCAACCAAATCCTATAAACTCTCAATACAACATTCTTGATCACTTAGGAAAGACCCCTACCCAGATCTCAATCTTGGATTTGCTTAAGTCTTCTCCTGTGCATCAGGAAATACTCAACAGAGCTTTACAAGACACTCATGTACCTAACAACATCAATCCCACATGGTTCCAAGCTTTAGTAGGACACCTGGCTTTATCTTACCAGCTACACTTTATCCATAATGACATGCCAAATATTGATGCCAATCACAACCATCCCTTACACATCGAAGTCCTGGTTGCCCATCATAAAATAAAAAGGGTCCTGGTAGATAATGGCTTTGCCCTCAATCTATGCACTTTGAAGTTCATAAAATAGGTAGGGTATACTCAAGCATATTTGAGTAATCAAATAATCATGATCAAGGCTTATGATAATGCGGAAAGAAATTCTGAAGGGATTATCAGTCTTCCTATCCAGGTTGGACCTGTAGTTCAGTACACTCCCTATCATGTCCTTGATCTGGACTTACCATACAATCTCCTCCTTGACCACCCATGGCTCCATGCCATGCAAGTCATCCCCTCCACATACCATCAATGCCTAAATTTCTCAGTTAATGGACAAGATATCACCATTTATGCCGACCCATAACCATTTGAATATTGTCGCGCTCTAGAAGCATCATTTTACCATTTACATTATTGTCTTGGGGTCGAAATGGGAGCATCTCAGTCATCATTTTTCAATCCATCATCCACCACGACAGCCACTCCATCTTCCGCCACCAATCCTAGAGTCACCAAAGTCTCAGTCATCATCCGTCAATCCATCATCGACCACAAAAACCACTTCATCTTTCGCCACCAATCCTATAGTCACCAAAGTCCAAATCATTGACAAGGGGTGTGGTGAATTTGAAATGCATACAACTCTAAATGTGGAAACCATGCCACCGTCACCACACACGTATAGCCAACCTTCGCAGTCTACACAAAAAGAAGACAAGACCATCACCTTTAGTGCTAAAAACATTCCCACTACCACTTTTCAGTCTCTTAGTTTAAAGAAAAATGCACTAGAAGAGGATATCAATCAATGGGTATAACATGAAGAACCCCAACCAAATCCTCCTCTAAAGGAATATTTTCAAGAAGTATACCCTTGGTCAACTAAGTTCGCAGAAAAGCTTAACTACCAAGGTGGGGGCCTAGGTAAAGAAGAATAGGGACGGTTGCAACCTATTGATGTATCAAAGCTTCCACAAAATATAGGCCTCGGATATGAAAAAAAGTAGAAAGGCCCCACAACATCATCTAATTCTTCCAATAGTGTTACTATGGATGATGGTCCCTTGGAAGACATACTCAAGGAAGAATCCATCATACATGCGTACAATGATGTTGATCACACAGACCTGTCATCCATGTTTGACTGTTTATCCATCTTTACCATCAACCTTTCTCTTCACCATCCTAAACTCATTGATTGGGACCTACGTGATAGCACAGCTGCCAATGTCTCCCTGGATACGTATGTCAACCTCATGGGAATAGGGGAGGATGAACTCTCCAGTCACAAAAATAAAAACAAAAAAAATAGAAAACGGTCATCTAGTGAAAACCTCCTCGAGGCACTTCCTGACCTAGAAAAAGTAAAAATAAACGACACATCTGATAGCGAAAACCTCGAAGAGGCACTAGAGGATGGCGACGCTCATCTTCCCCTTGTGGGAACTCAATTATCCACACGGTCATCCATCCTAATTGAAGAAACTCAAGAAGTTAACTTGGGTGCTGCTGAAAACCCTAAGATCACCTATGTAGCCAAATCACTATCAGAGCAAGAATATTCAGTCATCATTCAGCTACTAAAAGATGGTATCATTAAATTTGCTTGGTCGTACTCAGATATGCCAGGTTTAGACCCTGCCTTAGTAGTTCATCATCTGGATGTTCACCCAGATGTGAAGCCTGTCAAACAAAAGCTCTGAAAAATGCATCCACAGGTAGCATTATTAGTCAAGAAGGAATTGGAGAAATTACTGAACGCCAATTTTATCAAACCCATTGACTACTCTGATTGGATCTCCAACACAGTGCTTGTTACCAAACCAAATAGAGACATTTAGATTTGCACAAACTTCTGAGACCTTAACAAAGCCTGTCTAAAGGATGACTTCTCGCTGCCTAATATTGACATGTTGGTCGACCTTACTGCAAGACATGGGATGTTGCCCCTTATGGATGGTTTCTTTGGTTACAATCAAATTTGCATTGCACCTAAAGACCAACACAAGACCACTTTTACAACACCTTGGGGAATTTTTTGCTACAATGTTATGCCCTTTGGTCTCAAGAATGTGGGGGTGACATATCAAAGAGCAATGACTATCATCTTCCATGACCTCATCCATATTATCATGGAAGATTATGTTGACGACTTGCTAGGAAAATACAAAACCAGAGTAGAGCACTCTACCATCCTAAAAAAGATCTTCGAGCAGTTAGAATAGTATAAGTTAAGACTAAATCCAAAAAAGTGTGTCTTTTGTGTCACATTAGGGAAATTGTTGGGTTTCATAGTCTCCTGAAGAGGCATTGAGGTTGATCCCGCCAAGGTGAAAGCTATTATGGATATGCCTCCCCCGCGCAATCTGAAACAATTAAGAAGTCTCCAAGGAAAGTTGCAATCCATCTATCGGTTCATAGCCCAACTTGCAGATAAGTGTCAATCATTCACCCATCTTCTGAAAAAAGACTCCACCTTCAAATGGAACTAATAGTGTCAGCTAGGTTTTGATAAAATCAAGGAGTACTTGGCTCATCCACCAATCTTGGTGCCACCTATCCCAGGAAAACCCCTCCTGCTTTACATCTCTGCCACTTCAGTCGCACTAGGGGCATTATTAGCACAACATGATGAGTCCTCAAAAGAAAGAGCAATCTACTACATCAGCCAAACACTAGTCGGCTATGAATTAAATTATTCACCCATGGAGACAGTCTGCCTTGAAGTGGTATTCAGTACACAAAAACTCTGACATTACATGCTCAGCCATCCGGTCCAATTAATAGCAAAAATTGATCCACTAAAGTATCTGTTATCCATAACCACTTTAACTAGTCGCATGGCTAAGTGGGTCATGCTCCTAAGTGAATTTGACATAGAGTACGTGGATTGAAAAGCCATAAAAGGATAAGTCATAGCTAATCAGTTGGTCGAGGCACCCCTAGTGGATGCTTACCCTTTGGTCACTGAATTTTTAGATGAAGAAGTTTTCACAACAACAGAAGCACCTGCTTGGACATTGTATTTTGATGGCTCATATACTCATAATGGATCGGGACCAAGATTTTATTTTGTTACCCCTCAAGGTGACTACATCCCAAAATAATTTAGGATAGCATTCCCGTGTACCAACAACATAGCTGAGTATGAAGCTCTCCTCACAGGTCTCTAAATTGCAAAGCAGTGGCACATAACTCACTTGAGAGTCTTTGGTGATTCATTATTGGTCATTAAGCAAGTTAATGATGAATTCCTAACAAAAGATGACAAGTTTTTACCCTACAAACGCATGGTGGATGACTTCAAGAAGTATTTCACCTTCATACAATTTGACGAAATTCTTAGGATACAAAACAAAGTAGCTGATGCTATGGCTACTATTGGCTCCCTGATTGACATGCCTAAATATTGAACAGAATGTGAGTTCCTTGTGGAACAAATTTTAATCCCAGCATATGATATCCCTGAGACTGACATGGTGTGTGACATTGTAGGTCTCGGTTCCCCATGGTACCAAGACACATATACTTATCTACATGATAATATTCTACCCCCAGACCTCACATGAAACCAACGAAAATCCTTTATCCAACGTTCTTCCTGATACATCATCGTAGGTGATACGCTTTATCATCACAGGTATGATGGAACCCTCCTTAGGTGTCTAGATGAGACCGAAGCCCATACTGCACTAACAGAGGTACATAGTGGTGTTTGTGGGGCCCATTCAAATGGTATGGCCTTGGCCAAAAGGATTCTTCAAGTTGGATATTATTGGCCTACATTAGAACATGATGCTTTTGAATTCATTAAGAAATGCCTTCCCTGCTAGCAACATACAGATTTGATTCATGCTCTGGCATAGGACCTTCAACTTCTTCTAGCACCATGGCCCTTCTCTCAATGGGGTGTTGACTTGATTGGAAAGATTTACCCACCATCTTCCGACAGCCACACATTCATAATTACTGCCACTGAGTACTTCACCAAGTGGGTGGAAGCAATGCCACTCTCACAAATCACGGGTACTCAAATTTCAAAATTCATCCTTTACCATATTCTTTGTAGATATGGTATTCCATCCACCATCCTCTCAGATAATGGAAAGCCTTTCAAAAACCAAGCCATGAAACACCTCTGTGACACCTTTCATATCTAGCATCATTGGTCAACACCTTATAACCCCTAGGGTAATGGTTAGGCAAAAGCTACCAACAAGACCTTATCTGCATACTCAAAAAGGTGGTCAATAACACTGGTCAAGATTGGAACCTCCATATTCATCCCGCTCTTTGGGCATATCGCACCTCCATATGTACCCTTATAGGTGCCACCCCCTATTCTTTAGTGTATGGTTCCGAAGCCATCTTTCCAATCGAAGTTGAGATCCCATCACTAAGGATTTCTTTGAAGAACCTTATCAGCAAGGAAGATGCTCATGTCACACGGCTTGCACAGCTAGAATTACTTGATGAAAGATGAATAAAAGCCTATGATCATCTCCAAGCTTACCAAAACCACCTCAAGTGTAACTACAACAAGAAAGTTCACCCTCGACAGTTCCAGATTGGTGATCTTGTCCTTAAAGAGAACCAGTGTACTCAGCAAGAATGCGATAAGAAAGGAAAATTTGAAGCAAACTAGTTGGTCCCTTATATCATAACCACTAAATATGGATCTAGGGATTATAGACTTGCTACCCTTGAAGGAGAACCCCTAGAAGAGCCTATCAATATCATCCATTTGAAGAGGTTTTACACCTAAGTCCGCTTGGTAACCCTACTTGTAAAAATACAAAAAAATCCAAAAATAGTAAAGAGAAATAAATTTGTCCTATGGTGAAAACAACCCTTGGTGGCACCTTGGATAGGTACGAATGGTGAAAACCTGGTAACAATCATCCTCTGTAGAGGGCTTAATCATTATCTACCTTGCATCCTAATTACTTTGTGACTCCATCCATCCTATCTTGACATTCTCTCCCATTCCATCCTTGGCTGCTTGGTATATTTTGATTGAGCATTGGACAATTATATGCTATCCGTCATCCTGAGCTTTTTATCCTAATATGAGCTTCCATCATCATTTTTTCTACTTATCGGTTTGTGTCATCATCTAGGATCATCCATCGTGTTGGTCTCCACCGAGGCCTCATCTTGTCATATCAATCTCTTTGGTCTTAGTCAAACTATGTTGCCCCTGCGCTTTCACATAGGCAAGGTTGATCATTTGGTCTTGCCCCGGGGCCTTTGAATCATCCTATGATGGTCCTCCATCATCTGTCCTCATTGTCTCCTTTTCACTTTTATCCATGGTTGGTCATCGTTTGTCTTTCTTTGAACTACGTTGCCCCTACGCTTGCACGTAGGCAAGGTCGATCTTTTGATCCACCCCCGAGGCTTTGTTTCATCATCCCTCATCAGTCTCCATTAGTCCTCTTTCCACTTTATCCATGGTTTTTTCTTGAACTATGATGGCTCTACGCTTTCACGTAGGCAAGGCTAATCTCTAATCAACCCCCGAGCCCCTAGGTTTGTAGGGTGTATCAGTGCTTTGTCTAGTCTCTCGTGTCGTGTTGTCAAGAGTACCCTTATCTAGCCGGTTCTTCACAAACAAGATCCTCTAGTGTTAGAAAATATAATTAATGACAAATATCTTGTGTCATCTGGGTCATTCTAGTTAATATCCATCATCGGTCTCAACAGGATGCATCCTTCATAACAAACCACATCACCAATCCATCCTTGTGATCCTATGGAAAAGGACATTTGACGTTGATTATGATCTTTTCATACTTTTGGTTTTTGTTTATTAATTGAGCTCCCTATCATTACTTATCAAAGCCGCTATGATCCATCATATTATGGTGTGTTTTGGTGAGTTAATATAGGGGCATCTCTTGATCATTTCTTGTTGTTTGTTGGGTCGTTCTCACGTAGTACCCACCAGGATCCCTTGGATCGTGTGTTATGTTGAGAACATCCCTTTGTGCTTATGGTTATTCCAATACCTGGCCTGACCAAGGTGTAACGCCCCGTCGTGCAAACCCCAAAGGACAACATAAACAACAAATTACCACAAAAATTTTTTTGAAAGAAGAACAATTCATAAGATAAACATGAACATATATTGCATATAAAGCAATTATACAATCACAATGACCATTATGTCCTCTGGGGTACATGAGATGGCATCACGAAGTCCTAAAACTAATACCATAACGATAACGAACAAATCAAGATTACATAAAGATAACATCCAACCATCCATGATCAAAAGAGATGAAAAAAATACATATAACACTTTATTAATAGTTCAATATGCCAATTGTGGAGTATATTTCCACAGATACAACACCATTTAGAATTGCATACTATGAAACGTTAACACATAAAAGTACCAAGTATTTATATACATTTCATGAACGACAAACATCCGTTAGAGATCATAAACTAAGGTCAAGGGTTACAATCATTACAATGATAATAAAAGTTACATCGTATAAGAGATACAATGATACAGATGTGTTCCTCAACATATACAAGAACAATACAATAAGATAGATTAATACAACTAAAAAGGTGAATACAAAGTAACAAGATCGGCTCTGATTCAGGTACAATCTTGGAGTCACCACAAGAGGCACATATTTGCACATCTCGATCCTTGGCTGCGGACCCAATGGGGTGCATAGCACATTCCACCCGACCATGTGGACCCGAAGGACCACCCCTCGTGCTAGGAGTTGACAAGAAATATTCCCATTCCTCAACCAAAAAAGTCAAATGAACCAATAGCAAGCCAGGCTCCACAACAAGGATAACAACATAAGATAATAACCCCTAACATTTCCATCACATAGCCAAAACAAAATAATGAAAAATTCCTACAAAACCAAATGCCAATATCATAGATCAACACTAAGTAACCATAAGAGGTGCCAACAATAATAGGATCCAAATCCTTCAAATGAAGTCGCAATATCAATCAACAGTAAATATCAAGGGCACCTTTCATTAACATCAATCAAGTGCCAAGAGGCATGTATGCAACACTAAAAGATAGTACTTGGAGGCTTCAACAACAATCACCAAAAACCAATTGCCTCAACAATTCAAACAACACTTCTAGAGGCAACCAAACAAGAGAAAATAAACGGGTATTGTAGGAGAGTGTCATCGCATGGCCTTACATGGATTTTCCAAGCAACCTATCACAAGGTACCACCTCCATCTATGGTTATCCATGCTTCCTATCTCAAGGAGACCGCTCCATAGGGTGACTCATGCGGGACCACTTACCTTTCATGAAGACAAGGTAGTGATCTTACCAACCAGGTCTTCTCATCCCATCCTTAGTCTATGAAAGCACTAACGGTATGGGTGAGGCTCATAATTAATCTTGTTTAGTGTTTATCTACCCAACCTACTAGTTAATTAGTTATATTATCACTTGATTAAAAAACTCTTCCATGGGTTACCCCAACATCCCCTTTGTGCACCAGCCCCCATGAAGAGCCACTCTCCCTACGACACCATAAACTAAATACAAGTAAGGGGTGTACCTTAGCTCACATTAAAATCAAGTGTGCATAACTCACAACATGCGAGGCAAGAACCATCTCGCAAACCCATTCCATATCACTGAAACAAGAACAAGGGAGGTATCACCCACAAAAATCAAAATCAGAGATAGGATCAATGAATCACAAAGGTCCAACCATGGAAAAAAAAAACAATATAATTCAAGTTTTCTCCAATACCTCTGGAAGTCTAAAATACCAAAAATCCACAAACTTCCCCAGAAGGTAATTCAAGCACATCGTATTTCCAACCAACACGAAATATGACTACAAGAAGGTTACTGCATAAAATCTCCTCAATCAAACATAAAAGTAAGATTTACATCATGCGGCCACAAAACAACTATATAAGTTTCATAATCATAAATCAGCTAGTTCAAAATAAAGAAGACAATATCATAACAAAATTAGAAGCCAACACTTTTACAAATTATCATCATCAACTAAGATCGATCACAATAACCAATAGCTAAGTCTATTGATAGTTCATCCAAGAGAGAGACATGATGACATTTAAATAAGTAATGGTAATTTTATCCATGATCTCAAACTAAAAGTTACAATGAGTTCGACATTAAAAAGCTATTTACTTGACCAACATAAAAGATTATATATCGATACTTCAAGAAAAGTCTATTATCCAAGAACAACCATTCCAAAACCCTAGGGTTAATGCTTCACTATACAATATTACTACGAAGGTTGTGCATTGGTAAGGTTTACAAGGATTATATATGGTGTACCCTAATGCTACAAATGGCAACACTCTAATTACTTTTCAATGATAATTCAACTAACTAATAAAGGTTGCCCCATCCAAAAGATAGATACTTAGTTAAAAAGGAAATGATAATACTATCTCAACTCTATCTTAGACACTAATCCCTTTAAGAATTAGGACACAATTAGGGGAAATAAAATATTCACTTAGTACAATTTCAATTTCAACTATCCCCTTAAAATATCGTTTACATTAAGCTACCCATTAGGTCCATTTACTTAAAGGATACTTAAATCTTTTCAAATAGCTATGTGAGACTATCATGACCACTATTTTCCAACCTCTACACAACTGATTACAATTAAATCCATTATGCTTCTTTCTATTTAACTTCCTAACTCATCTTACATACTCATCTATTGATAAACATATTATATAAAAGAATGTAAGTTAACCCAAATAATGCATTTGTAGATGTAACCAATGACTATCAATGTTTATAGCTTAAAATTTCCCATGATCTTCCTTTGATATATGTACATTTAATAGGATAGGTAGACAATATAAAAAAAAATGGTATAACTATAAAATCATTTCACAACATTGAATTTGTAGTTTGTAGCAAATAGGACAACGTTTAAAAGATCATATCTTTCACATCCCTTCGCCAAAATTAAAAATTGAATATGTTATAGAAAGCGGAAAGAATGAAGGATAAAACCCATAAATTGTTTTGCAAGACTCAAATATGTGCGAGCAGTTTTTTCTACAAAATAGTCCATTATAACTTTGTTCAGAACAACAGGTTGATGAAATTAGTCTAAATTAAAGTATTTACAATAATACTTTCCCTGACCTATGCTTGACTTAAGAAACTTAGGCAGGTTGACATGAAGGAAGACAAATATCTTTGACTGAGGTTAATTGTCTTTGGCATGAAGAAGATTTTATGATCATGATGACAACAATTGTGAAGCATAATTGATTATCATCATCTCCCTATATTTTCTAACTCAAACATTTCTTACATCTATTTTTAGACTGCCTTCCAATATCTTGAAATGTAGTTGGTGATTATAGTACGAAGTAAAGGCTTAGTCTAGATCCCTACTAATTTCCATGGCTTTCTTTTATTTCCTTAAAATGTTGATTGAAATTATACAAGATGATCTCTAACATATGGAAATGAAAATCCTGAAGAGAAAGTACACTATTAAAAGGTTTCTTGTGATTTTGGAGCACACAAATATTTGTTTGTTTTTACAGACCTCTTCAATTTGTCTAGCTTCAATCATGTTGGGTGAAAATTATGTAATCAGCTTTCGATAGATTACACAACTTGAATTTCAGCCACAACTATGTGAGATGTGAATCTCTCCTCTCGGAAAGGGGAGGCGCCCTTCTTACTGCTAACAGAAGTGATAGTAAATCAAACAGATAATTACAAAATGTACATGCAATTCACGGAGTGGGGGGGGTGTGTTACATTCATCCTTCTCTCTTTTTTCAGAGAAGATGTTTACAATGCTTCACTTGTTGGAAGTTCAGAATTCTTGATAACTTGAAACGAACAACTAGCAGTAATACCAATATCTCTATCTTGTCAAAGCGAAGCGTAGAGATACCAGAAGTGATTAATAACAAACAAATTAATTAAAAAGGGAAAGCTCACGAAGGCACAAACTCATTCCGTAGCTTTATCTGTGTTGGATCTGCGTAGACGTACCGTTTGCTACGTTAGAAGCACAAAGTCTTCTTAGACACAACAATTCTTCGAACAGCATGAACGATTACAAGCACAAAGTCTTGTAGATCATCCAACAAGAGTATCCAAGAGTATGAATAATTACAAGCACAAAGTCTTGTAGATCACTCAACTAGAACATGCAAGAGCATGAATGATTACAAGCACAAAGTCTTGTAGATCATTCAACCAATGATAAACAGAAATAACAATGCAATCTAAATAATAGATGTAACACAAAGTTTACATAAACTACTTAGAGTCTTTCAGATTC
Source organism: Sequoia sempervirens (assembly GCA_007258455.2). NCBI lineage: Eukaryota > Viridiplantae > Streptophyta > Pinopsida > Cupressales > Cupressaceae > Sequoia > Sequoia sempervirens. The sequence continues at coordinate 356,830,494 of VDFB02086081.1, forward strand.
TTCGAACTAATCACTACCAAATAAGATTAACTCACAAAAGTATCGAATCCAACGCAAAGTTTGGCTTGCAATCCTTTTCTTTATTAATCGAATCTCATTCACAAAGCATGAACGCAAAGTTTCACAAATTTGCTTACAAAAGGGCAGCACTTCGTTGCAAAAGGATAAAAGATAATTTATTAAATGAAAATCCCTCACATTATATAGAAAGAGGGATGAGCAAAAGAAGGAAAGAGATTGAGAAAATTAAAGTTAGGTGAGCGATTTTAGGAGATCTCACCTAACTTTGACCAAAGTCAAAGTGTAATTTGTTTTGAAAATATTACATCTTTGGACTTGGTGTAATTACAATTTACAAAATGACATTCGAAAATGTCGAGAAATATTTACAAGATGCATAAAAGGGTGCGAAATGTCTAACATCGAGAACAGGAAGCTTCTTCATTTTTCTTTGCTTGGGCGCGGAGTCTTCATACTTCTTCCTGGTCTCCTGCACGAACTTTTTATTTGGAAGAACCAAGATCAAAGGACGTCACCTTTGGGATCACTTGACGAGATCTGGAGAGAAACTGCAAGGATGGTGAATCAACAGGCGTTAGCAGAAAATGCAGCATTGGGAAGCGGGAAGCGAGAAATGTGAGCAAGTGTGAAACGAGCAACTAGGCACGGAAAACGATGAGAGCAAAGAAACGGTCCGGAATGGAAATAGAGCGAGTTTGAAGAGACTAAGATAAAAACTGCCACAAAAGTGTAAAGGTGCTAAAATTCAGCACCATTGCACAAAAAATGACTAAGTCTGGAAGAAAAGTGCAAAGGTGCAAAAATAATGCCATAGTCAAAAATTGGCTAAGTCTGGAAAAAGATTGTGAAAAGTGTAAGGGCGCTAAAATTCAGCGCCCTTACATTTTTGGAGATTTCAGTCTTTGATGCAGGGGCGCTAAATTTTAGCGCCCTTGCACTTTTCAGAGTTAGAATTTATTCTGGTATTTTCAACATGTCATGGCGCTAAAGTTTGGCGCTTCAGCATCTTGAGCACTTTTTTGGTAAAACAAATGTAGGGATGAATGGAAATGGCACTCTGAGTTGGAAAAGTTTGTCTGCATGGAGTTGCCATTGAAATTGGAGAATAAAGAGAAAGCAAGGGTAACAACTTACAAAGATGAAACGCAAAAAACGCTGGAGAGGGATGTCGAAAAACTTAAAAAACGTATTTGCAGTTTGAAGAAAACTCGCCCAACATGAAGAGAGGAAGAACAAAAATCATAACAATAAAAATGCTGAATTAAAACACCTTTAAGCAAAAGAGAAAATCGAAAACCTAACTCAAGTCGAGCAATAAATTTAGGCACGAAAAGTGGCACGATTGACGAAAAACGCGAAAAAGATGAAGAAACGCGCCAAGGCCAGAAAAAGTTTAAGTGTCAAGAAAAAGTGTAATGGCGCTAAAATTTAGAGCTATTACATTTTGGAAAAAGTTCACTTTTATGCAGGGGTGCTAAATTTTAGCGCCCTTGCACTTCTTGTAATTAGCCAAATTTTGGCTTCAGGGCAGGAGCGCACTTTTTCAGTGCCACTGCATTTTTCGCAATTCACTAAGTACGAACAATGAGACTTCGCGAAGGAGCTCGTTTCGAAGGTCTTCGCGAGGCAAACATGGGGGAATGCTCAAATTTAATATTCGAGGCTTTGAAACACATTTTGAGGTAGCTTGAAAACCACTTCGTTATGCGTACTTGAACTTCATGAATCCTAGGAAACGGACAAGTTTCATAGGGGGTTATCCGTGGAACGAGCGCTACTAGATTCTGTGATAACAGTTGGCTCCTGTTGGGGATCTTCCTTCAACCATTCTTTGAAATGAATGAAGGGAGAAGAACTCCAGAATTCAAGTGTCTTTATCCATTGGGCTTGGATTCAGGTGACAACGACGAAAAACAAATTTACGAAAACAAGACGCAAACTTATGCAAATGCACTTATTGAAAAGGGAAAAACCTACCTAATTAAAACTAGCCATTAATGAGACCTTCTCAAATGAAACTGTTCATAGGTTCAATAAAATAGTTGCCTTTCTTCAACAGCTTGCAAGGCCTTCCATGATCATTAGCAGTTACATGTAGATAAGGTTGAAGCATTGCTTCATGAAAGAGATGAACAGGTTCAGCTATCTTTGAAAATATTATGGATATACTGCTGCTCCTGTGCATCTACAAATATATCTTTAACTGCATCCTCAAGTTTATCTTCATGCTTAGGTGCAAGTGGAACCTCTTTCTTCCCATTGGCCTCCAACCAAGCAAGATGTCTTATGGGACATTCCCTTGATCGATCAAAGATTGAATGCTTCTTACCAGTTGCTACCTCAACAATTGATTCATCAACCATGGCAACCTCATGCTGATTGGGATGATCTCCTTCATGTGACTCAAATGAAGATATGACTGCATTGCATACCTCAATATGATGTTCACCATCCTCAGACTTGGGAAAATCTGAATTATTTATAAGAAGGTCCTCACGTGACATAGATGCATTCTTTTCAACTTGACTGAAACCTGCATGCATGTCCATCTTTTCAGATCTCAAGAAAAGATTATTTTCATTCACTTGAACTTCAACAAAATGACTTTCATCATTTTGCTCTTCATCAATGGCTTTCTGAGACTGCATAAACCAGAATTGGGAGTCGCCACCTATGTCTACTTCCTTTTCTCAGAAGAGAACAGTGAGATCACTTGGATCGGAGTCAGGATGCTTCACTGCTCCTTTTACTAATGGTACCTCAAAAGCAAGCCTCTTTGGAGGTGAAGATAACTTTTGTTGATTACCAACAGCAAAATTATGAGCAGTATTTGAAATTGACCTCCTTGGTACGTCCTTGCAAGGCACAGAAAACATGCCTTGAGCTAACTGCTTTTTGAGGTCAAATAGCTCATTTGCTAACCTTTGCACCATAGGATCCCTCCTTGTGATGGAAGAAAATAACTCCAAAGAAGAGCTTTCTTCAAATTCATCTGAGTCAATTTTTATTTGCCCAGCAAGAATGAGATCATCTTCAATTTTTGTCGCCAAGGTCTACACAACTGCAAGAGTAGCTGGAGGTGCTCTTCTCAATAGGAAACCAACCTCAGGCACTTGAGCATTTACAAAGAAACATTTCAAGTTCTCAGCTGTAGGTTGAGCAATAGTCAGAATTCTTCGTGTCAACTTGTTGAAGTGAGCAATGAACTCACGCATGGGAATGTGAGATTCCTTCTTCAACTGGGTGAGCTGAGCCAACAAAGCATGAGTGTCTTCAGGAGGCTTGAACCTTCCTTCAAACTTGGCTATGAGAGTTGCCTAGTTTGTGATGGTACTTGGCGCCAAATGATAAAACCAATCTGCAGCAACGCCTTGGAGAGTCTCCACAAACAACCTTACAGATACATCTTCGTATTCAACACCATGAACTCCACAAGCGATGTAGAAAGCAGCAACGTGCTCGTCAGGATGTTGTCCATCACCAAAAAACTTGGGAAAGTTCTTCTGCGAGCCTTCAAGAAGAGCATGTAGGGGTAGAACTAGGCTCAACGGACCAAAAGCATTTCCCCAAGGACCTTGAGCAGCCATTTACATGTCCTTGGTGAAATCTTGAAAAAATTACAAGAAAATAAATTACAATAGAAAAGGACACAGGTATACTTCAAACGAAAGCATGAGGCTTTAGAATGCGTATCGTGTCCCCAGCGGAGTCGCCAAAAAACTGTTGGGTGAAAATTATGTAATCAGCTTTCGATAGATTACACAACTTGAATTTCAGCCACAGCTATGTGAGATGTGAATCTCTCCTCTCAGAAAGGGGAGGCGCCCTTCTTACTGCTAACATAAGCAATAGTAAATCAAACAGATAATTACAAAATGTACACGCAATTCACGGAGTGGGGGGGTGTGTTACATTCATCCTTCTCTCTTTTTTCAGAGAAGATGTTTACAATGCTTCACTTGTTGGAAGTTCAGAATTCTTGATAACTTGAAACGAACAACTAGCAGTAATACCAATATCTCTATCTGGTCAAAGCAAAGCGTAGAGATACCAGAAGTGATTAATAACAAACAAATTAATTAAAAAGGAAAAGCTCATGAAGGCACAAAGTCGTTCCGTAGCTTTATCAGTGTTGGATCTGTGTAGACGTACCGTTTGCTACGTTAGAAGCACAAAGTCTTCTTAGACACAACAATTCTTCGAACAACATGAACGATTACAAGCACAAAGTCTTGTAGATCATCCGACAAGAGTATCCAAGAGTATGAATAATTACAAGCACAAAGTCTTGTAGATCACTCAACTAGAACATGCAAGAGCATGAATGATTACAAGCACAAAGTCTTGTAGATCATTCAACCAATGATAAACAGAAATAACAATGCAATATAAATAATAGATGTAACACAAAGTTTACATAAACTACTTAGAGTCTTTCAGATTCTTCGAACTAATCACTACCAAATAAGATTAACTCACAAAAGTATCGAATCCAACGCAAAGTTTGGCTTGCAATCCTTTTCTTTATTAATCGAATCTCATTCACAAAGCATGAACGCAAAGTTTCACAAATTTTCTTACAAAAGGGCAGCACTTCGTTGCAAAAGGATAAAAGATAATTTACAATGAAAATCCCTCACATTATATAGAAAGAGGGATGAGCAAAAGAAGGAAAGAGATTGAGAAAATTAGGGAAAGTTAGGTGAGCGATTTTAGGAGATCTCACCTAACTTTGACCAAAGTCAAAGTGTAATTTGTTTTGAAAATATTACATCTTTGGACTTGGTGTAATTACAATTACAAAATGACATTCGAAAATGTCGAGAAATATTTACAAGATGCATAAAAGGATGCACCGGAAATGTCTAACATCGGAGAACAGGAAGCTTCTTCATTTTTCTTTGCTTGGGCGCGGAGTCTTCATACTTCTTCCTGGTCTCCTGCATGAACTTTTTATTTGGAAGAACCAAGATCAAAGGACGTCACCTTTGGGATCACTTGACGAGATCTGGAGAGAAACTGCAAGGATGGTGAATCAACAGGCGTTAGCAGAAAAAGCAGCATTGGGAAGCGGGAAGCGAGAAATGATGTTGAGCAAGTGTGAAACGAGCAACTAGGCACGAAAACGATGCGGGAGCGAAGAAACGGGGTCCGGAATGGAAATAGAGCGAGTTTGAAGAGACTAAGATAAAAACTGCCAAAAGTGTAAAGGTGCTAAAATTCAGCACCATTGCACAAAAAATGACTAAGTCTGGAAGAAAAGTGCAAAGGTGCTAAAATTAATGCCATAGTCAAAAATTGACTAAGTCTGGAAAAAGATTGTGAAAAGTGTAAGGGCGCTAAAATTCAGCGCCCTTACATTTTTGGAGATTTCAGTCTTTGATGCAGGGGCGCTAAATTTTAGCGCCCTTGCACTTTTCAGAGTTAGAATTTATTCTGGTATTTTCAACATGTCATGGCGCTAAATTTTGGCGCTTCAACATCTTGAGCACTTTTTTGGTAAAACAAATGTAGGGATGAATGAAAATGGCGTTCTGAGTTGGCAAAGTTTGTCTACATGGAGTTGCCATTGAAATTGGAGAATAAAGAGAAAGCAAGGGTAACAACTTACAAAGATGAAACGCGAAAAACGCTGGAGAGGGATGTCGAAAAACTCAAAAAACGTATTTGCAATTTGAAGAAAACTCGCCCAACATGAAGAGAGGAAGAACAAAAATCATAACAATAAAAATGGTGAATTAAAACACCTTTAAGCAAAAGAGAAAATTGAAAACCTAACTCAAGTCGAGCAATAAATTTAGGCACGAAAAGTGGCACGATTGACGAAAAATGCGAAAAAGATGAAGAAATGCGCCAGGGCCAGAAAAAAGTTTAAGTGTCAGGAAAAAGTGTAATGGCGCTAAAATTTAGAGCTATTACATTTTGGAAAAAGTTCACTTTTATGCAGGGGCGCTAAATTTTAGCGCCCTTGCACTTTTTGTACTTAGCCAAATTTTGGCTTCAGGGCAGGAGCGCACTTTTTCAGTGCCACTGCATTTTTCGCAATTCACTAAGTACGAACAATGAGACTTCGCGAAGGAGCTCGTTTCGAAGGTCTTCATGAGGCAAACATGGGGGAATGCTCGAATTGAATTTTCGAGGCTTTGAAACACATTTCGAGGTAGCTTGAAAACCACTTCGTTATGCGTACTTGAACTTCATGAATCCTAGGAAACAGACAAGTTTCGTAGGGGGGTTATCCGTGGAACGAACGTTGCTAGATTCTGTGATAACAAATCATGAAGGTGAAAGGTGAGTGAGCTAAGTCATGCATAGCCCATCATGTTGACTGACTAGATGTAAAGAGTGAAATGCATCTACCAGCTCCCCACAATTATGAGATTCCATCTCCATTGAAATTTTCATTTGCAAATTGTTGACAGCAATAATATGCATCATTATAATACAGATTAAAATTTGATAGATGAAGTGAGATTTAACTCTATATTTTGGTATAAGCAAGAGACGTTTAAGGTCTGGCTCAGCTGGAAGTGACTACTCTAAATTGTGGATTGCTACTTTTAAGATACTATTATTGAATAAATCATAACAAAAATAAAAATGATAGAATTTGTATGAAGTCCCATGAGAAAGTGGATTAAAAACAAGACTGGCAGAAAATGAAGTATCTCCCAACTAAAAAGAAAAAAGTTTACAAAGAAAAAAGTAAACTCTAAACTGTGAGAAAATCAAGAAGCATAATATTTTCATTATATCCATCTTAAAATAAAACAAAGTATGGAGAGCTATTCCTAAAGAAGGAAAACAACAAGGAGATTCAGGGTCAATGAAGAAATCCTTAGACATTATCAGCATTAGGATAGTTTACATTGTTGTGAATATGTGTAGTTGCACAAATGCTTTTGAGGTCGATATCAAGATTGTTGTCAGAGATATTGTTGTGATAGATGTGAAATGTTTCCATCATTTTAAACAGGGACAGATTACTTGTGGGGATTATTGGTGATGCTAGCTAAAGCAATCAAAATAAATAAATAAACTTCCACTAAAATAATGAACAGTGCTAGATCTCCAATAAAAATGAAGGGAAAACCATCAAAACAAAAAGGAAGGGGAATTTTTGTCAGATAAAATAGTTTCTAGTGCTCTGGCATCCATGTATGCAAAATGTGAAGCATGGACAAGGCACATGAAGTATCTCACATGAAGAAGTGAAAGCATAGTCAAGACGTGAGATTTGTAGCAAAATTAGAAAGCATAGACAAGACGTGTGAATTGTTTAACATAAATTTTGATTTTAACATACTCTAAAATCAGCATTCAAACATTATTTGCAGGCTGCATAAAGTTAATCATGTAAAAACAAAAATGAAGTAGAGAAGTAACCTAGGTAAGATGGGATGCCTTTTACATCCATTAGGAATTATTCTCAACAAACTTTTATGTATGATTCTCTATATTTCTTCTGGGCTACTACTTCATATTTTACCTTTTTTCTACGTTTTTCTTCAAGCATTATCTAACTCTTTATGGTAAATCTATTTGAAGAAATGATGTGTTTTCTTATGGATTGCCTAATTGGCTAGTCTATCGGAGGGGAAAGATTATCTTCATCATTTCAAGCTAGTACTCGTTGATCTTTTCAATTTGGAAGTTTAGAGGCTAATATTTCCAATTTTTTTGTTCAAAAAGCAATATACTCAAGGTAATCATGAATTATGGGGGCCTAGGGAAATGTTACTTAGTTGTACCATTAAGCATTTTCCTAGCTTTACATAGCAGAAAGTCATTAAATAGAAGCATATGGGTTGCATCGACTCATACCTTTGTCAATATAAATTAAACACATCAAATTATGAATTTGTTTATTTCATTATTGTTTTATTTTGGAAGAAGTAATTACTTATTGATTGGGAAGTTTCTAAGCATTTACGGAGAAAGGTGGTTTAGAGGCATCTCTAGTGCACTTTATCACATTTATGTTTTATTTGGTTAAATGAAAATAGAAAAATGTAATTATATTAGCTTTAATATAGCTTCTTCTTTTTTTTCTTTTTTTTATTGATTCAGAAAATAAAATAAAATAATTATATTACTTTACAGACCATGATAACTAGATTCTGCACTTAGATTATTATGCCCTAAACACTAGGAAATCAAGCTTGATAACTCCTTTCACACATCACATTGGAAATAAATCAACGAATACACAGGATTGAACTCTTAAATTTGCAAGTGTCTAATCAATAAATCAGTGAAGAAATACACTACACTAGCTTAAATCTGGAATTATTTTATTACATTCACAACCCTGCCTTTCTTTTATAGATGAAGGTGGCTGAAAACAAATAGCAAAAGAAAATTCTAAACTCTAACTCTAAGTTGGGCATGCACACCTTCTAGATCATATTCAATAGTTAATTCACTGCTAAAATAGAACCTTCTCATGCAAGGTGCCTAGTCTAAAAAAAGAAAAACATAAAATTGGAGAAGTGAAGGGTTAAAGACCAGGGAGGATGAGTTTGGAGGAGTGAATATCTTCTCCCCATTGACACAGCTTATGCCCACCATCTACCACCATCTGACAAAGATTTCCTGGGTGGATATGAATCCCAAATGAGCATAGACCAGCAAATGAACTACCGTCCCATGCCTCCCAAAAGATGTGCCTCATGGAGTGTGATGATTTCAGGATGTACACAGAATGGGTTTGTTGCAAAGTCCCTTTGAAACTTTTAGGTAAATGTAACTGGCGGTGTAAAGCTATATTCCTCAACCTTTTCTAGCATTCTCCCTATGCGAAAAGTGGGAGCAGGAATGGGTGCATGAACTATTTCACCGAATGCATCAAAGAGAACTGTTTGACAAAATCCTTCCAATAATTGTTGTCTCCTAGAATGCCATAATTACCCCATGTGCGCTTCAAAAAAAAAAAAAATAGATTTGTGGAAAAGGCTTTAGAAAACCTTAAAGAAAATGCAATTGGTAGGTGTAAAACCCGACTCCCTAGCCTTCGCCACGATGGGAGATTTTTGGAGACCTGTCCCCTAATTTCTTTTTCCAATTTTTGTAATTGCAACTGCCCAGTTTGGCTATGTATGCCACATGCAGAGAACAGACAAGGCACGTGGATAGAAGACATCTAAATTCATGTCTATTAATGCCTTAAATTTCTTCTCTATACTCATAAACATAAAAATATTGAAGACCCTAATTACTTCTTTTTTTATTTTTTTTATTGGAAATATGTCTTTTCTAATTTATTGCCAATAACCAAGAAATATTTGGATTTTCTTTAAATTTTTACAGATAATATTTAATTTTAGTATTCAATAAAGATTTGGTCTATATATTTTATTATTTATCCTTACACCATATTGAATTATTAGTTATAATTGAATACCATCTAAAACAAATTAATTTATTTATTTAATAATAAACTATTGCTTCAATTCCAAGTTTATAAAAATTACTTGGTATTTGAATTTTAATCTTAATTATCTGATTTAACAAAGCCATTACAATAATACATTTACCACGTACAACAAATAATGAAATTACGAACAACACTTACACAAATGTGTGGAGGGGCACTACACAAGGTCCCCTGTGACTTTGGGGTGTTGGTATAACCTTGTTTTTTGTGTTTGTTTCATGCATTTGATGCCAACTTGCCTTGGTCTCATATACCTTGGTATCTGGTATTTTATGCTATAGTAAAAATTAATGCTCCAAAGATGGAAAATTGCATTCATAATTGCATTTCATCACATGTACCCTTCATCCCCCCTTGTTCATAACCCAAGACTCATGATTTTGGTTGTGCAAACTTTGATTCTTTTCCCCTTCATTTTCCTCTCAAGATATTAATGGTTCTTGGCAGGTGCATTATCACACCCACATTACACCTATCATCTACCTGCATTCCCATGCAAGTCCTTATTGATACTTAGGTTTACAAATTAATATTGCATGTTACACTAAGCATCGTAGTTTCATCTAATCTATACATGTCCATATTAACATTCACATAATACATACATCACCACCTATAAAATGAATTGTTAAGTCCATAATGATTACATTTCATACCACATATTCATCTCATCCATACAAAGCATCCATATAAACATAAATCATCATCAACGTCATGCATAATCACATCATCCACATAAGTATAAATCATTATCAACATCATATATAATTAAATCCATCCACAAGCATAAAACATCCTACCCATGTACATACATTGCATGATCCATCATCAGAGCATAAAAACATATTCATATGCATAACGTAAGTCATCCATCATATAAATCCATAAATCATCATAAATCATGCATCACATCCTAAATCATGCATCCATAAAATCATGATAGGTCCATAATCTACCATACATACAGGTATCATATATAAAATCATCACTCATGCATCACAACATACATCACGTCTTGCATTACACGTGTCAATGGTAAACCTTATAACATCATAAACATGCAAAAAATCATGACAATCATAATCATCTAGCAGTACACATAGGCATCCATATAATCATCCATCATAGCACGATGTCAATAAGGGAGGACATCTATCAAAATCATCGCATGGGACAAAATGTCCATCACATATAGTCTGTAATAATCAAAAGTACATAATAATCATAAAATAAGGTACAAGCACAATAATCTACATCAAATATAATCAAATGCCACTATGTACTGTCTGACCACTATGTACCTGCCAAAGTCTAGTAGCTTGTCACCTACCAAATGAGCTACCCACATCCAATCTCTGCAAAGACTCAAGCATCGCCCCTCCGCGAGAAGGGGTCCCCTATGTCTCACTAAAGCCTCGAGTTTGTGTCGCTAGTGACTGAGATGATGCAGCCATTCATCGAGTCGATCAGACAATGAAATGTGTGTTGTGCCAGATCTGGAATGGCATGCTGATAGGTGATCATCTAGTAGTTTGCCTCCCTCATATGCTCTATACCCTCAACAACCTATTGTCGAGTGGTATTCCACTCATACCTATACTTGTCTCGATCTCTGGTAATGACCCTCCTCTCCTGAGTCCAGGCATCCTGCGCCAATCTCAACTGATCTCTCTCCACCTCCACTCATGACATCCGCTCTATGACCTCATCCCTCTTAGACTCCATCCTTTGTAACTATGTCTGCAATCTCTCCATCTCTAACCCTATACCACCCCCACCACCTTGCTCTACCTGTGACTGGCTTTGTGTTGCATCTCTCTTAGCAATCTCTACTCGAGCCATTGTCGCATCCCTCTGTCCTTGTAAGATTTGCACCTATCTCTGAGCATCATCTCTCTCCCCTGAATCACCTGAACCTGTCTGCGTGCACCATCTCTCTCCTCCTGGAGATCCTGGACATCTGCATATGTTGTGTCCCTCTCTCTCTGCATTGTCTCTAACTGGGCCTCTACTACCTCCACCCTCACTCTCGCCTCCTCTAGAGATGTCTCTATAGTCGATAACCTCTCCTGCAGCTCCATCCTCTCACCCAGTAATCCTACCATTTGTACCCTCAATGTATCCATCTCCCTCTCAACCTATTGCTGAAAATCCACTACAACCTTCTCTCCTTCCCCTCCAGACTCTGACTGTCCCCGCGCCTGTGTTATGGTCATCGCCGCTTGTAGCCTATCTTGATCCCAAGTCAGCCTAGCTAGCTCACCCTGTACTCCCTCCATCTCCACGCAAATCCTATCTCTCTCTTTGCATCTTGAAGCTTCGCAGTCAAATGACAAACCATGAACTCATAGTCCCTCTCTCCCCCTACCTAAACTTTGATCACCTTCGCCTCTGTAATCCATCGCCTCTCCTCTGCCATCTGCAGCCTCACCTCATCCCCCCTTAGTAAAACCATAGGATCCTCAACTGATGTAGTTGGAACTACTGCTAATGGCTCCACCACATGAACCTCTACATCCATCGCATCAACCTCTACCTCATCATGTACCTACTCAACCCTGCTTGTCACTCGAATCATCCTCGGTTGTCCTCTCCTCCCCACCCTCATCAGTCTCCTCAGCTCTCCTACAACCCTTGCCTCCCCCTCTAGCTCCTCATCCTCGCTCCCCCTATCTCTGGAATGGAAGGCTCCTGCTCTGCCATGCTCTGGACCCTCCTCTGTCGTCTCCTCCTTGCCATCCTCTCTAGCTGTCCCCTGGCCTCAGTCTCCCCTTGTGCTCCATCCTACTGTCCATCCCCTCCTGCCTCCTCCTGCTTAGCCCTCACCTACACTCTCCTTCGCCATACACTACCTCCTATGCTTGTCTACTGAACAACTAGTCCCTCCACTGCATGTACCATCTCCACCTCAGGCTCACTCCCATCATCCTATTGTGCTACATCTGGCTCTAAACTTATCCCAACCTCCTATCGTACTGCATCTCTCCCACCGTCAGATCCTGCTACATCCATCTCCTCCCCCACATCCATCATCACCCTAGCCCTCCTCCTCCTCCTCTCCGGTTGTCCTACCACCCCAGCCTCATCCTCTCCTCTACCTTGCTGACCAACACCCTCTACATCCTTCTGCAATCCTGCTACCCTTGCCTCCCCTCCCCTTCGCGCCTGTCTCCACCCTCCCTAGCCAATCGACACTCATCCTCTTATCTAAATCCTAAAGATCCTACAATAGGCACTGTCGATGTAATCCTCTCCCATCGGCAGTTGCAGAACCATCGGGCATACCGCACTATCACTCCTACATCCTCCAACCCAATAGCCCTCCCTAAGTAGGGCACCTGCATTGTCACCATCCACATCACTTTGGCATCCCTCGGTGTAAAATCATTTCCCCATGGTTTCTCTCTGGTGAGTTGTCAAAATATAACAGGTGCCTCTAGAATATTTTGTACCAGCCCAAACTACCTCAACACTTTGTCTGGTCAATGAACCTCCACTATGTGAGGCTGACTCCCAATCAAGACGCACTGGCTCATAAAATATCCCTGATGTCTCTCCTCCTCCCTCCATCCGATGATCTGTCGATACATATACAGATGCCATACTATGTCCCTCTCCTACAAGCCATCTATCACTCTCCTCCACCTGTCCATATCCCTCTGCGTCTTGTACCCTAAAACCCAACCCCTCACCTCCCCATACCCCTAGGCCATAGGTCCCTATCATCCTCCTCTCCTCCCCTAACCACTAAGGGTCTCGTCACCATAATATGCTCCCATGCCCATACCTGTAATAAGGTCATGTGCGTCACACTCAGTGACTGTCGGTAATAGATCAAATGCATGTCTTTGTATAACTGTGCTAATACACAGGTGCCCAACAAGAATCGTCCCTCACGCCACTCAACAATATGTTGAATCACCTCCATGTATCGTAGACTACAAAACTGCCTGCTACGGTCTGACAACAATATCCCACTAATCAACCCACACAGAAATAATGGTAGGGGTGGTACCCCCACAGACAAACATCTATCCAAGTCCAACTACCCATTCTGTATGGGCAGATCCTCATCTCCAAACAACATTGAGATGATGTGATATAACTCCACCCCTCTCGATACCACATCGTTCACTAACCGCCTCGCTATGGGCAACCTCAGGATGTGCCATACATCCTCTAGCGTCACTATCATCTCCCCCTGTCGTAAGATGGAAGGTCAATTTTGCTGAACTCCATCTCTCTATCAGTACTGTCAGCATCGCTCGATGCGCCCTCATCACCGAGAATTGTACAAAGTGCAATAACCCCCAATGCTCCAAGGCTACATGATCTACTATGGTCATGGCCGCCATAGTCGCTGCCAATGCCTTTGACTACCACTCATGTGTCCATAATCACTCAAAGCTCTGCATCCATATTAACTAGACTATCAATTTCCTTCTTGGCCCTGAGACACTATCTTTTTTCCCTCTATCTCTTCTGCATTTTCCTAGCTCCTCCCTCCCTGCATTGTCGGACCTACCCTGAGCCGGGGCGAAAGCGCCCCGCTATGGGGTGGCATGTCCCAACCAAGGGCCACGCCACTCCACAGTGGGGCGGATTCGCGCCTCCTAGAGTCGTGCCTCACTCTATCATACCCCTACCCCACTGCAAAATCAAAAATTCTAGTTCCTACCCATTTTTCCTCTCTCTCTCGACAACAAAACCAATTTTTTACATTTTGTATAAACATTCAAAACGTGCTACAAATGCTTAAAATACATAAGAGAGGTTTTGTTACTAACCTGGTGAGGCACAACGTAGTGGGTATGGAACCTCCGCACCTTGTCCGCCCAGTGAATGATATCGGAGTCATAATCTTGCGGCATCGTTGCTCTTCGTCTTCTTCCTTTTCTCTCCTCTTCCTCAACTGCTAGCAATGCAAATATGGTGAGGTAATTTCTAAAATTACCTTATATTTACTTTCCCCCCTCTTTTACCTTTTTTAAATGAAGGGTATTTTTTCCTTTTTATTTAAAAAAAAATCTTCCTCTAACTAATTCTCCCATCCTCTATCTTCTTGGGGCCGCCATTTGCAAACTGTGCGTTCGTTTCACTCCATTCAAAAGCCAATCTTCTTGATTTTTCGTGCTCTTTCCAATGACATATACCATGTTATACTTTCAAGAAGTCACCTGAGACCTATTTTCCTTCCCATTCGCCTCCTTAAGGGGGCATACCCTATCATTCCTCTCCATTCCTCCATCTTGAGCCTTCTCCCACGAGATTGGAGCATCCCCTTTCACTTCCCTTCATTTGGGCAGCTCACATGGCCTCCCCTATGCTGGGGCATCTCTTTTTTTGGTCACTTCCTCTATAGAGTCACATTTTATTTTCTTTGAAACCCTATTATCCTAACAGTGTTTTGAAGAGGGGCAAAATGTAGACATCCAAAATTGACCACTTCCATATGGTCAAATTAGTTTCCTTATTCATCCCTTTAACTCATACACCTCATCCTCTTGGTCAGTATAATTAAATCACTCATTTAATTAATATTTCATGGTCTGCCTAAGGTCCCTAAAGTATTTAATTCAATAATTAAATACTTTTACCACCTTTTCCTCTCTAAATTAAATAAATATATCAATTTATTTAATTTAGTCATTTAACCTTTTTGAATAAAATTAATTTTATATTCTTCTTTTTTTCTCTCTCCTTGTCACATCCTCCATATTCCCTTTCTAACCTGGATTAATTTAATTAATTCATGATTAGGATGTGCATCCCCTTAATCAAGGATTAATGTCACATTCTCCATAATCTCCCACTTGCTTCTTCTCACTTCCACATCATCGTATCCTTGGCCATCTCACATTCCACATGTCAAGATGTGAGGGCTTGGGAGTTCTCAACTCACCATAGCCGTACATCTTGACCTTGGTGGTTTAATCTCAACCATTGAATTATCTAGAGAATTCAAATTTCTCTATAAATACCCCCTCTTCTAAGGCATTCAGAGGACTTAGCCATTTTGCACCCTTATGCTTCCAAATCGTCTACTCAATTTGCAAGCATTATTTCAGCCATTTAGCCAAGCCACTTAGTCATTTTGCATTTGCATCTAATCATATTGTCAATCTTGCATTTAGCCATCCAAGGAGCATACAATTTTACAATCACAAGGGCCAACCAAGGAATTTCAGCAGCAAAGAAGGTATAACCATTTGTAATATTCATTTTATCTTCTTTCTTTGTGTTATCAATTTCTTAGGCTAATCTTGAGGTGTCCCTTTGTATTTTTATCTCATTGTATTATAGTTGTTTTTGCATATTTAGGATAGATTAAACATTTAGGATCACACTAATAATCCTTGTATCTCAAGATCAAAACATATTTCCATCTCATGATCCCCATCCTTTCACTCTATCTCATGATCCCCTTCCATACCAAGGTCAAATCATCACCCATCTCATGATCCCTTTCCATATCAAGATCAAATCATCCCATCATCTCATGATATCCTTCCATATCAAGAAACAATAATATCCTCCACTCTATCTCATGATCCCTTTCCAAATAAATATCAAATCATCCCTTCCATTCATCTAATAATCCGTGACCATGGATTCTTGCATATGAAGAACAACTTATTCCTTCTTAATTCATTCCTCACCTCAATGTTAGGCCTTGATAGAAAACTCTTGATCTATTGTACACTTTTGTGAAAGGGCTTCTTTAGAATGAATGCTTTGGCCTAGAACTTCTCTTTGGCATGGAAATATATAATACTAAATCCCACTTGATGGCTTCTTGTGGGGTAAGTGGTTTAAAATCCTTGACCATCCCCTTAAAGGATTAATTTAACCCTTTGATAAAGAGCATCATCAATCTTCTCTTTGTGGTTTTTGGCACCATCATTGATAACATTTGAAACTTTATTACATACTTCTCCATTGTACCACACTTTTTGATCTAAGTCAAATATTTGAAGTAAACTTCATGACCATTTTGCGCAAGTCTCTTAATCAATTTTTTTAAATCATCATAATCTATAATCTTGGGTGATCAAACTATGGTACCACCACTCATATGCAACACCCTTCAAATGCAAGGTAGAAAACTTGATTGCTTCATTTTTTGAAATGAGTTTGAGGGACAGGTATGTGTATAGATTTTTTACCCACATAAGGTGAGCATCTATTAGATATATTATAGGGAGAGAGCATCAACTTCCTCAAATCTTGCTACACATCTCTCTAAAAAACTTACATCCAAAGCTTAGATCTATAACCACTCTAGGACTTCATCATGTCAATATAATTGGTGACAAAAATTTCACTTCATGTCTCCCCAAGAAGAGTTATGTATTCTACATGATAAGACCTAATATCATCAAAGACTTAATTCTAAGCTTCGAGGTTTGGAGCTTCCACCTCCTTATTCAAAAAGGTAGGTTGGGTTGGTCTTACAAATGAAATAAGAACAATCCTTTATGTGTGGCTTAATGTGGCATCTAGATTATTACCCTCAAAACACTTTCTTCACAGGTCATTTGTCTAGAAGAATCCATATTACAGCTCATCTTATGAAGTAATTGTGTCATCGTATTAGTCATCAAATTAAAATTTCTTTCAGTCTAACCCTCTAAGTTGTCATCTACATTTGGTTTCCTCTCTCTTTCTACCATTCTACTATGTTCTACAACTAGTTCTAGAGGAGAGGATTGAGTCTTTAAACTCTATCCAAATAAAATTTATTTATTAATCTCCCTTAGGTGATATTTGCTTGCTCTATCATTGTACAACATAGCACTAAAATATCCAAAGTTGAATCATGAGCACACATGGTGGCAAGATCACCAACTCTCGTACCACTATAATATCCTAGGCCAAAAAAAAATGAAAATTATACTCTTAACCTTCCACAAACACTTATTATTTGAGTAAAAACTATATAAGCCCTAGCATTCACTCAGATCTTAGATAACTCATTGAAATTATTACTAGGAATCAATAATATTTTGAACCAAAAATGACAGAATTAACTCACATATTCTTATCATAATGAACAACAAATAATAAGTGTAAATCCCAATCTTTTTTCATTACAATAATGGTTGGTTTGCATTCAAATTGTTTTACAAGATTAATAACTACAACAGTAATTCATACCAACAGATCAATATAATGTGATTAGAGTTTACATCCAATGAAGCTAAAATAAAAACTATGTCTAAGAACATCCTCTAAAATCACTAGAATGGTCATCCTAGGATTCTACAAGAGCTCAAAATGCGCTTTGAAAGGAATTTGATTAAGTGTAGATTATTATCCTAGATGGAAATATTTTCTCTTTTATATCTTCCACAAATAGAATAGGTCAAACACCATGTACATTTATAGATTCAAATTTGAATGGTGATCATGAGAAAGAAAAATTCCACTTTGAAAGTAATGGTGTCAAAATAGACTACTATGAACAATATGAAACATGTTGGGAAGTTAGGAGGGGAACAAAAACATAGGAATACATATCAAGGATTAGAGGTTAGCCATATCACAAGAATTAAACAATAATATGGGGTGTTATAGGTTGAGCAATGGGCATGATAAGATGGATAATTTCAGTAGATATAATGGTGAGGTGGGTGATAGACATAAGACATGACATGATGGAGAATTCTAAAACTTCGATAGGAAGAAGGGAAGAGAGTACTTGGAAGAAAAGGCATACTTGAGAAGGGAAAACACATAGTAGAGGGAAACAAGGAAGATAAAGGTATAGACCTAATATGTACAAACTTAGATTGGATAGAAATGGGACATGACATAACAACCATAACTTCTACTTATTTCCACTCAAAGTGATCTATAAGAAACTTCTTCCTTCAATCATTGCTTCACCTTGACTCAATGTGTGTTAGAATTAAAATTTCAAACATTCAAAATGGAATAAGCTTAGCTTCCAAATTGTTGTACCCAAACCAAATTTTTTGCTTCATCAAGGAATTTTGCATAAAAGAGTCTAAACCTTGCTAAAATGATGTCAAATACAGTTTTTGGGCAATATCAAGCATGGAGTTTGGTCAGTGTTGTGTCAATCAAAGGCAGTATCCATTGATTAGAACCTGAATCGGGGACTCAGAATGAGGTATTTCACGATGGAGGAGCATTTCACAATGACAATTATACCTTTGTATGGTCATTTTAGTGACCAAGACAAAGATTTTAGTGATCAATTTATGAATATTTCTCAGGAAAAAGAAAAATTGCACCCCTATAGCCCAGGGTTGCCCTTCTTTTTGAAGGCCCAGGTTTTGTGGCATATTCTCATGAACACAATTAATCTCTTCATAATTACCCCAGTTATCTGATGAGCTATCCTGCGAGGCTATCCGAGACTCGTAACTCTGGTAACTGACGTTAGAAGTTGAGGATTCTAGAGGTTACATATTGCATAAGCTGGTCATTTTTCAAATTTTGCGCCCCTGTAGCTTAAGGGAACACTTCTTAAAGAGGAATTAGATATTGGTATTCTTGATTGTTGATGCATTTGATCTCTTCGTCACTAGTCTTCCTTTCTGATGAGCTATCAAATGTAGTCATCCGAGTCCCAGAGCTCTGGTAGTTAACGTCAGAAGATCAACTTACAAGGAGAGTTTACATCACAGAAAGTTGCCAAATGGTGAAATTGTGCCTCTGTAGCTCAAGGGCGCCCTTCAAAATAACCCTTGAGATGAATGAGATTGCAGATGAGGTCTTTCTAACATCTGTGCTTCTCTAGTCCGGTTTCGCAATGCACCAGTCAACCTGTCAATCTGATTTTCTGAAAGATCGTGGTAGAGATTCTACCAAGCACGTAAATTAGAGGATGGAGAAACATGAAATATACATTATAGCCTCTATAGGCTAGGCACGTCTAGCCTTTAGGCCTGTCAGATGGTGTTGTTTTATCTCAAAGTCTTCACAGGACTTGTGTGCAATTACTCCATCTATCCAACTAGCCCAGCCGTCAGCCTCCGGGATTTGGAAAATGCTCGTACGTGCGAGGTCTTTTGCAAATACTCAAAAATGAAAACAACTCAGAAAATGGCTAAGTCTGGTCGTCTATTCCATCTTGGGAAAGGCGCCTTTCTTTTTGAGGTCTTAGAAGCAATTTTCTTGCTTCGTCACCTCTAGAGACATCTCTCATAGATCCTTTTGGTTGCGCATTAAGATAGATGGTGCATGAATCAGGTCACACCAGCTCCAGATATCAGAGGTCAAAGTAGGGCATCTAGTTGAGAGTTATACTTTTGTCAAAATGGTGTTTGTGCCTTTTCAGGCCAGAGGCACCCTTACTTTTGGGGTCCTTAATGCAGTTTTCAGATGCCTTGCGTATATTTGTTGAATGTGGAATACCTCTAGTCATGCAGTGAGCCTATTATTCAATCAGCAGGGTTCATCGTTCATTGTCAACAGTTGTTTGAAACGTCAAATGGCAGTTTGAAGAAATGATTAAGTCTGACACTTGAAAATCAATTTAATCAAGGGCACCTAATTCTTTGAGGTGTTCAATGATGGATTTTGCAGTGATGACTCCCAGCAGACATTTCTTCCTTGCTCTGTAGGCTTTGCAATGAATACTCCTGCTCAATCCTAGCATCACCTAGTCACCTAGAAATCAGTGTCGAAGATGGCCAGTTATAATTTTGTAGTCAGCTACAAAATAGGAAGTTAGTAAAAAATGTAATATCTTGAGCAAATGGATGCCTATGAGGACAAATGAGGACTTTTTGAAATCAATGAAGTTCACCGGGTGAATCCAAAAGCTTTACTTGGTTTGTCAACTGATTAAAATAATATTAAATATTTATTTTTGCATATTTGAGCATTAAAGGGAAATTTTCTAAAATTGGTGCCTCCTTGTGCTAGATTTTCAAATTGCATGATAATTTTTTATTATTATTATTTTTATTTCGGACTTCAAGTCAGTCTCAGTTCGAACTGAAGGGGTCCAATCAGAAGCTTTCTATTTCAATCAAGGTTTTTTAAATCTTGCAGTCAGCATTATGGTACGAATTTTCTCTATTTATTCATGGCGCCTATCATTAAACATTCATCCAGCTTAAGCAAAATTTGTAGTTCTTCAAAGTAGAGGCGAATTCTTACAAGTTGGGAAAATTTATTATCAGTCTCCAGTGGTAATTGAATCAAACAATTCTTTTTGTAGGTTCAAGTTCACATTTATCAGCAAATTTGAAGAACAGGGGGCGATTTTCACATAAGAAAGAACATAGAAAAAACGCCTTTCTCCTCTTTGATTCTCAAATTTCTCTCAAAATTCAATTTGCATGTTCCTGAAGGTGGAAAATTTTGGCAAGTCTGATCATCTGGATTGATTCTATATAGCTTCCTCAAATTAAATTCATGTGCTTGAATTTTTAGGAATTTTTAACTCTAGAGAACCAGTTCTCGAGTTTCTAATTTTCTCAACTGAAAATTCTTTGCATGGTCAAGTAGAAGTCAGATTTTCACATTTCTGACGTTCTGGGTTGTCTTAGAATTTTTTTCTGGAAAAAACCATATCTTAGATTTTTTGTCAAAAATAACTCTTCAATAGGCTATTTTTAGCCTCAACAGGCTATGTTTAGCTTTCCAGAAATCTTGTCAGAACATAGTCGAGTTCACAGTCAACAGGCAATTTTTTCAAAATGTAGCACATTCAGCTCGAATACAGGACCAAATCAGTCCTTGCTCATGAATTCATCGGGAGAGTTGAGATGAATCTCCATAAGGTGCTACCAAAGGCAGTCTTAGATTCAGTCAAAATCAGATATTTGATTATTCAAAACATTCAGCAGTCTGGGTTATTAGAGGCTGCTTCCATACCTATCTCCATTCATTGTGTTGAGTTCATGATGTCTTGTATTAAGCATTACAACTCTGCTACTCGTGAGATAGTGTCAGTAGATGGACGAGTTATTTGCAGTCTCAATCCTTTGGACATTGAAAGAAGTTTTGGTATCCCTCAACACCCGAACAGTCTGGTTATTTCTATGGAGCAGTGCAAGCATGCATTCAATGTTGATGTGGACAAGTGCCAAAGAAAAATGGTAGAAAGATGGTTAAAGCAAGCGAAAAACAAATTTCTAAACAATGTGGGTTGTGGTGAGTACAAGGATGAGTACTTGATTCTAATTACACTCTTGAATCGTGTCATAGGTAGTTCACATGCAAATGTTTTCCAGCCTTGGATGTATTACATCATTGGTCGCATTATATCTAGGCAAGAGCATTATGACTAGGCATCTTTCATCAGCGACGTTATCCACAAGC
This sequence comes from Sequoia sempervirens, assembly GCA_007258455.2. NCBI lineage: Eukaryota > Viridiplantae > Streptophyta > Pinopsida > Cupressales > Cupressaceae > Sequoia > Sequoia sempervirens. Next base: position 356,852,254 of record VDFB02086081.1, read on the forward strand.
AGATCACCGGTTTCCTAGTTGCTCATGAGTTTCACATGTGTTCTTATCTCGTGTACTTGATTGCTTATTAGGGTTAGTTCTGAGGACTAAACACTGTGGGCATTCTCAGTGTTCAGAAAGTCTATCACTATTATGATCAGCTTGAGTTCACTAAGGCTGAACGTCACTTCAAGCGTGTTCACGAGGCTTTCCTGACTTATACAGTGAGAAATTTGGACCAGGAGTTGCACGTTCATATCTCGATAGTTGCTAGAGCAGCGATGGATGGTTGGGCAGATTGGTTTATTCAGTTCCCGACATACACTTATATCCAAGTATATGGATTTACAAGAAATCCAGCTATGCTTCCACGCTATCCTTCGAATAGGACAATTTTTATGGAGTTCCTAAGGCAGTTGCATAATGTTCATCGTCATTTGCGTCACAAGCATAAACCAGTTTCCAATTTTCCTTTTCAGTTAGGAATATATTGGTGCAAGACGGCAATTGATGCCAAAGCTGCAGGGCAAGAGCTCGAGAGATATCATCTCAAGTATCTTGTTGAGGTACGTACCTATGATCCTTGGGGTCATTACACAGCTCACCTTCGTAGTCGCGCATATCATAAGCCTTTTATAGAATACTTTTGGGTAAATTGCGTGGACGACTTCGAGGTTCACAGATGTAGCTACGACCACTTCTCTCTCACACATATTTATGTTTTCTTATCAGAAGATGTGGGAGGTTTGTCAGATGATGAGGGAGAAGTTCTTCCTCATTTTTTCAAAGATCAGGTTGACACATAGTCACTGCCAGTAGTTGATTGGTACGCCAAGGAGTACACAATAGTAAAGGAGAGGTCAAGTAGAGTTATTCAGAATAGTATACTTTACCTCGACAGCAAGAAGACCAGGAGGGTAAGTGTGCCTAGAGTAGAACCGCCAGTGGTGGATCCTTTGCTACCTTCCTCATCGAAACCTAAATAGAAGAAGAGGAGTAACCCTCCCAAGAAAGGTCAAGCGCCAAACAATTCAAAAGGCAAGGTGCTTGCCATTGATACACACACAAATCCTATCAGTAAGCCTGTCACAGAGTTAGTTTATAGGCCATTTCAGAGTCCACCAGTGCTTGAGGTTCAACCTCAAGTTCCTATATCATTTCCAGAGTAGTCGCCAGTCCCAATTCATATTGAATTGGATTTAGACTCCCCATCTCGTAGTAGTTCTTATACATATTCACTCTCATCACAACATCCTGTTGCTAGTTCAGATCCTTCTAGTAGAATTAGCTGAGACTAGTCTTGGATTGAAGCGCAACTAGGAAGGAAGAGGAGGTAGCCATCCTATGTCCTTAATCATTTAGATTTTGATCAAGTTTACCAGGATGTGCTAGACAAAAGGATCAAGAACATGGTCCACATGGAGAGGAATATTGATATGGAGATCGTCATTGAGACTGCTATACCTCCACAGGGGAAGAGTTTGGACGAGTTGGAATCTCAAGATTTCGAGGTTATCACAGTCAACCTTGGTCGTAGCACACGCCAGACTCAAGTTGATCTCCTATAGGTTGCTACAGACAGTGCTAGGGATAGAATGTTGAAGGACAGAGAAGATAAGGTAGCCCTCAAGGCTGAAATCAGATAGCTTCGTGAGTACATTTCTAGCCTTGTACACAGGTCAGATGTTACCACCACACTCCCCCTGATGCTTGAGCCTCCAGCAGAACAGGGTCAACTTAATCATTTGGTTGTATATGGCAAGTGTTTGGAGGAATGGGATGAGGAGTTCATTGCTAGAGTTTGTTCTATGCTCATAGAGCTATATTAGTTGTGGTACAACGCACAAGAGCTTCATCTACGTCTCCAAGATGAGGAACGAGACATGACGATTAATAGACCTTGGGATGAGATTATGATTGCTCACTTGAGTATGGCATATGAATCAGTCACAGATGCATAGGATAAAGAAGCTATCTACTCTTGGAAAACACAATTAGTTTTCAAGGCAAAGATAGAAGATATTATGGCGTCAAAGTTGACTGAGAGTAGAGAGCACGTTACTAGTGCACTCCAGTTTGTGAGAACCTTAGTTTCTTGCTTACCATGTCGATATCAGATTGAGGGTGGTGCATATGTTGAGCTTACTGATGTTCAATCAAAGCTCCTAGCACTCATTCATACTATTTTTAGTGGGGAGACCGTTGGCTGTAAGATTAATCAGCTTACAGTCATGTTAGCGTTGTTTAATGAAGCAACAAGGAGCAGAGGTGAACTTCAGTCCCAGATCACAGCTGGTGAGGACATGCTACGCAGGCATAGCATTCTTCGAAAAAGTATCAGAGCTCCAAATAGTGATACAGTTAACAATCTTGTTGAGGGATTGGTTGCTCGAGATCATGATCAATAGACTTCAGTTCCAACCTCTTAGAATAGACATTATACACAAGAGTTAAACTTGGCGTTACCTTTTCAAGCTAACTCGTTGTTTCATCTCATGCATATCTATTATGAGATCAACTTTATTCACTTGGAGTTATATTTAGGGTTTATGTTAACTAATGGTAGTGTTCCAGTTAACATGCTTTCAATAAGGACGTGCATGCTTGCACAATTGTCCATTTTTAGATTAGATGTTTCGGTTAATTGACGGTAGCTTTTTAGTTAACTGTATAGTTTACTTTATTAGGGTTTAGCAATAAATCTTGCATGCATTGTAATACTGTAGTTAAATCAAGGTGATTTTAGGGTTCCCTACACCTTTTGATGTCTATAAATAAGAGCTTTTTCTCATTTGTACATAACTTTTGCACGAGAGAAATATATGTTGTGCCTACCTTGCTGGTAATATTGCTCATTCTGTATAAGTTCATAAGTATTTACTATTGTGATGAATTGTTATACCACTTGGGTTTCATGCAATTATGATGGTGAATTCTTGCTTTAGTTAGATATAGTGGCTAGTTGATCATAGATTGTATTAGTGTCTCACCTATGTAATTTATTATCCTAGTTGGCTATCCTTTATGTTATGTGTTCAATAAACTCGTTCACATTGAGCTGATAGATGTGCCACCTTGCCTTCAAGTTGAGAATCTGTTCTTGGTTATCATGTGATGTGTGTGAATAATAAACTTATTCAGATTGAGCTGATAGTTGTGCAAATTTACCTTCAAGTTGAGAATTTGTACTTATTTTATCATATATTGTTGTTTCTAATAAGCCTATTCAAACAAGCAGATAGTTGTGCCACCTTGCCTTCATGTTGTGAGTCTGTATCTGGCTTATCGTCAGATAATAATTCCCACTCTGTTTCCTCATGCTCTGAATTCTTGAGGGGATTGGATAGTTTAAGTTACTTAGTTTTGTGAGTTGTAGTTAAGTGAAACCAGAAAATACTTAGCTGCAACGTATAGAATTTTCGTGAAAGCCTTGTACCTCTACAACTGATACAAAAAGATAGGATATAGTTTAGTTTACTTTCTCCTTTTCAAGCACTTTTTTCAAGCACAACAAGGGAGCTTCCCCTCCTAATTTGAAGAGCACTCATTGCGTAGTGTGCATAGTTTTCTGTACCAACTTGCACTCCAGAGGTGTTAGTTGTTACGCCAACACAAATCTAGAAATCCAAAGCCAACATGCAGTCCCAACTTATGGCTTGGAAGATCCTATACATCAAACTTATAATTGCCTCCATTTTCTCCACCCCTCAAAATGTCCTTTTTATGCCAATACATAATTTATCAAACATGCTTTTTGGTTTTTCCCCCATGCTAGAAATATTTGGTTTTCCCTCTTTTCTACCCTCCCTGCTCTTTTTTTCATATATTTGGTCATGAAAATATACTCTCTTAGGAAGCTCCACCTCTCACAATTTCATCACTGATGCTTGCAAGCATGTGATCCTCAAATTTATTTAGAAATTCCATTGCTTGACAATTTTCTAATGCACATTCTATCATCATCAAATCAAGATTCAAATGGTCTTCTCTAACTTAATGCTTCATATTTCTAACATATCCTCTATTCTTTGAGACTATTTGGGATCTAATGTTGATTTGGTAAATGTAATTCACAACCTCCTCTCATAGCTTCAAAAATGGAGGGATTTTAAACCTTCTAAGACTCTCTAGAATTTTATTCAAGATTGCAATCCCTCATGAGGATTTTTTTTGTTCTTGTTGATTCTTTAGTTGATTTTGAATCCTCCAAGTTTTCAATTAATTCTCTATGAGAGACAAAAGCTACTTATACTCAAATATAAGGGTGTTTAACATTGGTTACAAAAGGGTACAATACCAAAAAATGAAAGAATTAAAATATGACAATACAAGGAAGAATAAAATAAATGTTGTTAAGCTTGAAGTCATATTCTGGTAGTATTGCACTTAATTATTTAATTATTCATCTCATTATTTTTTGTAACAATTTACATTTTTATAATAAATAAAGATGATCGAGTGCCCATTCACTTAAAATATTAAACACTTAGGTAGTTCCTTTAATGTGAATCTCTTATCCATATAGATCCTTTCTAGCATGTTATTTTTCTTCTTATGTCTATTTAAAATTTCCCCTACCATTAGTTATCCAACATGCTTTTTGGTTTTTCCCCCATACTAGAAATATTTGGCTTTCCCTCTTCTCCACCTCCCTTCTCTTTTTCTACGTGCTTGGTCATGCAAATCTACTCTCTTGGTAACCTCCACCTCTCACAATTTCATCACCCATGCTTTGTTTTTGGTTTGAATGTCTTTTCTAGAACTTATCTTATCTAGCTTGTAATTCTTGATTAGTTGTCACATGTCATAGGATTAAGACACATTGCACAATCATGTTCAATCCTATTCCTCACCTTGCCTATATAGGAAGGTCATTGTACTCATATGTAATATACTTCATACATCATCATCATTTTGATAGGTCTTAATATTTGTTGTGCCTGTAGCACACACGCCCTGTTCAAAATGGGGACCCTCTCTCTTCTTGCTTTACCAGGTCACTTTTGTCATTGCCTCATTTTGCATGCCCCCTATTTTGAGTCCTAAAAGGTCAAGGAGTCTTAGAAGAATCACCCCAAATTGACCAAGTTTCACTACCTCCCCAAACTCCAAGTCTTTATCCTTGGCGGGATTCTGTTGGCAGTTTTCCTACATACTTTAGAACTGGCGTCCTTCAGGGGTTGTGAATCTGCCATGTGCAAGCTGCCCTGCACATGATTCCATTATGATTTCATTGCCCCTACAGTGAACAGGTCGATTCTTTCGCTCGCTCTGTGGGACCTGCAACCTTCACTACCGTCCCGTTGCCCAACGTTTAAAGTAGCCAAATCTAGGGAGTCGTCTGTCATGTGAACCCTGTCATTCTCGTCGCCTTTCTCAAACTGTGTGCTCACCAACCATAGTTTCCATCGTACCCACATTAATAGTATGCATTAAATGATGAACAGTCTATAAATAGCTCATTTTGAGTTGTCATTTTCACCTGCAAAAATTTAGAAGACTTGCCAGAGTTTACTACCTTCACCGCCTCCACGCCTGCCGAGCTCTGTCGCCAATTCATAGTCCTCACTTGCGGTCTCTTCATTGTTTTCGTCATGGTTTTCAGGTCAGTACTCCTTTTCCACTTACCTTTTGAGATTTCTTTTATTTTCTTTAAAATTTGTTAAAATGTGAAGAAAGAAAATTCAAAATCTAACTAGGGCACCCATGGGCGATCAAAACCCATATTTTAAAATTTTGAAATCTGTTGAGAATCGCCCTCTAGGTGTGTGTGGAACATGAGGACACCGCAACCATTCTTCAACCAGGGCTTTCAAACCCTATGGGCCCACAAGGCACTTGCTGTCATCGTCCATCTCTCAAGAACACCAAATTTTGGGTTGGCCAGTTAAAGTTATTTTTGAACCCGCATTAACTGAAGGACATCCCTACTTTGCCGCCATTAGACAAACTTGTACAAAACCAAACCTCGAACAAGCGGCCTCCAACCTCGTCGGGTCCGGCTATGCAGATTTCTGACCTGCCTTTGTCATCATTCAATCAATCACTTCAAACAGTGAAAACAATAACCCCCTTCCTTAGGCGGACTTCTTCTTGCGAACCTACATCTGTGGGTTTCCGTTCAAGGTTCGTCGTTTCAAACAGCCTTCACAACTCGTCTGTCCACCCAACGAACCCCGCCATTGGGTCCATCGTCCAAGTTAAAGACAAATCCATTTATGTGTTGTGGACCTCTCAACACAAACCTTCACTAACATTTCACCACCACATGAATGCCTCTTCAAAACGATGGAACTATTGATTCATTCTGATCGGCAAGTCTCGACCTTGCCATTGTTTTCCGTTCTCACTTACGCCAAAATGACTAACTATTGAACTTGAGGTGGGTCCCCTATTGTGGGCCTTCATCTATGGGTTTCTGATTCAACTTTTCCATTCCAAACGACCTGCTTATGACAACTCGCCACCCTGCGGAGCCCGCACCCTTTCTCATCATCCAAGCTCGAAACCAAGGCAACCTCCTCTTATGCCATCATTTGCGGGATTCCGCTCCCCTTTCATTGTTGCATTAATGACTACCCAAGAATGAAAAAACCCTTCGGTCCTTCTGGTGAGTAGGTCCTGACGTAAATGATACAATCTGATTGCTCTGTGCTAAATGACTAAGTGGTTGGTCCTTTCACAAACCTTACCCTGCAAACTCCCATGTGCGGGCTGTCATGGTGGGTTCGTCATTCCAAATAGCCTTAGGTGACCGTCTCCCTGCCCCACAGAGGCCGCAGTTTCCATCTTCATCTAAGAAAAAATGAAAACTACCAAGCATCAAGCCCTAAGCGATTTTCCTCTTGTGGCAGTCGTTTGTGGACTTTCGTCCCACCGGCGTCGCTTCAACCGGCGAACACCTAGCGCCTACCCGCACCTTCTGGCTCGCATCCCTTTAAGTAGTTTGAATTTTAACAATTTAGCACCCACCTTCCTTTAAGGCCATGGATCCCGCATTGCAAAATTCCTCCTACAGGGCCCCACCTTACCATTGTCATTTTCAACAGCAGAGCCCCAAATGGCCAGACCAACCCTTTGCTTCCGCCTGCCTTGGGTCCACACACCTAAACGACAATCTTAATGCCTCCAAAATTTCAAAGTGATTTTGACCCACGTGTTAAAATAGATTGGTCTCCTTAGCGAACCCCACCTTGTGACCAAAGCTTGGCGCGAAAGGAACTATGCAGGCCATTGCGCCCTGTCTGCCCTACATCCACTGCTGCCTTCAAAATGGTTTCCAGCCTAGGGAAGTCCGCACCCCTGGGCCCGCATGACCATAACTCCCCAAAATGAATGGCTAACAATGATCTGAGAGAAATGTTAGGATCTTTAAGTGATGAATTACTAGGTCTAGTATCGTTTTGATAGATTTTGACTAACAACCCTCATGTTTTGTGCTTGAATGTGTTTATTGATTTCTTTCCTCCAACATATATGGAACCAACTACAGGAACTTCGGGAGTGGCCATGGAAAAGGAAAAGGGATAGAAGATAACTCAAGCACCCCAAGGGAAGGAAGATAAAGACCAAATGAAGTACAAGTTCTGAGGAGAACCCCTCAATTCTAGGGTAACCATAGATTGGAAGGAGATCTCATATACTAATCTGGGACATATTGATATTGATGAGTTCAAACAAAGGGTCTGAATCAAGCCACAACGAAAAATGCCAAAAATATTAGAAAGAGTGGGTTGGCCAAGGCTGCTAGATTCCCACCTGCCCTTATAGCTCCTGAGCTTGCGATGGCCTATAGGGAGGCGTATCAAGAAGATACTAGAAGAATTGTAAACAGGGATGGCAATGTACTGGCTCATTTGTCTACCAAATCAATAGGAAAGACCTTCCACATCCCCAACTTCAATGAGATGGAAGAAACAATGAAGGAATATGAGAAAACCACATGGGATGCAGACCCCGTCAAATGCAAGAAGCTCATCAATTAGTACTCACTTAAGGAGAAGAGGGTAGTGTAAACAAAGTTCCCCAAGAGCTCTTCTGAAGTGACTTCTATGAGGATTACCATGACCTAGTAAACTTATTGTGTAGAGTTATGGGCCTCCCTACTACAACTTTCTTTTAGGAATGGATGTTGTATTTCTTGGAGGAGATAATCTAGGGAGAGACCAAGTTCTATTGGGTAGGGATGATCAGCCAATGTCTACATGAACAATTTGTGGCAGTAAAGAAGACTTCACAATTTTATGGCATCATACTTGGTCTATTTGCTTTCCGACCATGCCCAATACAAGGGAATATTTATGGCACCAATTCCAACTCCACACAGGGAATTGAAGGTCTATGACAGGTATCCCCAGCTTCAATTATGGAACTTTAAGGACTACTGTAGGGTCAATGATGCATTCATCGGCCATATTATCAGACAACTTGGAGGTGATTTTGAAAGAAGAGTCACCCACAGTGAAAATTCTTACATCTGCCAGTTCGGCTTTTTATTTATTCAATTTCCCAAATTTACATACATCTGGACCAAGGGTTTCTCAAAGAAGCTATATAAGCTGCCCCGATACCCAAATGACCAAATACTACTACTTGAACTCTCCCAATAGCTACAACGAGCACACACCCTCCTAAGTGACAAGCATAGAGTGGGAATCCCTTATCCCCTCACATTTGGCCAGGGTATGTATACACTTCTCGCATCCCAGTGTGCGGAGTACTCTGATAAGGAACTAAATGAATACAACTTGGAGCTCTACACTGCCTGACCACGAATGGACCCTTATGGAAAGTTGAAGAATATTGTCGAGCTAGAGTATGCCCATCTGCATAATGTGGAAGACTTCTGGGCCAATTATAGGGATGATAAGGAGGTGCATATGCAGAATTACATGTGCATGACAACATACTTCATCAAAACAATGAACTTGTTTCTAGTGTGGGATCAAATTGTCGAAGAAGAAAATACGGTAGTAGATCTGAGATATGATGTTATTGCCAACCTACCACTACCATTGATTGACTATGATGAGGAAGAGGTCAATGACCCTGATATTTTGATGAAACCCATTGAGGCGAGAACCAAAGAATGGATTGATAGGAAAATTTCCCAATTGAAGCTATAGGGAGTTACCCTGACATATGGTGACCTTGAAGACGAGCCAGGAAGTGAGACTGACATCAGGACAGTTGTTGCCCCATCTGGGGAAACTTCAAAATCCCCTCCAGCTACTAGGTCAAGAAAGAGAAAAGAAATGGTTGAACATTAGCCCAAGCATAAGGTGTACTCAAGAAAGGCCTTGCAAGGTGAACCTTACAAGAAACCAAAGAAATCGAGCAGTTTTACGAAGATGCCCACCATCTAGGAGGACCCACTCCATGAAGGAGAGGAACAAGAGGCGAAGCAACCAAAGTCCCCACCTTCTACCTCCACCCTCACGGTCACCACTGCTGTCGTTGCCACTACTTTTTCTCCTCCACCTACCTCTTAGGTAAAGGTTGCCTCTTCTCCACCTGCGGTGGATATTTTAGTCCACCTTGCTTCCACCCTGCCTGTTGCAAAGGTAATGGTAATAGATTCTTCCTTTGCCACTACCTCTCCAATTTCTTCTTCATCCATGTCTCCATCATTAGCCCTACCACTAGCTACTAAAACCATTCCACTTCCCACTCTCTTGCTCCTAGAGGATTTTGCTCGACACATGTAAAACATACCGATGGAGCTATCTAGGGTATTAATGAACCCGACAGTACAAGAAGCCTTGGCACAGGTTGTTGCTAACCTTCCTATCCCTCCTCCAACTGAACCACCCATAATGGAGGTGAAAATGAAAATATCAGAAGAGTTGGAGAGGAAAGAGAGGGAAGTTGTCAAAGAAATGGAAGAGGAAGTAGATGATTATCACGAGCATCTCAAATATTAGCACTTAGTAATTGATAAAGTGGTGCGTGAAGAAGAGGAGGAAGAAACACAATCATTCGAAGAAGACATTGAGGAGTCGGGCACAAAGTATATTGTGGAAAATTTTGACCTAGAGCTTGAGGAAGAGTTGGCTTGACAACTCAAGGATGTCAGAGAAGAAGTAAAGAAACAACCCTTCGATGAAGAGAAGAATACAAATGAGAAAATGGAGGACAGTGAACCTCCAACTAGGGAACAAGATGAGAGCCCCGAGCATGGTAAGGAGATACTTCTTTTAGAAGAACAAGAAGAAAAGAAAGAAGAGGATAAGCCTGAGAAAGAGGTTGAAGCTGTAAGGAAAATCCCAAAAGAAGAAAATCATGAAGAACATGGGCCTGAATAAGAGGAAGAAGAGAAAACCACTGAAGGAAAAGACATCCCCAAGGAACACACAGTTACTGAATCCCCGGGGAAGGAAACTGTCTTCATCAAATATTCTGATGAAGAAGAGGAAGGAAGGACAAAGAAGGAGACTCCAAGTGACAAAGTAATGGAAATTCAACAAACCTGTGAGGAAGAAGGTGATCTTGAATCACTGAAAGGGGAATCTCAAATGCTTGAATGGCTCAAAAAATAATTGGAGAAGAAAACCCCAACTCCGATGGATCCAAAGGCAAGGTTGGAAACCATTCTAGCCCGAGCACAGATAAGTACGAAGAAGGAAAAGAAGCCAAGGGTTAGATCCCACCTGAAAATGGATGCTTTGGGATCCAATACAGTGCAAATAGCCACCCTAGTGATGGGAGAGGAAGAGATCAACGACAATATCTCCACCATTGACCTAGGGACAGTCACAAGAGAATAGAAGATCAATCATCTTCAAGGATTCGTCGCCACTATTATGCACCAAATGCATAAAGACAAGACCTCCAAGGAGGAGCTAAAGGAACAAGTGACGGACTTCACACCTACATTCAGTAGTGGTCTTCCACTGAGGAGCTCCCCACCACGTCATTAGCGCCACCACAACTACTGTCTAAGGACCGCATTGATAAATTGGAAAGAAGAAAGAATTGGATGAAGACCATAAAGGATTGGTTCCAATAAGTCCTCTATACAATGGAAATATGGGCATAGGTCACGTTGTCAGGACAACAAACAAGTTCCTGGAAGTACAAAAGATACTCGAGGGAATAAAGAGATTCTTCACCAACTTCCCAAAGTTATACAGGATTACATATCCCAAGCTTGAAGCTATCCTCAAGATACGTGAAAAATCTTAGAAGGAGCTTGCTTTGGTAAAAGATGACCACTAGCCCATGGAGACATGGAAGCTAGGCTTGGACCATAGGAAGGAAATAATGGAATGAGTTCCCTATGAGGTGGAGCTTGATATTGATTGGTTCAAAGAAATCAGGGCAGCCTATGAAGAATATTTGAGGCTAATGATAGATTTTGATATGCCCGTCGTTGAGCTAGACTTGGAGAAGATAAATCTATACTTTCATAAGGAGATGGAGAATGGAACCACATACGCACTAACACTAGACTTTATGGGTTTTTTTGGACGAGCCTTCACTCAATCCAAGCAGGTGATAAAGAATACGAAAAAATGTGACAAGGATTGGGATGAGATTACGGGAAAATCTAGGAAATTGAACTTCCAAGTGATGCAATCGGATATAATGGAATGGAACAAGCTCCAGGAATTGATTGGCAAGTTCGTGGAATACGCTACTACAAGGAAGCAAGAGGGAAATCTAATTATTGATGATGAATTCCTCATAGCGTAGCTACAGTAAAAGGAAATTAGCTAGAAGACAAAAGAGCTACAGTGCTGCCCACAAGAGGACAAAATAGGCTAGAGGACAAAATGTAATTTTAAATTGTAAAATATTTGGGGTAGGTGAAACCCTAATTTGTAGTGAATCTTGGCCACACAATGAGATGAAATATTGGACATTTATTTTGCTTTTGGGACACTATAAATAGGGGGTCTCCTCTCATTTTCAAGAGAGAGTTGATTTGTTGTAAAGACATGCTGCTAGAATGTTAATAGAAATTCATAGATTTGGTGGATTCTTGAGTTCCAATTTCATGTTGCATGATTCTTCTTCTCATAGTTAGTGAATTTGAGTAGATTAACTTTGTTGTTCTATGTTTTTTGACTTGTTTTAGTAAATTAGTTAATACTACTCATTGGTTTTTGAAGAATTTTGTTGTGTTGATGCCCTTCCTTGTTCATGCTTTTTGTTGTTTATTGATGATAAACTATAGTGTAAAGCTAGTATGAAATTATATGAATGTTGCACTTAAATTATATATCTTGTTCATGCTTTATGGTGAATGAAAGGTTGAAAATATACAAATCTTAGAAGATTGCACAGGTTTCATGATACTGTAAGTTGATTTGGTTAAGTGGAACTTTGTTTTTGGAAGGTTGTCCACTGCAAGGTCCTCCATTATCACTGTTCATAGGTAGTTTTAGGTCTAGGAACTTTCCCCTTCCCTTTCCCTTTTTCTTTTTTTAATAGGTGCTTTAGATAAAGTTCATTGCACATTGTAAAGCCAAATCTGAAGATAAAAATGGAGTTTGAGGCTGTTGTCTTGAACTTGCAACAATTGAACAACACTTCAAAAAAATTAGGAACTCCACCCAAAGATCCGATTCCCCTTCATTTTAACCCACGTAAGGCTTGCTTTTGATTACCAAAAAAATCACATTAAACCAATTGAGAAATTCCATGCATGTCATGACTTGACACCCAAGAGACCTTGGGGCAATTTTCAGTAACTTGTTGTTGGAGATTGCCTTTCAAGAGAGGTAGTGTGTGTATGCATTGTCTGTTTTGAGAAGGTGCAAAAACACCCATCAACAGAATTGGTGCTAGAAGGAGGGGCCCCTTTTAAGTTAATCTGGATCAAATTGGATCATTTTCCCCTAAGAGATTCCACAGAGTTCTAAGATCCACACCCAACAAAGGGGAATTTTTAGAACTACAGCCCCCTACAAGGGCTAGAAGGACTCGAAGATCGGACTCAGCCTCATCCTCCTCATCCACTTCATTTTATTTACCCCCATTATCCTTCCATCTGATGCGCACTCATCCTCCCTCTTCCACCTCCACCTCTTCCGTTTAGCCATCCCAAACTACATTTCCACTAGTCACTTCCCACTGTCGAGGTGTTGCCCCTGTCCCTGTTGTCCATGTCCAAGGCGCAATCCCAATTGCCACTACCCCTGTGCAGCCCCAGGTTGTTGTTCAATGACAAATACCACCTCTACCTCCCCTCATAGCTTGGCTAGGGAACAACCCCTCTCCATTTTTGTTCAATGCTTACCATGACATGCCTAAGAACCCAGAGAGCTTTTGCACGAAGTTCAACCCATGAGATCCATAAAGGATAGCTAAAGAGCATGTTAAGATATTCCAAACGACATTGAAAGATATGTAGATCGATCATGAGGATGTGGCATGCAAGCTTTTCCCTTATTCTTTGGGAGAGGAAGCCTTCTACTGGTACATCAACTTGCCAATGAGATCGATTACTACTTGGGATCTCTTGAAGAACACATTTCTGAGGAAGTACAAAGTTCTGATCAGCCCCTTAGAACTATATCAACAATTCATGGAGATTCATAGGGAGGTTAATGAACCAATTAGCTCCTTCAATGATTGGTTCCATCGAGCATACACAAGGTTACAAGCTCCATATGCACTCAATGATGTCGCAGTCTTACTTGTCTACTACGCTGCCTTAGACAACCTTACCGCAACATTGGTGAAAAGAATGAACCCGCCACCAACTATATTAGTGGATGCTTATGCAGAGGTAGTTGTAGCCAACACCAACCTGAGCCAAAATATCTTTGGTCCACTGCCTTCCTTGGGGTGAGTCGCTCATCCTATGAAGATTCAAGGACTTACTCAAGCTCTACAACATCAGACGCCCCTCATAAATCAACTGTCACAGCTACCTATAGTGCCTCACCCAAGGCAACCCATGAATCAGGCGCCCCTTGTGCCTCATTACTTGTATCCCCAACAACAATAGGTTTAATCACATCAACCACAAGTGTCATCATATCTACAAGGGCCTGAATTCTCACCCGTTCAATAGAACCAGCTGGCAGCACAGCTCGTCTTCTTCCAGAATCAAATACCATAGCCAAGCAATGCTGAGAAAGATTGGTTAGATGAGCTAACAGAGATGGTCAGGAAAATTTCCATAGAAATGACTCATCTCATGGAACCAAAATAATCAGCTACAAGATTCTCAGCGTAGCATTTAGGCCAATCTCAATAGAGATAGCAGGGATAACCGCAAGGCTAGTGCCTCATCAGGGAAGAATTATGAACGAGGGTCGGGCTCCAATCAGAGTTTTGAAAGGAGACCTTCCCAAAGGAAAAATAGGACTTGGAATACGAGACCAAACAATGGAGGTGTTCCTACTCCTCTTGATTAGCCTGCCAATATAGAGAAGACAACCAGTGGAGTATATCTCGCTAAAGCTGCCTTATTTGGATGGTGTCAGATCCATAAAATGAATAGGCATTATGAGCTAGATTGCCCCGAGTTCCTCACAGGCACGAAGATCTTTCAAGTGGAGGTCCAAAATGTTGTTGATAGTGTGGGTTGTAGAGACATAGTTCCGTCGGAACCATACAACTCTTTTGTGCTTATGGTCAATCAAGCTCCATTTATGTGAAGTGAAAGCAATGAACCTAAAAGCGAAGTCACCTCCCCGAAGAACGAAGAAGTAAAAGAGGTAAGTAACGAAGAATCTTTATCCCAACTTTTTACTTTAGTAGACAATGTTCTGGTAGATGAAGAAGAGCCTCGTGAAGACGAAGTTCAAATGTTCCATCAGAGAGCCTCTCCATATAATTTAAGCAATAGAGAAGTAGGAGGACCATTCACTACTTCCATTCCACCTAATAACTTCAACACCCTGTAGACCCCAATGCTAGCAACAACCCAGGCTATCCCCATGTACCTGCACTATACTTGAACAAAAACAAACAGCCAAATCAAATGCAAAGCCAACAAGCTAGCTCTTCCATAGGTAGATCCTTTGAGGTTGAAATTGAGCAAATGGGGGAATACGTTGTTGAAGAATTCAAGAAAGTCAAAATTAGCTTGTCTAACTTTGAGCTACTTAAATTTCCTACAATTAGGCATGCCTTCTTTAGGGTGATTAATGGGACCCCCCCTCCTCCAAGGAAACACAAGAACAACCAGCCAAGAAAGTCTCTTTTGAAGAGCCCCAACATGAGCTTGTAATTCAAGAAATCATAGGTAAAAAGAAAGATGTTCCTACCAATTAGCAAGTTGTAAAGCAACCTGCTAAAGAGAAAAATCCAGTACAAACCAAGGAAAGGACCAATGAAAAGGACAAAGGCCAGGTAGCCCAGGACAACATTCCTGTAGGACTCTTTCAGGGAAGATTTGAAACACCCTCTTTCCTTACCACTATTCGGATATTCGGGAAGAACCCGCACAATTGTTTGATTGACTCTGGAGCATCAACTAATGTCATGCCCTTGGCTATATGCAAGGCTCTTGGGATTGTCCCCACACCTTCAAGAAGAAAAGTAACTCAGCTGGATAAAATAGAAGTGAACATCGTTGGAGAAATCAATCATATCCCCATGCAGATTGTTGCAGATCGAAGGGTGCAACAGCTTATTGATATCTAGGTTGCGGATATCCCTAACACGTATGGAAAAATCTTGGGCCAAGATTTCACCTGAGCATTAAATTGGTATGCCGCAACTTATTTCTCTCACATGTGGTTGCCATGGAAGGGACTGCCAAACCAGATCTGCATAGATCGGGAGCCACGTATGAAGTTCATGATTATGGAATATAATAATACCAATGAGGTGTTGTTTGTTGAAATTGAGCTAGGAAATTATTCTCTCGTAGCATGTCAAGAAGAATCAGAGTTTCTAGAAGAGTAGATGACTGAAGAGGTCCTTTTAGTACTAATTAGCCCTCCGACCAACTTGGCCTATGCAACCCAGAGCACATAAATGTTGGTAGAATCAGATGATGATGAGTCGTATGATGACGGTAACTTGGGGCTACTAGATGGATTTCAAGACTTCATGGGGAAATGTATAAAAGAGAAGCTCAATTTAGGGGCAAAAATGGATTTTTAGGAACTCTTGTTGCCTAGTTGGTGTAGAGTGCATAATTCTTCCCATCCATAGTTTGAATGTTGCTTGTGTCAAATGGTAGTAGAACATATCAAGGGATAAGCCACATCCCAAAAGAACCTATCGGCTAGACAACTTGCCACCAACCATGATAAGCTAGTCTTCGTCCCAAAAATGATAGATGTAGATGAGCAACCAAGGGAGGATGTACGCATGCTTAGCCCCAAAGTCAAAGAACCCTCCAAGTTTTGAACATTGCATTTCAATGGATCCAAGTCCAAGCAGGGAGTTGGAGCCAGGTTTGAACTCATTAGTCCTACGGGTAAGACCTACTTCACTGCTCATAGACTTCAATTCTATTGCACTAATAATGTAGCGGAATATGAGGCGTTAGTTCATGGTCTCTTAATGGATTTAAGGAAGAAAGTTAAGATGCTGCAAGTCTTTGGTGACTCAGAATTGGTAGTAAAACAATTCAGAAAATTATATTCATGCCATGACTGAAGACTAGCAAACTACATGCATAGAGTTTGGGATCTTCTAGAAAACCTAGATGCATTCAACATCGAGCTGACCCCTCGTTCTCAAAACCATACTGTTGATGCCTTGGCTCAAGAAGCCAGTACGTGCCAGCAAATGTCACCCATCCGTGCCAATCAATGTCACCCATTTTCAAGTGTTCAACGATGATAAGCATATCTTGGAATTTATCACTAGTTCTAATGTGTTTGCTACTTAGATAATTGAAAAAACTGAGCTCAAGGAAGTTGAATTAGACATAGAAGGGATTATTAACCTCAAGAAAAACACCATTCCAAGAGGTATGGTTCATCTTGAATGCATATTTGACCTGGATCAAATCCGAGACCAAGATCATCAAGCAAAGAAGGATTCCATAAACAACCAATGCGACACCCACAACCTTGAAATGACCGAGGAAGTTAAAAATGTGTTCATTAGCAAGGTATGCACGCCAGAGGAGAAGAAAGGAATTATTAATGCTATGAAAAAAGTATAATGATGAGGTTGCATGGAGTTACAAAGATTTGAATACATATGACACCTGCATCATTACGCACACTATACCCCTTAATCCATACGTTAGACCATTCTGACAACGACAGTGTCCCATCAATGCATTGTTGGAGCGCATCATTTATAAAGAATTCTAGAAGCTGCTCTAAGCCTGAATCATCTTCCCAGTTAGGCACTCTACATGGGTGGCCAACTTGGTCTCGGTCAGGAAAAAGAACAGAGAAATTAGGCTATGTGTGGATTTCCACAATTTGAACAGAGTTTTAGAGAAGGAAAACTATCTCATGCCCTCATTAGATGAGGTATTGCAAATCATTAATGGATCACAGATGATTTCCTTCCTTGATGGGTATTCCAGATATAATCAAGTCATGGTGCAATATGAAGACATACATAAGACCGCATTCACCACCAAGTGGGGAACCTTCACATACAGGAGGATGTTGTTCAAACTCATCAACACTGGTGCCACTTTCTAGCATGTGATGGATATAGCCTTCAAGGATATAATCAAAAAATGAATCATCATTTACATGGATGATCTTACAGTGTTCTTGAAGAAACAAGGTGATCATGTTTCTGATCTGTGCAAAGTTTTTTAAAGGTGTAGAGAATTTGAGGTTTCTCTTAACCCAAAGAAATGTATTTTTGGGGTTACTGAAGGCAAGTTGCTTGGGCACGTTATTTTAGAATGAGGAATCTCCATAGACCCCAACCATATCTAGTCCCTCTTGAAGATTCGGTTGCCAGGCAACAAGAAAGAGCTGAAATCTTTCTTCAAAAAGATAAATTTTATCAAAAAATTTATTATAGGCTTTGTTGAGATTGTCAAGTTGCTTAACGTAATGTTGAAGCAAGATGCCAAAATTGAGTGGACCCTGGAAGCAAAGAAGGCCTTATAATAAATTAAGAAATCCATTGCTAAAGCACCTGTGTTGGTTAGCCTAGATTATCTAAAGCCCTTTTACATTTATTCATTCGCTTCAGATCATTCATGTGCCAACATTTTAACTTAGAAAGACGATGAAGGAAATGAACACCCAATTGCCTTCATGAGTTCTCCCTTAAAGGATGTTGAACTAAGATACCATAGTGTGGAAAAACAAGCATATGCTCTGGTCCGAGGGGTTAAGAAGTTCAGACATTACATCCTGCGGAACAAGGTATTTTCCATTGTACTAGAACCAACAGTGAAAACAATGTTAAAGAAGAATGAACTAGGAGAACAAAGAGAAAAATGGGTCACCCTACTACAAGAATATGATATGGAGATCCAGTTGATGAAATTAGTAAGAGGACAATCCCTCACCCAAATGATAGCTAAAACAACAGCTAAAGCGAGACCTGAGCTTACAGTTCAACTATATCAATTTGAAGATGTCTCCCCGGGGGAGTGGTACAACGATATTGCCTATTACTTGTTGAATAACAAGTGCATGTCTTACTTACACGGAGTTCAAAAGTGTGGTCTCAGACTGAAAAGTAGCAGCTATATGTTGCAAAGGTCCATACTCTACAAAATAAATCATGGAGTTCACCTTTGGTGCCTCAAGAAAGAAGAAGTCGCAAGAGTGCTAAAAGACTTCCATGACAAGTTTGGTATTGGTCACAAGTCAGGTCCCTCTATTGCTCATCAAATTTTGTGAGCAGGATATTACTAGCCAACCATTTTCAAGGATGCTCACAACCATATTTGCACATGCCACATTTTCTAGATTGTTGCAACCAGGGAAAGAAACGTTATTGTCCCACTGCAACCAATCTTGGAGGTAAGACCGTTTGCACAATGGGGTCTCGAATTCATTGGTCTGGTAAGCTCGCCATCCTTTGTTGGTCATAGGTACATTATAACCACCTTTGATTATTATACTCGATGCACCGAAGCTATTGTATGTAGGTGTTGTACCCAAACCAAATTTTTTTTGCTTCATCAAGGCATTTTGCATAAAATAGTCTAAACCTTGCTAAAATGATGTAAAATACAGTTTTGGGCAATATCAAGCATGGAGTTTTTGTTAATATTTTGTCAGTCAAAGTCATTTTTATTGATCAGAACCTTAAGCAAAGACTCAGAATGGAGCTTTTCAGAATGGAGGAGCATCTCACGACGGTGTTTCACATTGTACACGGTCATTTCAGTGATCGAAATGATGTTTTTATGGTTAAATTATGAAGATTTCTCAGAGGAAAAGCAAGAAAGCGCAACTATAACCCATGGGCGCCCTTCTTTTTGAAGGTCAATATTTTGTTGAAAATGCTCATGAATACAGTCAATCTCTTCAGAATTGGTCTGGCTATCCGATGAGCTATCCAGCAAAGCTTTCCAAGACCTGCAGCTCCGGCAACTGGCGATAGAAGTTGAAATTCCCAAAGTTCTAGATATAAGAAATTTGTCTTTTTCAGGCAAAAGCGCAACTCTAGCCTGAGGGCGCCCATCTTAAAGAGGGGGTAAATTTTGGTATTTCTGATGGCAAATATAGTTAATCTGTTCTCGACTAGTTTGCTCGTCCAACGAGATATCAAACGCAGTCATCCGAGTCCCAGAGCTCCGGTAGCCGTCTTCTAAAGATCAGCTTATAATGGAGTTTTCACGTTCAGAGCTTCTCCATTGGTTCCCAGTGCAACTACAGCTCAAGGGCGCTGGTTAAAAGGACCTTTAAGATGCGTGAATTTGCAGACGAGGTCTTCTTGACATCAGTACTACTCTAGCCCAGCTCCGCGATGCATCATCCAACTTGTCGATCCGACATTCCAGGTGATCGTAGGAGAAGTTCTACCAAGCAAGTAATTTCACGGGCTGACCAACATAAAATTTGCATTGTATTTCTACAGTCTAGAGGCGCCTAGCCTTTAGGCCTGTCAGATGAGGTCGTTCGCGTTCGAAGTCTTCACGAAACTTGAGCGTAATTACTTTATCTATTCAATGAGCCTAGTCGTCAGCCTTCGGGATTTGGCAAACGCTCGTATGTGCGAGGTCTTTGGCGATATGCTGAAAAGTGAAGATGTCCAGAATAAGTCTGGAGCGGTTATTTTAAATAAAATACGCACTGGCGTTTTTGAGGTCTTAGAAGCAGTTTTCTTGCTTCGTCACCTCTAATGACTTCTCTTGTGGGCCCTTCTGGCTGTCTGTTAAAATAGATAGTGCCTGAATCGGGTCATCCCAGCTCCAGATACCAGAGGTCAAAGTAGGGCATCTGGTTGAAAGTTTGATTTTTGTCAAAATGAGGTCAGTGCAACTGAAGGCCAGGGGCGCTTTTACTTTTGAGGCCCTTAATGAACTTTTCAGAGGTCATACATATAGTCGTTGGATGCAAAATGTCTCCAATCATGCAGTGAGCTTCGTTTTCTATCAGCAGGGTTCGCCGTTCGCCGTCAACAGCCGTTTGAAGTGTCAGATGGCAGTTTAGGAAAATGGTTCAAGTCTAGAACCTGTAAATGAATTTAATCAAGGACGCCTAATTTTTCAGGGTGTTAAGTGATGGATTTTGCAGTAGTGTCTCCCAGCAGACATTTCTTCTTTGTTCAGTAGGCTTTCCGATGAATTCTCCAGCTCAGTCTCAGCATCTCCCGGTCACTCAAAAATTAGTGTTGAAGTTGGACAGTCGTGACTTTGTCGTCAGCTATAAAATAGGAAGTTAATAAAAAGTGCAATATCTTGAGCGAATGGACGCCTATGAGCTCAAATGATGACTTTTTAGAATCAGTGAAATTCGCCGGTGACTCTCAAAGCTTCATTCGGTTTGTCAACTGAAGTTAAATAATATTTAATATTTATTTTGCATATTTTGGCATTAAAATGGCGAATCTCTAAAATTGATGCCTTTGCAAATTGCATGATGAATATTAATTTATTATTATTTATTTCTGGACTTAGTGTCAGTATCAGTGTAACTAAAAGGGGTACAATCAGAAGCCTTTTATTTTCAGCTGAGGTTTTAAATCTTGTAGTCAACAAGTTGGTGCGAATTTTCTCTTGTTTAAACATGGCACCTTCATTTATTATTCACCAAGCTTCCAGAGAAGTTCGTATTTTTAAGAGAAAGGCATATTTTCAAGCAAAATTCATTTTTCTTCAAGGCAAAGGCGTATTTTCAAGCAAAATTCGTTTTTCTTCAAGGCAAAGGCATATTTTCAAGCAAAATTCGTTTTTCTTCAAGGCAAAGGCGTATTTTCAAGCAAAATTCATATTTTTCAAGGCAATTCATATCTTCAAAGGCAAAATTGTAATTTTCAAGAGTAAAGGCGATTTTTTCAAAGGCGATTTCTCCAATCACATTCTTTTGCAGGTTAAAGTTCACAGTTCTCAGCAATTTGAAGAATTCAAGGGTGATTTTCACAAAAGAAGAGCATAATAAAAATGTCTTTTTCCTCCTTGATTCTCAGTTTTCTCTCAAATCTCAATTCGCATGTTCTTGAAATTGGAAAATTCGACAAGTTCAAACATCTGGATCATTTTCATACAACTTCCTCGAGTTAAAATCGTGTGTTTGAATTTTTAGGAATTTTTATCTTCAGAACATCCGTTCTTGAGTTTCTAATTTTCTCAGCTGAAAATTCGTTGCACGATCGAGTAGAAGTCGTATTTTCGCATTTCTGACGTTCTAGGTTGTCTTAGAATCTTTTTCTGGACAAAACCCATATCTCATATTTTTCGCTGAAAATTGCCCTTCGATAGGCTATTTATAGCCTCAGCAGGCTATTTTTAGCTTTCTAGAAATCTTGTCAGAACATAGTCAAGTTCACAGTCAACAGGCAAGTTTTTTAGAGTACAGTACATAGAGACTGAATTCAAGACCAAATCGGTCTTAATTCATGATTTTCTTAGAAAAGCTGAGACCGATTTGTATCAAGCTGCAGATGAGATAATGGCCATCACTTCAATTATGAAGCCGCCAAAGTTATAAGTCTGTGAAATGCTAGTTTGAGTGTGCAAAGATTGCCAAGATTGCTCAAGTTGCTACTATTCAGATGTTGACATAGTCAACAATCTCGTTGAGGGATTGGTTGCTCAAGATCACGGACAGTAAACTTTAGTTCCCAGCTCTCAGGATAGACATTACACACAGGAGTTAAACTTGGCGTTACTTTCTCAAGTTAACTCGCTGTTTTGTCTCATGCATATCTATTCTGGGATTAGCCTTACAAACTTGGAGTTTCTTTTAGGGTTTTTTGTTAACTGATGATAGTCTTCTAGTTAACTCGCTTTCAATAAGGATGTGCATGCTTGCACAGTTGTCCATTTTTAGATTAGATGTTTCGGTTAACTGATGGTAGTTTTCCAGTTAACTATATAGTTTGCTTAATTAGGGCTTAGCAATAAAACTTGCATGCATTGCAAGACTGTAGTTAACACAAGGTGATTTTAGGGTTCCCTACACCTTGATGTATATAAATAAGAGTTTTTGCTCATTTGTAAATAACTTTTGCAAGAGAGAAATATATGTTGTGCCTACCTTGCCCTCAATATTGCTCTTTTTGTATCTGTTCATGTGTTTTTACTATTATGATGAATTGTTATGCCACATAGGGTTTCATGCAATTATAATGATAAATTCTTTCCATTTTGTGCATCTTTACCATTATGATCAATTGTTATGCCACATAGGGTTTCATGCGATTGTCATGGTAAATTCTTCCCATAGTTTAGATAAATCTGTTTTGTGCCTAATAAACTTGTTCAGATTGAGATAATAGTCGCGCCACCTTGCCTTCAAGTAGAGAATCTGTACTTGGTTATTGTGTGTTGTCGTGGATAATAAACTAATTTAGATTGAGATAATAGATGCGCCACCTTGCCTTCAAGTAGAGAATTCGTGTCTAGTTTATCGTGTGATGTTGTTACCAATAAACTTGTCTAGATTGAGCTGATAGATGTGCCACCTTGCCTTCAAGTTGAGAATCTATACACGTTTATCGACTAATAGTCAAACCCTGCTCCATTTCCTCATGCTCTGTTTTCTTGAGGAAATTGGATAGATTTAAAGTAGATAGCTTAGTTGTAGTTAGTGATCTGCGAAACCAGAAAATCCTTAGCTGCAACGTTCTTGGTTTTCTTAACCTTGTGCCTCTTCCAGCTGAGAACAAAAAGATAGGACTTAGATTACTTTTCTTTTCCATGCATTCCAGACTATGAGAGCTTCCTAATTTCCTATTTGAAGAGCACTCATTACGCTGTGCATAGCTGTCCGTACAAACCTGCACTCCAGAGGTGTTAGTTTTTACGCCAACAGTTTTCTAGCGCCCACCGTGGGGCACGAGGCAAGAAAACTTCAAGAAAAGCTAAATGCTTTTATTTCATGGGAATTACACTCTGGCATCCGATTGCATGATCCACACAGAAGCAATGGATGATAACAACAACAATGCTGACAGGCGACGTCCACCCCCATTACCTTGGGGTAATAACATTGGACCTTTGGCTTTTGAGGTAAATCATGAGTTACCTAAAGGGTCAAGGAAGAATTTTCCTCGATTTCACGGCAATGGAACTCAACACCCGGAGGACCATTTTTCTACATTCACAACGGCTTGCGTCGTCTTACACGTAGCACATGAAGACATCGCGGTGCGTCTCTTTGTCGAGACTCTTGTGGGAAATACTGCCAATTGGTTCAATCACTTGGTGCCAGGCAGTATCACAAGTTGGGCAACTATAAGCGAGAAGTTTTTGGCGAGATTCAAGGCCGTTGAAAACAATCATATGTTGTTCGCCCAGCTTACAAATTCAAAGATGGAGCCCAAAGAACACATGAGGGATTTTGTGGCAAGATTTAATCGTCTTGTTGCAAGAGTTTCTTCTACATTCGATCCATCACCAGAGATTCTGATTAGCTGTTTCATAAATGCTCTTCCATTAGAGATAGCCTTCTTCCTCAAGACAGCCAAAGCAACAGAGTTGCACAAGAACACGCCATTGAGTTGAAGGATAATATGATCACTTCCGTCTTGATGAAAACAGATTCCATCAGATCTCTAGTTCAACAACCGTACCAGCCAAAGAGAGACAATCTTCAGCCATGGTTGTCAACATCTCCACCAAGATCAATGATTGAAGCTACACATAGTGCAGTATTTTGTCCTTTCCATGACACTGATGCACATTCTGGATTCACATGTCTAGAGAACCTGAGAATGATCCAAATCATGGGATACACTGACGCTGCTCCCAGTTCTAGTTTTGTACCAACACCAAGTTCAAAGGTTGTTTTACCACAGACGGACAACTTCGATGGCGACTCCGCAGTGGGATACTTTGATGAAGAACCCGTAAATCAAGAAGAAGAAGAACAATACCGTCAGTACACTCCTCCTGTGTTTACATGTGATCAACACTTCAAAGCACAGAAAGAAGAAGAAGAAAGGCGGAAATCAAACGAAGAGGGTGAAGAAGTGCCTCTCACTTCTAAACCCAAACCTTCACATTCGATTACTATGCCAGTTGCTCAAGAGACATCTTCAGCAAATTTTGACATCGTAGCTTCCATGATGAAGACCAAGGTAAAAATCTCGCAACTGGAATATCTTCAGGATCATCCAGAAGAATTAGATCATATTCTCAAGGTCGCAAAGAAACAGGCAGTGCTCAAGTCATCTGTTCTAGTAGAAGCAAAGCCTGAAATGGGTCTAGGTAATTGTGCGACTCTGTCAGAGGTTAAAGTTGAAGACTAGAACATTGTTTGTTCTGAAAAGAGACCAACAGAGGAGACAAAGTCATGGACAATAGAGTTTGATGGAGATTGTTCAGATACATTTTTAGAAGCAGGGGAATTGATCATATCCCCTAAAGGACAATTGCACCCATTTGTGCAATTGGAGTTCACTAAAGCTGAAAAGAGGTGCTTTTGCAAGGCCTCAAAGATGCTGAAGACATGGGAATCAAACTCCTATGTGTTAAAGGTGATGTAGAGCTGATCGATGAGCCGGTCAAAGGATATTATCAGATCAGAAAAGATCACCTACGACATTACAGAAATCAAGTTTGGAACTCGATCGACTGGTTTGAAGAATTCAACATTCCAAGGATGGACTATAACAAAATTAATACCTTCGAGTTATTAGATTTCCCATTTGCATCATATTCCGACTTTTGTCAGAGTATCTTTGCATGGATCTATGAATACCTAAGAATCTTCATTCCAGAGGGATTACCTCCTGCAATTCCCATAAGAAGAGAAGTCAAGCCTTTCAGGCAGAAACAACATCGGTGGGAGGCTCTCCTTGCTGCCATGCAGCGGACAATATCCAAAGAACTTCATCTCTTCAGGGGTGGAGTAAATTTTCTTTAAGTAATTTTACCTTATGCTTTTATAGTAATGTTGTTTTGTTTTTCCCCGTTCTGTGATGTTTTGTCGTGTTTTAGGTGATTTAAGTAGTCTTGTTTTAGGTGTTTTCTAGGTTAGGTTTTTAGGTAACTTCAAATGTTTTTAGGTGATTAGGGAAAAAGTCCTGACTCCAATGCCCAATTGTAAATCACTGGTCTACTTAACACTGAGATTCTTAGGTTCTCCTATGCCGTAGGTATCCCACATGGTCACCAGATGGAGCCTAGTGTTGTACCCAAACCAAAAAAAAATTGCTTCATCAAGGCATTTTGCATAAAAATAGTTTAAACCTTGCTAAAATGATGTAAAAAACAGTTTTGGGCAATATCAAGCATGGAGTTTTTGTCAATATTTTGTTAGTCAAAGTCAGTTTTATTGATCAAAAAATGAAGCAAAGACTCATAATGGAGCTTTTCATGATGGAGGAGCATCTCACGACGGCGTTTCACATTGTACACGGTCATTTCAGTGATCGAAATGATGTTTTTATGGTTAAATTATGAAGATTTCTCAGAGGAAAAGCAAGAAAGCGCAACTATAACCCAGGGGCGCCCTTCTTTTTGAAGGTCAAGATTTTGTTGAAAATGCTCATGAATACAGTCAATCTCTTCGGAATTGGTCTGGCTATCCGATGAGCTATCTAGCAAAGCTTTCCGAGACCTGTAGCTCTGGCAACTGGCGATAGAAGTTGAAATTCCCAAAGTTCCAGATATAAGAAATTTGTCTTTTTCAGGCAAAAGCGCAACTCTATCCTGACGGCGCCCATCTTAAAGAGGGGGTAAATTCTGGTATTTCTAATGGCAAATACAGTCAATCTATTCTCGACTAGTCTGCTCGTCCAACAAGATATCAATCGCACTCATCCGAGTCCTAGAGCTCTGGCAGTTGTTGTCTGAAGATCGGCTTATAATGGAGTTTTCACGTTTCAGAGCTTCTCCATTGGTTCCCAGTGCAACTATAGCTCAGGGGCGCTAGTTAAAAGGACCTTTAAGATGCGTGAATTTGCATACGAGGTCTTCCTGACATCAGTACTACTCTAGCCCAGCTCCGTGATGCATCATCCAGCTTGTCGATCTGACGTTCCAAGTGATCGTAGCAGAAGTTCTACCAAGCACGTAATTTCACGGGCGGACCAACATAAAATTTGCATTGTATTTCTACAGTCTAGAGGCGCCTAGCCTTTAGGCCTGTCAGATGAGGTCGTTCGCGTTTGAAGTCTTCACGAGACTTGAGCGTAATTACTTTATCTATTCAACAAGCCTAGTCGTCAACCTTCGGGATTTGGCAAACACTTGTGCAAGGTCTTTGGCGATATGCTGAAAAGTGAAGATGTCCAGAAAATGGCTAAGTTTGGAGCGGTTATTTTAAATAAAATACGCACTGGCATTTTTGAGGTCTTAGAAGCAGTTTTCTTGCTTCGTCACCTCTAATGACTTCTCTTGTGGGCCCTTCTGGTTGTCCGTTAAAACAGATAGTGCCTGAATCAGGTCATCCCAGCTCCAGATACCAAAGGTCAAAGTAGGGCATCTGGTTGAAAGTTCAACTTTCATCAAAATGACGTCAGTGCAACTGAAGGCCAGGGGCGCTTTTACTTTTGAGGCCCTTAATGAACTTTTCAGAGGTCATACGTATAGTCGTTGGATGCAGAATGTCTCCAGTCATGCAGTGAGCTTCGTTTTCTATCAGCAGGGTTCACCGTTCACCGTCAGCAGCCGTTTGAAGTGTCATATGGTAGTTTAGGAAAATGGTTTAAGTCTGGAACCCGTAAATGAATTTAATCAAGGACGCCTAATTTTTCAGGGTGTTAAGTGATAGATTTTGCAGTAGTGTCTCCCAACAGACATTTCTTCTTTGTTCAGTAGGCTTTCCGATGAATTCTCCAGCTCAGTCTCAGCATCTCCCGGTCACTCAGAAATCAGTGTTGAAGTTGGCCAGTCATGACTTTGTCGTCAGCTATAAAATAGGAAGTTAATAAAAAGTGCAATATCTTGAGCAAATGGACGCCTATGAGCTCAAATGATGACTTTTCAGAATCAGTGAAGTTCGTCGGTGAATCTCAAAGCTTCATTCGGTTTGTCAACTGAAGTTAAATAATATTTAATATTTATTTTGCATATTTTGGCATTAAAATGGCAAATCTCTAAAATTGATGCCTTTGCAAATTGCATGATGAATATTAATTTATTATTATTTATTTCTAGACTCAGTGTCAGTATCAGTGTAACTGAAAGGGGTCCAATCAGAAGCCTTCTATTTTTCAGTTGAGGTTTTAAATCTTGCAGTCAACAAGTTGGTGCGAATTTTCTCTTGTTTAAACATGGCGCCTTCATTTATTATTCACCAAGCTTCCAGAGAAATTCGTATTTTTAAGAGAAAGGCATATTTTCAAGCAAAATTCATTTTTCTTCAAGGAAAAGGCGTATTCTCAAGCAAAATTCGTTTTTCTTCAAGGCAAAGGCATATTTTCAAGCAAAATTCGTTTTTCTTCAAGGCAAAGGCGTATTTTCAAGAAAAATTCATATTTTTCAAGGCAATTCATATCTTCAAAGGCAAAATCATAATTTTCAAGAGTAAAGGCGAATTTTTCAAAGGCGATTTCTCCAATCACATTCTTTTGCAGGTTAAAGTTCACAGTTCTCAGCAATTTGAAGAATTCATGGGTGATTTTCACAAAAGAAGAGCATAATAAAAACGTCTTTTTCCTCCTTGATTCTCAATTTTCTCTCAAATCTCAATTCGCATGTTCTTGAAATTGGCAAATTCGACAAGTTCAAACATCTGGATCATTTTCATACAACTTCCTCGAGTTAAAATCGTGCATTTGAATTTTTAGGAATTTTTAACTTCAGAACATCCGTTCTTGAGTTTCTAATTTTCTCAGCTGAAAATTCGTTGCACGGTCGAGTAGAAGTCGTATTTTCGCATTTCTAACGTTCTAGGTTGTCTTAGAATCTTTTTCTGGACAAAACCCATATCTCATATTTTTCGCTGAAAATTGCCCTTCGATAGGCTATTTATAGCCTCAGCAGGCTATTTTTAGCTTTCCAGAAATCTTGTCAGAACATAGTCAAGTTCACAGTCAACAGGCGAGTTTTTTCAGAGTACAGTACACACAGACTGAATTCAAGACCAAATCAGTCTTAATTCATGATTTTCTTAGAAAAGCTGAGACCGATTTGTATCAAGTTGTAGATGCGATAATGGACATCACTTCAGTTACGAAGCCGCCAAAGTTATAAGTCTGTGAAATGCTAGTTTGAGTGTGCAAAGATTGTCAAGATTGCTCAAGTTGCTGCTATTCAGATGTTGATGCAGTCAACAATCTCGTTGAGGGATTGGTTTCTCGAGATCACAGAAAGTAAACTTTAGTTCCCAGCTCTCAGGATAGACATTACACACAGGAGTTAAACTTGGCGTTACTTTCTCAAGTTAACTCGTTGTTTTGTCTCATGCATATCTATTCTGGGATTAGCCTTACACACTTGGAGTTTCTTTTAGGGTTTTTTATTAACTGATGATAGTCTTCCAATTAACTCGCTTTCAATAAGGACGTGCATGTTTACACAATTGTCCTTTTTAGATTAGATGTTTCGGTTAACTGATGGTATTTTTCCAGTTAACTGTATAGTTTGCTTAATTAGGGCTTAGCAATAAAACTTGCATGCATTGCAAGACTGTAGTTAACACAAGGTGATTTTAGGGTTCCCTACACCTTGATGTATATAAATAAGAGCTTTTGCTCATTTGTAAATAACTTTTGCACGAGAGAAATATATGTTGCGCCTACTTTTCCCTCAATATTGCTCTTTTTGTATATGTTCATGTGTTTTTACTATTATGATGAATTGTTATGCCACATAGGGTTTCATGCAATTATAATGATAAATTCTTTCTATTTTGTGCATCTTTACCATTATGATCAATTGTTATGCCACATAGGGTTTCATGCGATTGTAATGATAAATATGTTTTGTGAGTCTTTACTATTATGATCAATTGTTATGCCACATAGGGTTTCATGCGATTGTCATGGTAAATTCTTCCCATAGTTTAGATAAATTTGTTTTGTGCCTAATAAACTTGTTCAGATTGAGATAATAGTCGCGCCACCTTGCCTTCAAGTAGAGAATTTGTACTTGGTTATCGTGTGTTGTCGTGGAAAATAAACTAATTCGAATTGAGATAATAGATGCGCCACCTTTCCTTCAAGTAGAGAATTTGTGTCTAGTTTATCGTGTGATGTTGTTACCAATAAACTTGTCTAGATTAAGCTGATAGATGCGCCACCTTGCCTTTAAGTTGAGAATCTATACATGTTTATCGTCTAATAGTCAAACCCTGCTCTATTTCCTCATGCTCTGTTTTCTTGAGGAAATTGGATAGATTTAAAGTAGATAACTTAGTTGTAGTTAATGATCTGCAAAACCAGAAAATCCTTAGCTGCAACGTTCTTGGTTTTCTTAACCTTGTGCCTCTT
The DNA here is from genome assembly GCA_007258455.2 of Sequoia sempervirens. Classification (NCBI taxonomy): domain Eukaryota; kingdom Viridiplantae; phylum Streptophyta; class Pinopsida; order Cupressales; family Cupressaceae; genus Sequoia; species Sequoia sempervirens. The sequence continues at coordinate 356,882,131 of VDFB02086081.1, forward strand.
CCAGCTGAGAACAAAAATATAGGACTTAGATTACTTTTCTTTTCCATGCATTCCAGCACTACGAGGGAGCTTCCCCTCCTAATTTGAAGAGCACTCATTACGTAGTGTGCATAGTTGTCCGTACAAACCTGCACTCCAGAGGTGTTAGTTTTCATGCCAACAGTAGGCAATGAACCATAGAGGTAGTTGTTAATTTTCTTGAAAGTTTCATTGTGAATCGTTTTGGTTGACCATATGCCCTAGTTTGTGATAATGGCCCTGCCTTTTCCTCACTTAAATTTGCCAATTGGGCCTTTGATGATGGCATTTCCTTTAAGTTTTCGTCCAATTATTATCCTTAGGGCAATGACTTGGCTGAATCTACAAACAAGAACCTCATCACTGTCATCAAAAAGCTACTAGATAAGAAACCCCAGGATTGGCATGCCCAGCTTCATTTTTTCCTTTGGGCAGATCACACACCCCACAAGGCCTCCTTGGGTGATTCCCCACTCCACCTCATCTATGGCCTAGAGCCTGTGTTCTTGGTTCACCTAAAGATCCCAACCCTTTAGTTCATCAACACTTTTTACGAAGAAGGGGATCGACGAGAGGCCCACCTAGTCAAGTTACTTCACTTGGAAGAAGTACGTGACCGAGCCATTGAAATTTTTTCCAAACATCAGGGCATGGTCAAAAGATGGTTTGATCGACGAGCAAAAGTAAAGGCCTTCAGAATTGTAGATTTGGTCTTGTGTTGGGACAAGGCCCATGAGAAGAAAGGGGGACATGACAAATTTGACAAGCTCTGGCTTGGCCCCTTTCAAATTGTTGAATTCCTCATAGATAATGCTTTCTGCCTCAAGACCTTAACTGGTGAATACATCCCATTTCCCATCAATAGGAAACACCTAAAGCATTATTTCCAAGCTTGAGCTCTCATGAGTTGTTCCTGTAAATATCTGTATATAGGTTAGTTTAGGTTGCATTTGGTTCGCTTTCATTTTGTTGCTTCGTGTCGCTTTTGTTTTGCTCGTTTCTCGGTCGTTTTTTTTTGGTGGGAACGTTTCTTTGTTGCTAATGTAGTGGCCATGCTTGTCTCGATGAACGATTCACTCTGATGTGTGCTTTTAGTGTTCTTTGGATAACTATTCACTCTTGACCATTGGTCTCTGATTGCTACTATGGGGCAGCCTCCTCCTTTGAACATTGACTTGACCTATAACGTGACCCTTAGTTGAGTCTTATCACATTTTGTCTTGGATCTTGCACGAGATAAACATTAATTGTTTTTGAAGAGTTGTGCAATGGTTGTTATGATAACCTAGCAAGCGAAAATCATAAGTTTGCTTTAGTGACAACTGTGGTTCCAAGCCCACTGTAAGCTTCAATGCTTACATGGTTGAGCAAAAGAAATAGTATCAAAATGATATCGAAAGGAAAGAAGAAATAAATGTTAAAATCAAGCAACCATGTGGGTGTGCGGACAACTCTATCGGGGCTATGGACGCTCGGCTGGAAGTAGAGCAATGTTCGTGGGGTCACAATGACAACTTCGTTGAGGCTATGGATGCCTGAATGGTAGCAGGGCAATGTCCAGGTTACTTTTGGAGCTAGATGATCTATAGCTTGTTTGGTTTGATTGAATACCATTTGTTATAGTCTCAGAAGAAAAGGAATGAATTCACTGCTTACACACACTTCTGAGATGCTTTCATGATTTGATTTAGCCAAAGGTCTCATTCTCTTTTAAATCCCCTAGTTCACTTTTGGAAACCGACCCCTGGTCTACGAAACCAGAGATTCTAGGTTTAGAATGAACATTTATCCTTAGAACGCTCGAGAGCGTTCTCCAGTAGAGTCGCCATTTGTTGTGCCTGTAGCACACACACCCCGTTCGGAATGGGGACCCTCTCTCTTCTCACTTTGTCGGGTCGCTTTTGTCGTTGCCTCAATTTGCATGCCCCCTATTTTGAGTCCTAAAAGGTCAAGGAGACATAGAAGAATCACCCCAAGTTGATCAATTTTTGCTACCTCCCCAAATTCCAAGTCTTTAGCCTTGGCGGGATTTTGTTGGCAGTTTTCCTACAGACTTTAGAACTGACGTCCTTCGGGGGCTACAGATCCACCTTCGTGGGTTGTCCTGCGCGGGATTTCGTTATGATTTCACCGCCCCTATGGCAGTTGGGTCGATTCTTCTGCCCGCTCTGTGGGACTCACAACCTTCACCATCATCCTGTTGCCCAACGTTTAAAGCAACCAAATCTAGGGGGTCGTCCACCGTTCCTACTACCTTTCTTGAAGTGCGTGCTCACCAACCACAGCTGCCATCATACCCTCATTAATGGCATGCATTAAATGATGAAGAGTCTATAAATATCCTATTTTGAGCTGTCATTTTCACCTACAAACATTCAGAAGACTTGTCAGAGCTTACTACCTTCGCCGCCTCTGTGCCCACCAAGTTTCGTCACCGATTCGCAGTCCTCACTTGTGGTCTCTTCATTGTTTTCGTTGCAGTTTTCAGGTCGGTCCTCCATTGTCGCTTTCCTTTTGAGCTTTCTTTGATTTTTTTGAAATTTTGTTAAAATCTGAAGAAATAAAATTTGAAATCTAACTAGGGCACCCTTGGGTGATCAAAACCCATATTTTAGAAAATTGAGATTCATTTAGAATCGCCCTCTAGATGTGTGCGGAACTTGAGGACGCAACAGTCATTCTTCAACCAAGGCTTTCAAACCCTGCAGGCCCGCAAGGCACTTGCTGCCGCCATTCATCTCTCAGGAACACCAAATTTTGGGTTGGCTAGTTAATGCTCTCTGTGGACCGGCATTCATGGAAGGACATCCCTACTTTGTTGCCACTAGACAAACTTGAACAAAACCAAACCTCGAACAAGTGGCCTCCCACCTCGTCGGGCCCGGCTATGCAGATTTTTGACTTGCCTTCATAGTCATTCAATCAATCACTTCAAATGACGAAAACAATAACCCCCTTCCTTAGGCAGATTTCTTCTTACAGACCTCTGTCTGCGGGTTTTTGTTCAAGGTTCACCATTTTAAATGACCTTCACAACCCGTTTGTTCACCTAACGGACCCTGCCATTGGGTCTGTTTTCTGAGTTAAAGACAAAGCCATTTATGTGATGCAGACCTTTCAACATGGACCTCTACTAACATTTTTCTGCCACATGAACGCCTCTTCAAAATGGTGGAACTATTGAGTCATTCCGACCGGCGGGTCCTGACCCTGTCGTTGTTGTTCGTTCTCCCTTGCGCCAAAATGACTAAGTGTTGAACTTCAGGTGGGTCCCTTATTGCTGGCCTCCATCTGCGGGTTTCCGATTCAACTTTGTTGTTCCAAATGGTCTGCTTATGATGACTCCCCACCCTGCGGAGCCCGCACCCTTTCCCGTCATCTGAGCTCAAAACCAAGGCAACCTCCTCTTATGGGCCATTCTTTGCGGGATTTCGCTCCCCTTTCGCCATCATGTTAACGACTACCCAAGAATGGAAAAACCCTAGGGTCCTTCCGGTGAGTGGGTCCCACCATAAATGATACCATCTGATTGCTCCGTGCTAAATGACTAAGTGGTTGGTCCTTTCACAGACCTTGTCCAACGAACTCTCATGCTCGGGCTGTCATGGCAGGTTTGTCATTCCAAAAGGCCTCAGGTGATCATCTCCCTGCCCACGGAGCCCGTAGTTTCCATCTTCATATGAGCCCAAATGAAAACTACCAAGCATCAATCCCTAGGTGATTTTCCTCTTGTGGGCGGCCGTTTGTAGACTTTCGTCCCGCCGGCGCCATTTCAACTAGCCAACACCTAGCGCATGTCCACACCTTCCAGCCTACATCCCTTTAAGCAGTTTGAACTTTAAAAATATAGCGCCCACCTTCCTCTGAGGCCATGGATCCCTTGTTGTGGAATGCCTCCTATGGGGCGCCACCTTACCAGCGCCATTTTCAACAACGAAGCCTCAAACGACGATCTTAATGCCTCCAAAACTTCAAAGTGATTTTGACCCACGTGTTAAAATAGATTGGTCTCCTTAGTGGACCCCACCTTGTGACCAAAGCTTAGCGCAAGTGGAACTATGCAAGTCGTTGGGCCATGTCCGTCGTTCGTCCACTGCTGCCTTTAGAATAGCTGCCAGCCCATGGAAGTTCGCACCCCTGGGCCGTATGGCCATAACTCCCCCAAATGAATGGCTAACGATGATCTAAGATAAATGTTAGGATCTTTAAGTGATGAATTACTAGGTCTAGTATCGTTTTAATAGATTTTGACTAACAACCCTCATATTTTGTGCTTGAATATTTTTATTGCTCTCTTGCCTGCAGGACATATGAAACCAACCACAAGACCTTCGAGAGCGACTGTAGAAAAGGAAAAGAAGTTAGCTAAAGCACCCTAAGGGAAGGAAGATAAAGACCAAATGAAGTACAAGCTCCAAGGGGAACCCATCAATTCTAGGGTCACCATAGATTGGAAGGAGATCTTAGATACTAATCTGGGACATATTGATATTGATGAGTTCAAGCAAAGGGTGGTCTGAATCAACCCTAGAACGAAAAAATTCCAAAAAGATTAGAAAGAGTGGGTTGGCAAAGGTTGTTGTGTTCCCACCTGCCCTTATAGCTCCCGAGCTTGTGATGGCCTGTAGGGATGCGTATCAAGAAGATACAAGAAGAATTGTAGACAGGGATGGCAATATACTAGCTGATTTGTTTGCCAAATCAATAGGAAAGACCTTCCACATCCCCAACTTCAATGAGATGGAAGAAAAAATGAAGGAATATGCCAAAACCCCATGGGATGCAAACCCCCTCAAATTCAAGAAGCTCGTCAATCAGTACTAGCTTAAGGAGAAGAGGGGTAGTGAAAACAAAGTGCCCCAAGAGCTCTTCCGAAGTGACTTCTATGAGGATTACCATGACTTGGTAACCTTATTGAGCAGAGTTATGGGCCTCCCTACTGCAACTTTCTTTTAGGAATGCATGTTGTATTTCGTGGAGGAGATAATCTAGGGGGAGACCAAGTTCTATTGGGCAAGGATGATCAGCCAATGTCTACATGAGAAATTTGTGTCAGTAAAGAAGAGTTCACAATTTTATATGACATCATACCTGGTCTATTTTCTTGTCGATCGTGCCCAATACAGGGGACTATTTTTGGCACCAAGTCCAACTCTAGGCAGGAAATTGAAGGTCTATAAAAGGTATCCCCAACTTCAATTCTGGAACTTTAAGAAGGACTATTGTAGGGTCAATGATGCCTCCATCGACCATATTATCAAACTACTTGGAGGTGATTTTGAAACAAGAGTTACCCACATTGCAAATGCTTACATCTGTTGGTCTAGCTTCTTATTTATTCAATTTCCCAAATTTACATACATCTGGGTCGAGGGTTTCTCAGAGAAGCCATATAAGTTGCCCCGTTACCCAAATGACCAACTGATACTACTTGAACTCTCTCAGTAGCTACAGCGAGCACACACCCTCCTAAGTGACAAGCATAGAGCAGGGATCCCTTATCCACTCACATTTGGCAAGGTTATGTATGCATTTCTCAAATCCTAGTGTGCAGAGTACTTTGACAAGGAACTAAATGAATAAAACTTGGAGCTCTACACTGCTTGACCACGAATGGACCCTTATGGAAAGTTAAAGAAGGTTGTCAGGCTAGAGTATGCCCATTTTCATAATGTGGGGGAATTTTGGGCCAATTGCAGGGATGATAAGGAGGTGAGTATGCGGCCTACATGAGAATGATGACACACTTAGTCAAAACAGTAAACTTGTTTCCAATGTCGGATCAAATTGTCGAAGAAGAAAATATGGTAGTAGATCTGAGATATGATGTTGTTGCCAATCTACCACTGCCATTGATTGATTGGGATGAGGAAAAGGTCAATTAACTTGATACTCTGATGAAACCTATTGAGGCGAGAACCAAAGAATGATTGATGAGCAGATTGCCCAATTGAAGCTACGGGGAGTTACCCTAACATATGGTGAGCTTGAAGATGAGCCAGGAAGCGAGACCGACAGCAGGACAACTACTGCCCCATTTGGGGAAACTTCAAAATCCCCTCCAACTACTAGGCAAGAAAGAGAAAATAAATGGTTGAACATCAGCCCAAACATAAGGTATACTAAAAAAAGGCCTCAGAAGGTGAACCTTCCAAGAAACCAAAGAAATCAGGCAATTTTACAAAGATGCCCACCATCCAAGAGGACCTGCTCCATGAAGGAGAGGAACAAGAGGCAGAGCAACCAAAGTCTCCACCTGCTACCTCCACCCTCACAGTCACTGTTGCTATCATCGCCACCACTGTTGATCCTCCACCTGCCTCTCAGGCAATGGTTGCCTCTTCTCCGCCTGCGGTGGATATTTCAGTCCACCTTGCTTCCACCCCGCCTGTTGCATAGGTAATGGTAATAGATTCTTCCTCTGCCATACCTCTTCACTTTCTTCTTCATCCATGTCTCCATCATCAACCCTCCCACTAGCTACTACAACGATTCCAATGCCCACTCTCTTGCTCTTGGAAGCTTTCGCTTAGCACATGCAAAACATATCGACGAAGCTATCTGGGGTGTTAATGAACCCGATAGTACAAGATACCTTGGCACAGGTTGTTGCTATCCTTCTTTTCCCTCCTCCTCCAATTGAACCACCCACGATGGAGGAAAAAATGCAAATATCAGAAGAGTTGGAGAGGAAAGAGAGGGAAGCTTCCAAAGAAATGGAAGAGGAAGCAGATGATTATCATGAGCATGATAAAATATCAACACCTAGTAATTGATAAAGTGGTGTGTGAAGAAGAGGAAGAAACAAAATCATTTGAAGAAGGCATTGAGGAGCCGGGCACAAAGTATATTATGGAAAATTTTGACCTAGACGTTGAGGAAGAGTTGGCTTAACAACTCAAGGATGTCAGAGAAGAAGTAGAGAAACAACCCTCTGATGAAGAGAGGAATACAGATGAGAAAATGGAGGACACTGAACCTCCAACTAGGGAACAAGATGAGAGCCCTGCACATGGTAAGGAGATGCCTCTTTCAGAAGAATAAGAAGAAAAGAAAGAAGAGCATAAGCCTGAGGAAGAGGCTGAAGTCATAAGGAAAAGCCTAGAAGTAGAGTATCATGAAGAACATGGGCATGAACAAGAGGAAGAAGAGAAAATCATTGAAGGGCAAGACAACCCCAAGGAACACACAGTTATTGAATCTTGGGGAAAGGAAACTGTCTTCATCCAATATTCTAATGAAGAAGAGGAAGGAAACATAGAGCAAGAGACTCCGGGTGACAAAGTAATGGAAATTCAACACACCCGTGAGGAAGAAGGTGATCACAAATCATCGAAAGGGGAATCTCAGATGCTTAAATGGATTGTAAAACAATTGGAGAAGAAAACCCTCACCCCAATGGATCTAAAGGCAAGGTTGGAAGCCATTCTAGCCAGAGCACAGATAAGTACGAAGAAGGAAAAGAAGCCAAGGGTTAAATCCCACCTGACAATGGACACTTTAGGATCTAGGACAATGCAGATAGCCACCCCGGTGATGGGAGAGGAAGGGATCAACTACAATATCTCCATCGTTGACCTAGGGACAGCCATAAGAGAATAAAAGATTGATCATCTTCAAGGATTTGTTGCCACTATTGTGCACCAAATGCATAAAGACAAGACCTCCAAGGAGGAGCTAAAGGCACAAGTGGCGGACTTGAAAACCTACATTCAGCAGTGGTCTTCCACTGAGGAGCTCCCCACCATGTCATCAACACCACCATAACTGTTGTCCAAGGACCACATTGATAAATTGGAAAGTAGAAAGAATTGGAGGAAGGCCACAAAGGATTGGTTCCAGCAAGTCCTCTACAATGGAAATATGGGCATAGGCCGTGTTGTCAGGACAACAAACAAGTTCCTAGAAGTACAAAAGCTACTCGAGGGAATAAAGAGATTTTGCACCAACTTCCTAGAGTTATACAGGATTATATATCCCAAACTTGAGGCTATCCTCAAGATACCTGAAAAATCCTGCGAGAAGGAGCTTGCTTTGGTAAAAGATGACCACTGGCTTGTGGAGACATGGAAGCTCGACTTGGACCATAGGAAGGAAATATTAGAATGAGTGCTCCATGAGGTGGAGCTTGATATTGATTGGGTCAAAGAAATCAAGGTAGCCCATGAAGAATATCTGAGGCTAATGACAGATTTTGATATGCTTTTCGTTGAGCTAGACCCGGAGAAGATAAAGCCATACTTTCATAAGAAGATGGAGAACAGGACCATAAATGCACTAACGCCCGACTTTATGGGTTTTTTTGCATGAACCTTCACTCAATTCGAGCAGGTGATAAAGAACACACAAAAATGTGACAAGGATTGGGATGAGATTAAGGGAAAATCTAGGAAATTGAACTTCCAAGTGATCCAGTCAGATATAATAGAATGGAACAAGCTCCATGCATTGATTGCCAGGTTCGTGGAATATGCTACTGCAAGGAAGCAAGAGGGAAATCTAATTATTGATGATGAATTCCTCACAGTATAGCTGTAGCAAAAGGAAATCAACTAGAAGACAAAAAAGCTACAGTGTTGCCCACAAGAGGACAAAATAGGCTAGAGGACAAAATGTAATTTTAAATTATAAAATATTTGGGGGTAGGTGAAACCCTAATTTGTAGTGAATCTTGGCCACACAGTGAGATTAAATCTTGGCCGGTCATTTTTCTTTTTGGACACTATAAATAGGGGGTCTCCTCTCATTTTCAAGAGAGAGTTGAGTTGTTGTAAAAACATGTTGTTGGAATGTTAATAGAAATTCATTGATTTGGTGGATTCTTGAGTTCCAACTTCATGTTGCATGATTCTTCTTCTCATAGTTAGTGAATTTGAGTAGATTAACTTTGTTTTTCTATGTGTTTTGACTTGTTTTAGTAGATTAGTTAATATTGCTCATTCGTTTTTGAAGAATTTTGTTGTGTTGATGCCCTTCCTTGTTCATGCTTTTTGTTGTTTATTTATGATAAACTGCAGTGTAAAGCTAGTTTGAACACTATATGAATGTTGCACTTAAATTCTATCTCTTGTTCATGCTTTATGGTGAATGAAAGGTTGAAAATCTGCAGACCTTAGAAGATTGCACAAGTTTCATGATACTGTAAGTTGATTTGGTTAAGTGGAACTTTGTTTTGGGAAGGCTATCCACTACAAGGTCCTCCACTATCACTGTTCATAGGTTGTTTCAGGTCTAGGAACTTTCGCCTTCCCCTACCCTTTTTCTATTTTTAATAGGTGATTTAGATAAAGTTCATTGCACATTGTAAAGCCAAATCTAACGATTGAAATGGAGTTTGAGACTGTTGTCCTGAACTTACAACAATAGAACAACACTTCAAGAAATTTAGGAACTCCACTGAAAGATCTGATTCCCCTTTAGTTTAACCCATGTAGGGTTGTCCTGTGATTACTAGAAAAATCACATTGAACCAACTAAGAAATTTCGTGCATGTCATGACCTAACACTCGAGAGACCTTGGGGAAATTTTCAACAACTTGTTGTTGGAGATTTTCTTTCAAGAGAGGTAGTGTGTTTATGCATTGCCTATCTTAAGAAGGTGCAAAAACACCCATCAACAATATCAAGCAATCTCACATTCTTGCATACCCTCTTGTATAAGGTTTTCATTATTTTTGCAAGTGGTCTTGGGTATAGAGCTAATCTTTAGCTCTTACATGGTATCAGAGCATTCTATACCATCTCTTACATGGTATCAAAGCCAAGCCTTGGAAAACCCTTCTCAAATATAAGGGTTGAGCTATTGTTAGTGAGAGATCCTAGTTATTTTTAGTAAGGTTGAGTATGCTCTTCCCTTGCACCATATGGTGAACTTGGGAATTAGAAAAAACTTGAGAAAAATACCAGATTTGGAGGATTTCTCTATGTGGGTCTTCATTATAGGTCATGTTTGGATCATGTTGGAGGAAATGTGAACTCATACTTGAGTTTAGTGCAGTTGAGAAAGTCAAGATCGACTTTTGTTTTGCCTAAATCTGTCATTTTTTACCAAATTTTAAGCATGAAGAAATTCAAGATCCAAAGGTATCAGAGCTTTTGGTTCACTTTGGGCCCAAATAAACCTTGCCATCATCTTCAAAAGGCCTGAGAGATGAAGTTTGATATATAATATGCCCTATTTTGGCCTCAGTTATTTTTGAGGCAAAAAAAATTTACCTGGGCAGGTCGTATGGCCCACCTAAGTACCGGGTATGATTGTAGAAAAATAATTAAAAATTGCATTATATTTATTTTCGAGCTCAAATATTTTATTCTTATATTTTTGTGAGCTATAAAATTTTGTATCAGGCATATTTCTTTTCTTAAAAAGGTTGGCATTTATTATTTGCAGACATTTTTGGGTGTCGGCTTTTGGATAGAGTCGTACATAGAGTAGTCAGCTTTTGTCAGCCTTGTGCAATCGGTGGTCCCACCCATGGTCAACTATTGTCATACCTGTGACTATCATTGGATTTTTTCTATCGACTATCATACTTTGTTGACCCCCCTTCACCATTGACTAGTCGAGTCTTTCACAGCGAGTAGCGCCAAGCTGAGTGACACTACTCCACCACCACCTTAACACAGCCCCACAGCTACCCGCCTAGCGGCGACTTATTTTTTCACCAGTAGAAGACCTGGTCACATTGGTGAACGAGGTCCAGCTTGATAGGGGCTAAATTTTTTCCCCCAATTAGCCTAAAATTTCCCTCAAATGAGCCTTTTTTCATTTTGCCATAACTTTTCGCCCAAGTATCAAAATTTTGCAAACGAGATATCGACGAAAGATGGTTTCACATACTTCACAGTATAAATCATTTTTCTACTGGTACATTTTATTTCCAACTAGAATCAGATCTCCATTTGGACCTTCGAGCTCATAACTTTTTGCCTAGATCTCCATTTTTCATGATTTTTGTAGCATCAAAAAGGTATTAAGGAGCTCTAACATTGTGCACTTACACTTTTTCTAGATTCAACCCCTGGTATTGTTTATTTAGTATTTTGCATATTTGGCATTGTAACTAATTACTTGGACATATTGACTCCTGGATAGGTTCTATCAATTTGGGAAGGCTTCATTTGCAGTATATATCATGTTTGGGGGTTTCTAATTATTGTTGAAGGTTAATGTCTTTATAATTTGGAGATCTATCATAGTTCGTTATGGGGTTTTTATTTCATCCTTTTTTGATTATGTTGAAAATGGGAAACTATAAAAAATTGAGAGATTACATCATAAAACATCTTTGATGGCTTCATTTGTTGCCACATTTGTATGGTATTGTTCCCCCTTCAGGTACAACTAGTAAGAAATTTGCTTGAAATTGCAAAAGGGATCATGTCTTAGGAGTTATTGCAATGCGTATTGATGATTACACTTTCAATGTTATTGATCATTTTGAGTGTCCTCATACTATGCGAGAGTTTGAAGATCTAGAATACTTTGAATCTTTAGATGAGGATGATGAGGTTTCTTCAGATGCTCCTTCTTCTCCTTAAAAGGTAGTTGTTGTACGTTCACCTTCAGTGATTCATTGTTTAGAATCATTGATTGAGGCTCCCATCATTCCTGTTCAGCAGGATTATATATTTTCTATTGATGATTCATTGAGAACTTCCAGTGATTCATTGCAATAAGTATCTCATTGTCTTCCTAATTGGAATTCCTATTTATCAAACATTACATCCTTGTTTGTGGACTCTCACACTTCATATTTGGAGGGCACATTTGAGGGGTTATCTTCCCTCTTTGATGACAATCATTACACAACTGTTGTCAAACCATCTTTGTCTTTGGATCTTGTTCAACATTAGTTTTTGCATAGTCCTAATTTTTCACCTTCTTCTTTAATTAGGCATGTACCTTATTTGATTGTGGCATCTTCATCTTCAGTGGCCAAGGAGACACATGAGAAAATTTTAGAGACATCATCATACATAATTATGCTTCTTTTGGGCAGGGGCCCTAGCTCGGTTGGCTAAATCTTTCCTGTTGCAAGAGGTTGGTCACGAGGTCTAGTCTCCCCCACCCCCATGGTACCGGAGGGCATGTCGCACCAACGTCACTGGTCACATTAAAAATTTTACCAGGTGCACTGTAGTTTATAGGGGGTCATGCTACCCAATTCCTGTAGTCATATATATATATGCTTCTTTCATTCAATTCCTACCGAAACGAGAAGCATTCCTACATTTGTACTTGGTTTTGTTTCTTATGAAAGGGAGGAAAGTTTTTTATTGGAATTGGATCATGTTTTGTCTTCAAAAACTTACCATTTTTGTAGGTGATTATACATTGTGGGGGGGCTACATAGTCTCATTCTTTCCCTCTTATGGGGGGATATTAATTATAATGAATATATGTGATGGATGGTGTACTTGGGGGGTATCATGGAGTCCTCCACCCTTCATCACTTGATTATTTTCTTTTCTATAGCTTTTTTGGAGGAGTTTTGTCCCATTGGGCTTTCTCCTTTTCTCCCTTTGTGAGAGATTGCATTTGCATTTGTACATGGGTACCTAAAATGGCCTTGTAGCCGAGACCCATATTTGTATTTATTTTCCATCATTTACATAATAATATTCTCCCTCAGTTGCACTTAAGGGGGGTGTTGGTGTGAATATATGTCTTGTACCTAGTAATTTATCTTGCTAGGGACTTAGGGGACTTATTTACACGTTAAGTTTACTTAAGATATAAGATTCTTTCTACAAGTATTAGTTGGCTTTTTTAGAACTTATCTTATCTAGCTTGTAATGCTTGATTCCTAGGTAGTTAGGTTGTTAGTTGTCACATGTCATAGGATTAAGATACATGTCACAATCATGTTCAATCCTATTCCTCACCTTTCCTATATAAGGAAGGTCGTTGTACTCATATGTAATATACTTCATACCCCATCATCATTTTGATAGGTCTTAATATCAAGCAAGCTCATATTCTTGCATACCCTAGATTGTAGAAGGTTTTCATTATTTTTGTAGGTGGTCTTGGGTATAGAGCTAATATTCAACTCTTACACTTGCAAGGGTGTGATCTTAAAGTTTATTTAGAAATGTGGCTACTTGAGAATTTTCTATAACACATTCTCTCCTCATCAAATTGAGATACATATGGTCTTCTCTAATTTAATTCTTCATATTGCTAACATATCCTCTACTCTTCAAGACCATTTCAAAGCTAATGTTGATTTGATCAATATAATTCACAACCTCCTCTCATAGATTCAAAAATATATGGAGTTCAAACCACTTCTAAGACTCTCTATAAGTGTCTTCGAGAATACAATCCCTCGTGAGGATATTATTTTTGTTATTGTTGATCCTTTAGTTGATTATGAATTATTTAGGTATTCAATTGATTCTATATAAGATGCACATTCTACTTTTACTCAGTTATGGGGGTGTTAAAAATTGGTTATTAGAGAATTTGATGCGGCACCATGTCTAAATGATTACGACAATCACTTCCAAAGCTATGGTCTTTATGTTTGGTGCCTTCACAAATTGTTGGGAATGCTCTATTTTACTATCAATGATATTTTTAGATCTTTGTTTTATAGATTTTTATTATTCTATAATCCACATTTTTATTTCTCTCGTTTATGTAATTTAATAAAAATGCTATAAAAAATAATTCATATAGATTATTAAATCACCTATTTTATCAAAAATAAAAAATAAAATATTGCAAAGAAAGAAAAAAAAAACATAACTTACAAATATGAAAAACTCTAAAACAAAAACAAAATAAATTAATATAATTTAAAGCATTGACTTACATATATGAATTCATTTAATACATTGTTTGTAATTGATATTTTTTATATTATTTCTAATCCTTTATTACTTCATTTCTTTTACTGAGGAAAATAAAGATTTCATAATGAGAATGCAGTGAAAGACTGCAAGAAAAACTTACAAAACCATAGCATACAATAGTAACTCTAGCAACATACTATAACACCAACAACAAACAAATAGTGATAAATAAACAATAGAGTTATAGCAGCATGAATTATATCAGTACAACAGTACAAACAAGAGCCAAGAGAGATACAACAATAGGAATAACATGGTGAACTGCCACCAACAACCAAGGAAGTAGGAAGAAAAAATTAGTATTGAAAATAACGCTTTATGCCTTGAGATATAGTAACCATCCTTTTGCTGAATAATTGATTGACTTGAAGCTTGATATGTTGAATTCGAAAGTCAATCTTTAGATTTTGGTGCAGGAGCACCTACACCTTATTGACAAAGAAATTTGATCCTTTGAAGGTTTGAGGGTGATTAGTAGGTTGGTAGGGGTGTCCTGAGTTTATTTTCTCTTAATATCTAAGAAGACCATTCTTGATGTAAATGGTAACTTTGATGTCTTAATCGATCCATATTGTAAATGATGCCAAACATGTCAAGGAATTGTTAAAGATGACAAAAGAGTTCTAGCTAGATGTAATGTTGCTTTTCAAGTGTAAAGTCATGTTTTGGGTTCAACAAGGTCTCAAAGACCATTTTTGCTATGTAATTGGGTGTTTGGGAAAACATTGGAGTTCAAAATGCAAAACTTGTAAAAAAATATAAAGTTGTCAATGTAATGTTGTCTTTGAGGGAATATGAAGAGTCTTTGAAGTTCAAAGGGTGGTTATGGTTGTTTGAGGAGTAGTTTGAGTTTTCAAATGTATAAAAGGCCTCAAGAGGCTCGAATGGTTGTTATTCAATCATCTTGTAAGAGAATTCCAATAGAATACCAACATTTTCAAGCAGTTTTCACTATATTTTATTCTTCCTTGAGACTGTATGCACCCATACAGGCAGGATTTGATCTAAGACTGGTTGGAAAATGTAGTGGCATGTTATAACTTGCATTTGTGATCATTTTGAAAGTCTTTACTTAATTTTAGAGGAAGATCTCCCCATTTTCTGGTAATTGCCTGTGTAAGACCAACAAGGTCCGATTTTGAAGTTTAATTAATGTTGAAGTCATTCTTCCTACTGTCAAACATTGTTGCTCATAGGAATGACATGTTAAGAGGTAAGATAGATTTTTTTTCCTTGTTTTGGTAGGTTGTGGAGACCGGTTGTGAGATTGGGAGTGTTGCCCTAGGTAAATTTGTATGAATTCCATGTGAAAATGGGTTATTAAAGTATGGATTTGAAGAAATGTTGAGTGTATGGTTCTTTTGTGGGATTATTGAGTGTGTGCAGGCTATAATTAGGGTATTTGAAGCATTGGTTTGGTCGAATAAGCCCTGGAGATAGGACTTTTAATAAAACCCTAGGTATTTGCTTGTGAATGGAGGGTTTCATGGTTCAACATAGTGGAAGCCTTGAATCTGCAAACTAATTATGAAATTTGATGTTTTGACACATAACTCAAGACTTTTTATGTGTTTTTGTGAAGGGAAGATGTTTAAGAGGGACCTCCTTTAGAAAAATGGGCTAATTGGGTAGCCTAAAGCAGGGTAGGGTTATTGAAAGTCCAATTTGGTCCAAAAGAGTCTCTATTGGTTTCAAGATATGTCGTGTAAGCCCTTAAAGGGTATCTAAAACCATCATTTATTTTGGCAAGTCATTTGTAGAGTTTGGGTGAAAAATCCCTTAAACCAGGTTGCATATGCTATAAGGGAAAGCATGGTTAAGAGTTGAATTTTGAGAAACTCATCATATTTTGCTTTGAAGTCTGGATAATATCAACTTGATTTACATATTTAATGGTTTTTTACCCCTTTACTACATCAAAGTGGTATCAGAGCTCAGTTATTAGATCCCTTGTTGGTGTTTTGATTGATTTTTGTAGGTTGGCAGGTGAAGAGGCAAGATTGTGAAGATGCCTCCTAAGGGAAGTGTAGTTGAAAGAAGAATGGATGAACAGGATAGAGAGATAGAAGCCTTGAGAAAAGAGATGGTTGCATGGAAAGAAAAAAATAGAGTGGAAATGGATGAGAGTGACACTGAAGAAGAAGAGACTTCCAGTGAAGAGGAAGAGATGGATCCAGATGATGTGAGGATGATGAAGCTATTGAAGGCTATGAGGAAAGATGGACATGGAAAAATGGATGTGCCTATGTATGGAGGAAAACTTGACAATGAAGAGCTCCTTGATTGGATTGGAGCCATGGAAAACTATTTTGATAGTGAAGATATTGATGAACACAAAGTGAAGAAGGCCAAAACAAAATTGAAAGGACATGCTTTGTTATGGTGGAATTTTGTGCAAGAGGAAAGGCAGAGATAAGGAAAGAGAAATATCACTTCTTGGGAGAGAATGAATACCAAACAAAAAGGTAAATTCCTTCCTCGTGATTATAATATTCAATTGCTTAAGAGGTTGCAAAATCTTAGATAAAAGGATTTAGATGTGCAAGCATATACTAAAGAATTTTATAGGCTAAGTATAAGAACCAAGCATGAAGAAGATGAGGAAAAAATGGTAGCTAGATATTTGAATGGCCTAAGGTATAACATTCAGGA
Organism: Sequoia sempervirens; assembly: GCA_007258455.2. Lineage (NCBI taxonomy): Eukaryota > Viridiplantae > Streptophyta > Pinopsida > Cupressales > Cupressaceae > Sequoia > Sequoia sempervirens. Next base: position 356,898,664 of record VDFB02086081.1, read on the forward strand.
TGAAATCAGTTTGTTGGAACCAAAATCAGTTAAACAATGCTTTCAAATGGAAATGAGGGTAGAAGAAAAACTTGAGAGGAGACAAGAGAAGGTAGCAAGAGTAAGAGGCAGTACTTCTAGGGGCAGAGATACCTTTTCTACACCAAAACAATCCAAAGAAGGTTAAGAAGACATTGATAAAGGAATAGAACAAGTGGTTGAATCTAGAGGTGGATGGAGAGGTGGAAGAACAAGTCTTAGGGGCAGAAATACAATTCAAGGAAGTGGTTCTAATGTGTTTACAGGTAGATTCTATAGTTTTGGTGATTATGGACATCCATCCTACAAGTGTCCTAATAAACTCGGTGCTACTTCAAGTGGGAATGAGAGAAAAGGCGAAAAGAGAGTTCAACTTGTGCAAGAGGATGAAGAGGAAAGTGTTAGTTCATCAAACCATGTTGCAAACCCTGAAATTGGAGAAGCTTTGATGTTGCAAAGACAAATTTTAAAGGCCTCCAAGGAGAAAGAACCTTTGAAAAGAAAGAGTCTCTTTAGAACAACATGTAAGTCTAAGAATAAGGTATGTAAAATTATTATAGACTCAGGGTGTACTGGAAAATATGGTTGCTAATGAGATGGTAGAAAAATTGGATTTGAAGAAGTGTCGTCATGATAACCCTTACATGATTTCATGGCTCAATAATGATCAGTCCATTCTTGTGAATGAGCAAGAAAATTTTGAATTTAATATTGGTGGGTATAGAGATCAGATTGTGTGTGATGTTGTGCCCATGAGTTGTCATATCTTGCTTGGAAGGCCTTGGCAATATGACAAAAAGGCCTTATATGATTGTAGGAACAATAGTTACTTGATTGAACATGAAGGTAGAAGTTTTTCTCTCATTCCATTGCAGAATGATTAGACTAATAGAACAAAATTGATTGTGTTTGGTATGAAGACACTTGTCAGGAATGAGAATGGTAAGTGTGGAGACATTCCCATGATGGGGGAAGCAAAAACAGAGCATAAGGAGGTAGAAATAGACCAAAGGAAGTGTATTTCAATTTTGAATAATGAGGACAACATGTTGGCATCAAAAACAGGTCAAGTGAAGACTAATATGCAAATGCAGGTTGAGAGTAAGGGTGATGACACCATCCTTGTAGGGACTGTGAATTGTCCTATAATTGAAAGCAAAGTTGGGAGGCAGTTTGACATTGTTAGGACAAAATTTTCTAAGATTGGTGGACATGACAAGGATGGGTCAGAGGTACAAAAAGGTAAAGGTAAGTGTGGTGATCTTTTGTGTGCAGGTCTGAAGATAACATGGACACCTTTTGCAGGTGTAGACAGAGCTAAGGAACATGGAGCAGGTTTATGGGATGAAGACAAGTTGAGACAAAGGGAGAATAAAGAAAAACATGAGAAAAGGATAGCATACACACCACCATGTAGGGGAATGTCAGTTGACAAAGCCTATGGAGGACATGAATTTGGTAGGAGGAAGACAAGACCAAGTTGCTACTCTCATTCATGCGGCATGAATCTTTTTAAGCCCGAGTGTATCGTACAGGAGAACCTACACCTTATTGACAAAAAAATTTGATCCTTTGAAGGTTTGAGGGTGATCAGTAGGTTGGTAGGGGTTTCTTGAGTTTATTTTCTCTTAATAAGGTCTAAGAAGACCATTCTTGATGTAAATGGTAACTTTGTTGTCTTAATTGATCCATATTGTAAATGATGCCAAACATGTCAAGGAATTGTCAAAGATAACAAAAGAGGTCTAGGTAGATGTAATGTTGCTTTTCAAGTGTAAAGTCATGTTTTGGGTTCAATAAGATCTCAAATACCATTTTTGCTATGTAATTGGGTGTTTGGGAAAACATTGGAGTTCAAAATGCAAAACTTGTAAAAAAATATAAAGTTGTCAATGTAATGTTGTCTTTGAGGGAATATGAAGAGTCTTTGAAGTTCAAAGGGTGATTATGGTCATTTTAGGGGTATTTTGAGTTTTCAAATGTATAAAATGCCTCAAGAGGCTCGAATGGTTGTTATTCAATCATCTTGTAAAAGAATTCCAATAGAATACCAACGTTTTCAAGCAGTTTTCACTGTATTTTATTCTACCTTGAGACTGTATGGACCCGTATAGGTAGGATTTGATCTAAGATTGGTTGGAAAATGTAGTGGCATGTTATAACTTGCAATTTTTATCATTTTGAAAGTCTTTACTTAATTTTAGAGGAAGATCTCCCCATTTTCTGGTAACTGCCTGTGTAAGACCAACAAGGTCTGATTTTGAAGTTTAATTAATGTAGAAGCCATTCCTCCTACTGTCAAACACTGTTGCTCAAAGGAATGGCATTTTAAGGGGTAATTTAGATGTTTTTTTCTTTTTTTGGTAGGTTGTGGAGACTGGTTGTGAGATTGGGAGTGCTGCCCTAGGTAAATTTGTATGAATTCCATGTGAAAATGGGTTATCAAAGTATGGATTTGAAGAAATATTGAGTGTATGGTTCTTCTGTGGGATTATTGAGTGTGTGCGGGCTATAAGTAGGGTATTTGAAGCATTGGTTTGGTCGAATAAGCCCTGGAGATAGGACTTTTAATAAAACCCTAGGTATTTGCTTATGAATGGAGGGTTTCGTGGTTCAACATAGTGGAAGCCTTGAATCTGCAAACTAATTATGAAATTTGATGTTTTGACACATAACTCAAGACTATTTTATGTTTTTTTGTGAAGGGAAGATGTTTAAGAGGGGCCTCCTTTGGAAAAATGGGCTAATTGGGTGGCCCAGAGTAGGGCAGGTTTATTGAAAGTCCAATTTGGTCCAAAAGAGTCTCTATTGGTTTCAAGATATGTTGTGTAAGCCCTTAAAGGGTATCTAAAACCATCATTTATTTGGCAAGTCATTTGTAGAGTTTGGGTGAAAAGTCCCTTAAACTGGGTTGCATATGTTATAAGGAAAAGCATGGTTAAGAGTTGAATTTTGAGAAACTCATCATATTTTGCTTTGAAGTATGGATAATATTAGCCTGATTTACATATTTAATGGTTTTTTACCCCTTTACTGCATCAGATTCTTCTCAGCCTCAGCCTATAAATAAGAAAACAAAGAGATCATTTACAATAAAAAATGTTGAAGTAAAGCCCAAGAAGTGCAACTCCCTAGTGATCATTTAGATTATTTAAAACAACTCTACACCTATGTCTCCATATATATGATAAGATGACATGTCTAACTCTATCTGCTATGACACTATGATGTAACCCAGCTCCAAGAAGTGCTTCTCTCCAATTTAAAACATGCCCAAAGATAGTTGGTAGATAATTAAAAATAGCATACCACTGCATTTTAACAAATTGGCATCCTCAATAATATGCCTTATATATTCTTTCCTTTGACAGAAGGGACAATTAACTTGTTGGATCATCATACATTTCAACCTGTCCTTGATGGTTAGTTTGCAATGTAAAATCTTCCAAGAAATTAATTGGGCATCTATATTATATTTTGATTTCCAAATCTGAGCAGATAATTTAGTCCAAAAATTTTCATTGTACCTACAATTCCACTTGAGGTTCAATCGAGATCTTAAGAGCAAATTTGGAAGCAATTGTAAGTAAGCCTTTTATAAAGGAAAGGAGAGAAAAGGATAAGAGGAAATACATAACCAATCTTTGTAGAAATTGTAGTGGATAGGAGTGCACAATTTCATAGTGAGATCAAGTGGAACCAAAGACTAAACAAAAATTAGAAACACTTTGTATTGGTTGCTTAGTTTATATTGGGCTTTGATAGGTGGTCATGACAACTAGCTCATAGTGTTAAAGTCCCACAAATCACCGACATTGTAGACTCCTTTTTTAAACAAAGAAAAAAAATTATTTGGAAAACTTAAAGCAAGAGGCTAATCCCAATAGAGAATATGCTTATTCCACCAAATCGAAGAAGTAGAGAAGCTAAAACCATGTTGAAGTGAGTTATCTCTCCATTTTAAAAGATGACAAGTGCGCTGCCAAGATTTCCATATAGATTGGAGAGGAGATGAAGCTTTTATAGAAAAAAAGGAGCATGAAGAATTTTGTCCAGCCAACCCATAGGCTACCATTTTCCCTTGAAAGAGGAAAAATTAATATGGTTCTATATAGGAACCTTCCACAATTAGTTTTCATGGACAACTCCAATAATCCACTTGGTAGCCAAGCAAAAACCTTGAGTTCTTAGGTCTATAAGCCCCAAAAAAATAAATCAAGAATTAAAATGTGACAATACAAGGAAGAATAAAATAAATGTTGGTAAGCCTCAAATCACATTCTTGGTAGAACTACACTTAATTCTTTAATTGTTCATCTTATTATTTACCATAACCATTTAGATTTTTCATAATAAAAGATAATGATGATTGAGTACATGTTCACTTAAAATATTACACACTTAGGTCGCCCCATTACATGTGAATCTCTTATCCATATAGTTTCCTTTCTAAGATGTTATTTTTCCTCCAACATCTATTTAAAATTTCCACTACCGTTAGTTATAATTAAATTTCTAAATCAATATAGTCACGTATATTTGTGATGCATACATGAATTATTTCATCTCCCAAGGAAACATATAGTATGATCACCAAGGAAATTTTTGATCTATAAACTCTTTGTCTTGGAATATAAATAAGAATTGAAATATTATGCTATTTGAAATTTCAAATGATAAGTCATTTAGAGAGATGAAGAGGAGAATTTAAAATATTATATTTATGTTTTAAAAATTTAAAGAAAGAAAAAATAGATTATGTTAGTTACAATTGTTTATTGTTTATTATTTACAGTGATTTATGTAATAATATAGATAAAAAAAATTCTTGTTCCATTCAATCAAAATCTTGGTTATGGATGCACTCTACCACTTGCTCCACCAACTACATACCTTCCTTGTTTGCCTATACTTCTATATTCTTTTCCTTCATCACTCATTTCTCTTTTTAGAAATGCAACACACATTTATTCTCTTAACATTATGAAGAAGATACAAAATACGATGTTTACCTTCTTAGGAAGGTACAACATACGATTTTCATCTTTTGTCCCTTTATAAAAATAACAAACACATATTTATAACTCCCTTACGATAATAGAATCCTCCTAGGCCCAAGAATTTTTTACCATCACTAGAATCCATACAAATGTTTGTTCAATTTAAATTTTAGGTTTTTATATGTATACCATTGATGGCAATTTTGGTAAATATAGTATACTCTGGCATACGAAAAATTCACCACCATAATTCACCGACGGAAAATTCATTGCCAACAATTCACCATGGCAAAATTTACCGCCATGACAATTCACCGCGCAAAAAATTAATTGCATGAATTTTTGGCAGTTAATTTTTTGTGGCAGTGAATTGCTGGTGGCGGTGAATTTTCCTATGGTGAATTGTTGACGATGAATTTTTCGTTGGTGAATTGCTTTCACCATCTTGGTATTGTTCTTATTCTTTTTATAGTTTTGTAAAATTTGGAAACACTTATCCAAATTATTTAATGTCTTTTCTTTCTATTTTTATTTTTTTTATTGATAAAAAATGCTTGTTACAAAGAGAGTGTAGTAATAAATTGCAAAAGAAACTTACAACCACAAAACATCATTAGCAAAGATTGCTACAGCAGTAAAAAATACACTTGAAACTATAGGAAACAACAAACCAACCAAACCATGACATCAAGGAGCCCCAAAATTGCTACAGTAGTAACAAGTACATAATAAAGAGTTGTAGCAGCAAGATAGAAGTGAAATAAATAGTTACAACAGTCTTGAAACAAGCAGGATGCCATCAATAATAGGTACAATAGTTTGAGAAGAACATGGAAACAACAATTAGACATGAATCATTCACAAACAACATGAAGCAATGACGAACAACGAGGAGAATCAGTCTTGAAAATAAGAGTTTAGACCCTGAGTTATCATAATCTTTCATTTGTTGAGCAGTTGGTTAATTTGAAGTTTGATCTGTTGTATTTGAAATTCAATTCTATTTTATGATCCATTTGAATTACAAGTCATAGTTTTTTGTATTTGAATTAAAAAAGAGAGAATATTGTACTACAAACTTTTGGTTGACATTATCTAAATGTTTTATATTGTCATTCTTTTTGTTTACATAGAATATTATTTATAACTTAGATTGGTTGAAAGGGCATGTCAGATAGTGACACATATAAAAAAATCCTTTTATGAAATTTATAAATAAGTTGTATTGGTTGAATAGAGCATGTCAAATGATACCAGATATATTTGGTTGGTTAAAAATAAATATATATTTGTTTTGTACAACCAAAATTTTATTACACTAAATAATTGGAGTTACCAAGAAAGTTCATATAATAATAGCCTATGGACCAAACTATCTTTCTCAAGTTTTATAGTTATAAGAGTAACCGTTATATGATATATTATAATTAAGATTGACCTAGTAAATGTTGGTGTCAACCACCTCTCGGGAGCACAACCTGCAAATAAATCTTCATAGATGAGAGAAGCAACACAAGGCTATTTCACCAGAGATGAAAATATTGAGATGATTTATTTTACATAATGTACAAAAGTGCCTTATAAAGGCAAGAAATATGTGACGGGTGAGAAAACTACCTAATGTGAGAAAAAAGTACCCAACTAATTAACCCTATGTTAAACTTAACACACTAACACCCCCCCTTAAGTGCAAACTTAGGGATAATTATTATGCAAAATGAAGATGCAATATGGGTCCCAGTTACACAACCATGTTAAGTACCCATTTACAATGCAAAAAAAGGAAATATCTCACAACCAGAGAAAATAAGAAAAACCTAGTGGGAAAAAACCCCTCTCCAAAAGAGAGAAAATAAAAACAAGATGCATAGATGGAGGACTTAATAACACCCCCCAAGGACTACATAAATCATGTATATACAATCAATGACCCCCCATAAGAGGCAAAGAGAGAGCCTATATAGCCCCCCCATAATGTGTAATCACCTGCAAAAATGGTAAGTGCTTGAAGACATAACATGATCCAATGTCAACAAACAAATTGTCTCCCTTTTGGAAGAAACAAAACCAAATACAAATCCAAGTATGCTTCCCATTTTGGGTAGGAATTAGCAAGTGAAATCCAAATGTAGGATGATAATGTCTCTAAAATCTTCTCATGTGTTGCCAAGAGCTTGGAAGATGATGCCATGAACCAATCAGGAACATTCCCAATCACAATAGGAGGTGACAAACAAGGTACCACTGGAAACTAATTTTGAACATTCTCCAAAGATAGGGATGGGGTGACAATAGTCGTACCACAACTATCATCAAATAGGCAAATTAATCCTTCAAATGTGTCTTCCAAGTTTGAAATGTGAGATTCCACGAACAATGAACCAATGTCTGACAAATAGGAATCCCAATCAGGAAGACAATAATAATCTTGTTGCTCAAGAATGATGGAAGTACTTAATGAAGGTGGATCAAATATCTCTAACAAAGAATCAAGAACCTTTGAAGCAACTGAAACCTCATTTGAAGTCTCAAAAACCTCCAAAGGATCACAAGCATGGTTTATCTTCTCTAAAGAATAAAGAGGCACATCAGTATTGGAAGAGGATCATCGAGAGATGGCGGAGTATCAGGATCTTCGTATGATTCTTAAATGTAAGTCCAAAGAGCATAAGGGTACTCAAAATGAACAAGTGAATCCAAAAGCTCATCATCATTTATATACTCATAAATAACTCTAAAGACTCGAGCCCCATATCCTTTCCAAATCATATACCTACTACATGTGCCTAGAATAAGAACTTCATTATACAAATATGACAATAGATTTTTCTCACTAAGATGAGTGAGAATAAAATCACTCCATTGCCTAAAGTTCCCTTTCTCCGAAGAAACCATTATAACTAAAATCTTCAAAAAATTCAAAGATAGTGCTTTCACAAGTATAAAAACTTCCAAAAAAGAATTTTAAGGTTAAAAAATATGATTTGGTGCAAAAGGATTGTGGGGCCCATTGCTTGATCTCCATGCGAACACACCAAGCCTAGAGAGCACATCAGTATACAAAGCATCAATCACCACACACAAGAGACATCTTCACAACCTATGAGATTTGCTCACAACAATAGGCAAAGAGTTGTATATGAACACAAATGGACTCCTGTGCCTGGAGAATGTGGGATTATTTATCCCCTTTGAGGCAAAAATATAGCCCCAAAAATTGTTGCCAGCAAAGAAATGGAAAAAAACACGGAAACCCTAAAATGTCTATTCATGCAAGATTCCCCACATTGAATTTGATGCCTTGCTTAGATAGAATCATGAGAGCCACAACCAGATAGTGACAACCAATAGCCAAATTATGATATCCAACTCATGGGACAACCAAGTCGTGAGAGAATTCTAGCCAAAAATGCGATAGGCGCCTTAAATAGAGGTCACAACCTATGTGCAAAAACTTCAGGCAAAATAAATGTGAATCTTGTCTGTACTAGCAATTTACGAGTAACAAATGTAGAAGTAAATTGACAACCTCAAATATAGAAGACCTAGAAAATTTGTTTACACCATTGGATTAATGGTCTTTAAGGTTTTCAAGATAAAATATTGATAGTTGAAAAAAATAATGTGGTTATTGTAGGATTGCAAAAACCTCCAAGAATCCATAGTTGACTTAAATTATGGTTGAACAAATTAAATAAGTTAATTGATTTATTTACCTATAGTTTTAAATTTGTAACATATAATTTAATTTAAGGAGTTCGATAAATTTAATTTTCCTTCTAATTGTAATGGTAACTTTGCTAGAAGTATTACACAATTCTATACATAGTCTTGGTTAAAAATGAGATAAATAGAATATTTGAAAAAAGAGAAATAATCTCAACATAAATAAAGATTTCTATATATTTATATTTTGGGTATTCCAATTTTTAATAAGTGTTATGAAATAATTTATGGGTGGAAATTAAATTGAATATAAAAATTTATGATGGCAATTTTAAGCTTATATTTTTATGCCAAAAATAAATAGAAAGAATAAATTTCACAATTTTATTTCTTTGGAAGAGCTAAATGGATTTATTTTCTAATCAATATTTGTTTTTGCTACGTAAGAAGGATTTATATTGATGATAAAAAAGCATATTACAATATTGGTTGCCTAGCAAGCAACAAGAGAAGCCCTTTTGTTATATACTAACAAAAATACCCCACCCAAGCATACATTGCTCATGCATACTACCCAAAAATCTACGTTGAATTCCATGCAAGGCATATGCCCCCAGATCCCAACACATTTCCTAGGTTACATAACAGTTACAAATTTACATACATTTTTCTTAGGGCTGCAAAACATTGTCAAAATTCAAAATCGAATAATTATTTAATTGCTTCCACCACCAGTTGATCTTCCACCATTAAACAAATTTAAGTCTGGCATTCGTGATAATGCCTAAGAAGGCCATTTGTCTTCTTAGACTAGTTAAATGAATTGGAGTATCCATTAATCCAATCTGTATAACCTTTGCTTGGTAGCCGAGTGGATGAAATGCCTCCCATTTTGCTTATTTAAACAACCAACAAATGTGCCAAAAAAAAATACTAATGAATTGACATTCCTTCATCATACCACATACACATGAGGCCATTAACTCCTAATAATTGAGTATGAATTAATTACACCCTGTGCAAATTGAAATTGGATGTGCAAAAGCTTATTTTTTAAACTACTGTCATAACTAGGCTAACATTATCAACCAAACAACAAGTTGATGTTATAATGAATAAGCCATTCAACCTTTTTTATTACGACCAATGCCCTTGAATTAACTAAATTATCAACTACAGCATTAGTTTCTCTATTCACATGAGATAATGAATAGTTGTTTGGTAGGTGAAAGTTTGCTAATGACTTATCCAAAATAATATTCAATTACCAATTCACAATTTTCCCTGTTCTATGTGTTGAAAACTACCATCAAATCACCCACAACTTCAAGCTTTTTGATATTTAGTTAATAACTATTTAATTTAAGAGAGGCCTCAACTCCATATTTAAAATTATTTTGGAGTCCCATTTGCCCCATCATTTTCCATCTTGTCATCCACTCCATTAGATTCTCTAAAGGTGTGTTGAAGCATGAAATTGTTGAAATTCCCAATGGTCTCTTTTGCCTTCTCCACCAACGGTTGGAGATTCCAGTTGGAAACCTTCCCAACTTTAATGACATGGATGACCAACAAAGAGTCACCTTTGATTTCAACACAATCTAACTCCAGGTATTTGTATAATTGTAGACCTGGAATATGAGCTTGGAACTCAACCTTATTATTTGTTCCCTTAGGGAGGGGTTGTGAAAGCTCGCCAATTATTTTTCCTTCCCAATTTTAGACAATATAACCTACACCAGAGACTCTAGGATTTCCTCTGAAAGTCCCATCAAAATTCATTTTATACCAATTTTGTTGTGGGGTATTCCAAACTACATTCTCCCTCAAATTCTTAGCCTTTCCTAGTTCCACACATCTAAGAAATGGTATTTTAATCCCATACCAAACCTATCTCATCTTTGCATCCCAATCCATGAGACATTTTTTGCATATTCAATCATGCCACCCTATTGTTTGCTACTTATACAATAGCTACTTCAAACTTGTTTAGAAATGGTGGTAGGGACCCTTCCATATCTTGGAATAATATTTTGTTCCTTTATTTCCATATTTCCTACACCAAGATTGAAGGGGGAAATTTCCATAAACCTACAAATAAAGATTTTTTTAATTATTGGTCATGTTTTGAAAAGAGCGAGGATGTCATTTAGTGACCCGCACTAACCCAACGAAGCTTAGCACACAACCATCTCCAACAAGCTTGTGTGAATGGACAACCTAATAGAAGATGATAAACATTCTCCTCTTCACCTTTATAGAGAACACATCTTATGGGACCTAAGTATCCCATTTTTCGTAAACTTATCAATTGTCAAGATCCTATTTTGGAGTGTTTCCCAATAAAAGGTGCCTACTTTTGGAAGACATTGGTTGCTCCAACACAACCGTAGGGAAAGAATCATCTTTTCTTCAGTTTGCCCCAAGATTTCATCTCCATCCTTTACATTGTACTACCCTATTTTGGATCCATCCCACACTAATTCATCCTTACCATCCTGGATGTAAACGGTTCTATTATTGAGGATCTTTTTACGTTGTTCAATTTCATTTTGAGGCAAATCCAAATTGTCAGGATCTTTCCAATGCCAATTTAAGACCTTGTCAATGTTCTTTTCTTCCAAGTAATCTCTGACTTTCATTCCCCACATCTGAGATAATATTCTTTGTGTGTGTTTTATACTCATAATAGTGATCAAGCTTGGATAACCCCCCACAATTCTTCCTAGAATAATGTTGAATTTTCGTCATGTATGTCCCATGAGAGATCATTTTTAAATAATGAGCAAAACTCTATCATAAAGTTCCATATTCTCAAGCCTTTGGGAAGATTCTCTAAAATTAGTATATTACTTTTGTCAAAGCCTTGAGGCAAATCCAAATTGTTAGGATCTTTCCAATGCCAATTTAAGACCTTGTCAATGTTTTTTTCTTCCAAGTAATCTCTGACTTTCGTTCCCCACATCTGAGATAATATTCTTTGTGTGTGTTTTATACTCATAATAGTGATCAAGCTTGGATAACCGCCCACAATTCTTCCTAGAATAATGTTGAATTTTTGTCATGTATGTCCCATGAGAGATCATTTTTAAATAATGAGCAAAACTCTATCATAAAGTTCCATACTCTCAAGCCTTTAGGTAGATTCTCTAAAATTAGTATACTACTTTTGTTGTTGCCATTTAAATATTTGTTCAGGAGGGCCTTGGCCCACTTTGCTTCACTGTTTGTATACATTTTCCAAATTAATTTTGCTTTGAGGGCTTTATTTTATTTTAATAAATCTCTCAATTCCACACCACCATCCTCTTTAGCTTTGCATATCTTGTCCCAAGCAATTGATGTAATATTCTTTTATTTTGATGTTCCTTAACAAAAGAACTTCCTCATAATTTGATTGAAGTTATAATAATTAATCATTGGTAAATAAAGACAAGGCAGTAGGTAAATCAGGATTGTTAATATGATAGCCTTTGGCATCACAATTTTTCCTGCCCAAGAGAGCCACTTCCCCTTCCATGATGCCAACCAATTGTTAATTTTGTTTTCCAAGGGGTCCCATAACTTGCTATTTCTCAATCCTTTAGCTAAAAGAAGGCCCAAATAGGTGGTTGGGAACTAACCTTTCTTAAAATTTAAAGCCCTAGATATCTCTTGCTCCTTCTTGGGTTTTGTATTAAAAAATAATTTTAGATTTAGCTTCACTCACCTCTTGCCTTGACGTTGTAGTGTATAAATCTAGGAATTATTTTAAACATTGTGGTTCCCTTCTTTTTTCTACCCCAAAGAACATGGTATCATCTATGAACTGTTGATGCATTATTGTTGGCATGTTGCTTGTTATCTTAATACCATCTATACTCCCATAATCAATAGGTAGGGTGATTGCTCTACCAAGGGCTTCAACCATCATGATAAATAGGAAAGGGGAAAGGGGGTCCGCTTGCCTGATCCCTCAGATTGATGCCTCAAAGTAACCTTCAGGTGAGCCATTTAGAAGGATCAAGAACCTCAGGCTTGATATTCAGTTAAAGATCCAATTCACCCAATGTAAGTTAAACTCGAAGGGCTCTAAGACCTTGCATAGAAATCTCCAATCCACTCTTTCATATGCCTTCTTGATGTCTAGTTTGATCAATATGTTTTGTCTTTTACTATGTTGAATAGAATGAATTGCTTCTTGAGCAATTATTACTCCTTGCAAAATCGACCTTCCTAGCATAAAACCTATTTGTTCATCTAAAATCAAATCTAGAAGGATTAATTTCAACTGGTTTGCAGTTGCCTTTGCCATTATTTTATAAAGAATATTACATCATGCTATTGGCCAAAAATAATCTAACAAATTAGGTTTCTCCTTCTTGGAGATAAGTGTGAGGAACATATTATTTATCTCCCTTAGAACCATGCTTGAAGATCTTGACTTGTAACCACCAATTTATTTCTTACTATATCCTAATATTTTTGAAAAAAATTGGTTGGAAAGCCATCTGGGCCTGAAGCTTTGTGAAGGTATAATTGAAAGGAATTTTTTTTTTATCTCTTCTTCTAATAATTTCTCCATTAACATTTTGTTCTGTGATTCAGTTACTTGCTTAGGAATATTTTGCAAGAGATGGTTTTGAGAGCCCAAATTTGATCCTTCCAAATTATTAAGCAAATTATTGAAGTAAGCCATAGTTTCCTTTCCAATGTCCTTCGAGTTCTCTAAGATGATCCCATCTGTGCTCTTTATTTTTTATAATACAGTTGTTGTTGGGCTTCTAAATTTAGTCACACTGTGAAAATATTTGGAGTTTTTTATCTCCCTCGTTAATCCAAGTCTCCTGACTTTTTCCTCCAATATATTTCTTCTTTGGCCTACACCTCCTCATAGTCCATTAGCAGCTCCTTCTCCTTAATAAAATTCTTATCCATTCCATCTAATATCACCTCTTCATTCAAATATTTTAATTCCTCTTCTACCTTTGTTTTGTTTCAAAAATATTCTTGAAGTGAGTTTTATTCCAAACTTTTAATTGTTGTTTGATCATTTTTAATTTCATAACTATGCCAAACATCTTAGTTCCTTCAAGATTCACTTTAGTCCACCATTGTACAATCAATCTCATGAATTTTTGGTCTTTAAACCAAATATTTTCAATTTTGAAAGGATTCTTATAGGCCTTTTGTCGCCTAAAATTTCTAGCTTGATTGGGTAATGATCAAACCCAAATTGTGGCACAATGCTACCATCTAAAGAGAATGGAAAAGAAACCAAATTTCCTTTGAACAAGTATCTATCCAATTTCTCTATGATATTGTTGAAGCTAAATCTTTTGTTAGTCTAAAAGAAATTCCCATTTTTCATTTGAATCTCTAGCCAGTGATTTTCCCCAGTAGACTCTTCAAAACTATTTGAGATTGATATTTTCTTTTAGCCCCCCAATTCTTATCTCAGGGCTATGAAGAATAGTGTTGAAGTCGCCACCCAAGATAAAAACTCATTTGATGCATTCATGAATAAATTTTCTATTCACTCCCATAACTCTCTTTTCTTTAGGCAACAAGATAGACCATGTACATTTACTATGACGAATGCCAAGTTTGAAGTTAAACTTCTTGCCTTATATGCCTACCAATGGTTGTGAGCTTCAACCAGCTTGATATACACAACCTATGGTTTCTAAAATGTAATTAATCACCTAGAGGCACCTTCAAATTCCAATACTTTTACTTGCCAAAACTTACACTCACTTCTAAACAACTCCACTTTTGTTTTATTCATCTTAGATTCTTGAATCATAAAAATTGTGTCATTGGTGTCTCCAAATAGCGCCTCACCAGGTGCTTCTTATTAAGGGCATTTATGCCCCTAACATTCTAAGATTATATCTTCATTACTCCTTGAGAAGGGTAATTCCCTCCCTAATCTTAATGGCTTGGTAATTTTTACTTGACCTTCTACGTTACCATCTAGCGACCTCTTCTTTGTGTTTGTATTTCTTCCTTTATTTTTCCCTTCACCACAGTCTAGGGATTTTTTTTCCATTCCTACTTGTTTGATACCCATCTTACCTTTTACTTGTGAAATTGATATTATGTTTGGGTCTTCTATTTGGTCTTCTTCAATATTAATCATCTCTCCTATATTTGGTTCACCTTCTTCCTCCATTATCTCCCCTAAAGGTGTAGTATTTTCTTGAGAGTTATTATCTTCTTCCTTGACTAAAAATCCATTCATATGCCTTTGTTCCACTTATGTTAAACCCAGTAACTCACTATCTACTTCCAAATTTTCTTCCAAACCCTCTAATTTTTGCCTTATCTCCCCTTCCTATGGGATATCTAAACCATCATATAGATCCTCCTCATTATGGAGATTTTGAGTCTCCTTGTCTGGAAATTGGTCTTCCTCTATGTCCTTCATTATCTAATGGTTATACCCTTCTTCCATTCCTTAGATTTCATCTTCTAACAATTTACATTCTACCTCTGTTGTTTTCTTTTCCCCTTCACCTAACCTATTTTCTTCCTTCCTTTTGTCATTCATAAATAATTTTAATGGTTTCAACTCTCCTACCAGTTTAGGAGTAAAATCCCATTCCATATTTTGTATCCATCTTCCCTCCTCTGATATATGTTCTACTTCCTCCCATTCATAGAAATTTTGATTTATCTCTACACATATTCTCACATAAGTGTTTTACTCCCCCTGGAGTGAGTATTCATCCAAGATTATGAAGGTTCCTAATGCTTCACCTATCACTCCAATATAGCTTCCCTACTCCAATACTTAGTTGGAAGATTATAAAGGTTAACCCATACTGGCATTTTTCCACCACATGTTTTTTAGGGTCAAAATTTGATTCCCATTCTTTGAAATAGTAACCGATCCCATCCATAATTAGGGTTTTCTTTTCCATTATAGATTGTTTGAGTTACACATAAGAACAAACAACAAATAAAAAATTATTTGGTAAAATATTTATACTTACCTCATCTCCCCAATTTTATGATCACCATCTTTGAAGCTTCTCTCTTGGGCTTCCTCTAGCACACCACTTGGCAAAAAAGGCTTTCCCCTTGAGATAGTTTTTAGTTTGTTGCAACATTTTGGAATGGATTACCATTGTCATATTTTTCTTCCTTCTTTCATTCACCCTAGGGTTTTTGATCTATCAAATATTTTGTAATCAATATTACTTAATAACATATAAGAAACATTGTTTAAGATTCCATATTCAAAATTTAGCATAATTTTAAATTAGGGTTTTGTTTGATCTACATATCTATCAAATTTACCAAAAGTAAACAAGATTTTATCATACAACCATTTCTATATCTATAAAAAAAAAATTGTCAAATGAATAACATTAAAAAAAATATTTCATGTTTGTAAGCGTATCATAACTCCATGTATGAATAGGACACCCCCAACCCTAGTTGGCTAAAACTCAACTTTGATGGTTATGTGAAAGGGAGCCTGAGTCAGGTGGGAGGGGTGGCATCCTAAGGGATCACAAGGGAAAGTTAGTTTTTCTTAAATTGTCAATTTGGGTACCCAATCTTCTAACTTTTTTAAGGTGGAAACTACTTTTCATGGCATCCTACTGAGTAAAAAAAGAGGTCTCAATAAAGTTATTATTGAAGGAGACTTCAAAAATGCCATCATGATGTTGAATGGGTAAGCCACTTCAGGTTGGTCTCTCTGTGATCTCATCGAGGCCTCTCACAAGGATATGATGACCTTTGATTAGTACAAATTAATGCATGTTTTGTGAAGGAAATACTTCCACATATGTGTTGGAAAATTTAGGGCCTTTTTTTATGAACTATTGAAGTTTGGTATGATATGAACTTGCTTTTGAAGCATGTGAGCAGCTCAATCTCTTAGCATATCCCATATAAAAAACTGAAATGAATTTAGCTCAAGTGTGTAAGGATTACATGTACCCCCAATTTGTATAGAGATCTATGATATCTCCCCACTTTTGATTCATTTTAGTAATTTCTATGCCCATCTTGCTTCTTCGTTGTGTGCCAAAAAATTCAAAATCACCATTACTTGGATTCTATTTGCTACTCTCTCATGTCTCTGTCATCTACTATGTGTGGTTATTTAGTTCAATAAGAACCTTCTAAATAACCATGAGTCTTAGAAGAATGACCAACAAGTTTTCTTTATCCTTTAGAAGGGAAATTTTACCTCCTACATTGAGGAGATGAAATGCCATGACCCTATCCTTTCAACTAGTTTGCTAATTCTGCGAAAGATAGATTGTTTTAAGTTAGGGGCCTCTCCTTTTCAAGCACCATTGAGATGATATTTATGACCATTGGTCTTCTTATTGAAGGTGTAAACTTCCCCAGGAATCCTAAGGGGAACTATCAAAAAGACATGGATATTTTCTTGAAAAGGGGTGAGAAGATCAACCATCTATAAAATGGGTTCAACAAAGAGGACCTTTAAGGGGTTTGGAAGAAAATTGTTGAGGTTCTTATGAGGAATGTTACCCTATAATTTAGGTACAAAAAATTTCACTCTTAGTTATTTCCTATATTCAATCACTTTCACCATAATGTGAAAATGAAATTTACTTTTTGGATACATTCCTCACTGGATCAATTGGTTAAATTTGTGCTAAACAAAGGTAAGTCATTGCCTCTCCATCAGGGCTTGGATTTATAGGGAAAATAGAATGAAAGTAGAGATAAAAGTAATTTATTATATAATTTAAATTTCAAAAATTCCTTGGGTTGGGAATTGTGAGTTATGTGTGATTTAATTATCTTGTTTGAATTATGATTTTTGTAAATTTAAATGAATATGCTTATATGTATTTAAATCATGAATTTAAATGATATATGTTATTCAAGAATGAATTTAAATGTGTGTTGATATTTTGGGGAAAATGAAGGGGGTTACAAATTTAAAAATGGAAAATGAGTTTTAGATTCTTTAATATGAAATTGGAAAAAGGGTAAAAAGGAAAAAGGGGGTTTTATTTCATTATGTAATATTCATTTGGGAAGAAAATTTTGAGAGAGAACCCTCCTTTGGGTGAAAAATTAGTTTGTTGATTGGGAGTGCATTCGGTGGTGAAATTCAACGAGGTTAGATTCATCTAATTAGGAATCAATAGGGGATTGTGCTTGTTGATCCTTGCGAGCTCTTGTTGGGTGTGCGTGATGTATTCTTCATTTCAAAATTAGATTGTGTTTGAGGTGTTCTTGTTATAATTAATTTATCCAGTTAATTTTGAATTTTAATATTGGAATAGGACTAGGAGAGTGCACTCCCAATGCATTTCATTTCATGAAATTGCATGCTCAATTTATTGTTTTGTCATTTTTTTTAGAAATTTCAATTGTATGGGGTTATAATGCCCAAATTTTTGGGAAATGTGTGAAACGTGAATTTCATGTGAAAAGTGTGTTGTTGGGTGTATTTATAACAAAAGGGTATCTTTATATTTTTGAATTTTGAAAATTAATTTTTTAAAAAAATTCAATAGTGGATTTGGGAAAAACTTGGTTTTTACCTTGTAAAAATATTAAGATTTTTTTTTTTTTTTCATGGAAATGAATGTTTTTGAATATTTTGAAAAGATGTCACTTCATTAAATATGATAATTGATGTTATGGAAAAATTTCATTGAATTTGGGAAAAGTTGGATTTTTGCATTAGTTTTTGTGCCACTCGTTGGTAAAGTGTGAAGAGCCTATGAATAAGATACTAGAGAGGGTTATGGAAGTGGATCCTAATGTGTCATCAACCCAAAGTGGAAGGTACGCTAATCATGAGTGGGGAGTCATCTAATCAAGTGATAATTAATGAAACACAGGTAATAAATTAACTAAGATAATGGATGTCCCTCTCATTCCTTGAGTGCTAGTATAGACTAAGGATGTTTGGGAAGACATGTTAGCTCAAGGAGCTTGGGTCTTGTAAGATAAATTATCCTAATCTATATTAGAGGAGTACTAGGTTTTGTGGGTGCTATACCTTTGAGCACCATGATGACACTCCCTAACTAGATCTCTAGCACCTTCCCTAGTGTCTTCTATGTGTGTGATCCTCCATTGGTGAGTTGGCACAATGAGGATACTTGTGGTACCTTAGTAGCGATTTATCCCATGTGTTATGCCCTTGGTGAGTTTTCCCAAGGACGATTTCTTGTATGGTATTGGTCACTTGGCCTAATACAGATTGTGATGTGATATTGGTGAGTTTTTCCAATGAGATCTTTTATTTGATTCTATTTATATTTGATACTGTAGAGAAGGGGGATTCGCTACTCATGATTTCTCTTCATTCAGAGAGCCTCATAGGGTGAACTATCCTAAACTAGCTTAAGGAACAACACAAAAGTTCTAGAATCAGAAAGAGCATGTCACGAAGGTTTCCTGGACAAACTGACAAGCTCTTAGCCAAAGGACATCAATGTAGAATATGGACCCCAGAGTGGTGTGTTGGCATCTCAGAGGCATGTCGGTGTATCATACGGTCCAAAGAATGAGAATATCACAGAAAACAACAATGTGACTACTAGTGATCTAATTACTGAGAACTTCAAAGGTACTAGAAAATAACATAATGTAATAAAGTTGAAATAACATGAAATATAAACAATAAAGAGAATAGGAGGTAGAAAGGAAATGCTCACAACCACACAAGTGATGAAGCCTCTAGGAAATAAATGTCTTGAATACCTATATGTGTAATATCTGGAGAAATTATTGGGGCTGTATAGGGGTCTGCCTCAGTCAAGCCCTCATTTTGGTGTTCTCACCTCCACATATAGCCAAATAGATAGAGAGAGTGACAAAAGTAAGCAAATGTGATGTGATAAAAGCAATCCTTGCTCGAGGAGGAGAACCTGTATCACAAAATATGAGTGATAAAAGCAGTCCCCGCTCTAGGAGGAAAACCCATATCACAAAGTGTAGATGCAATAGGTAGGGAATGTATGAAATCCAAAGATGCTCACAAGCACAAGACAAGGGAGATGTAGCTGTAAGGCTTAAGGAATCCAAAGAGGGAGACAAGGATAGCTGCAAGATCCAAGAGTGTTGCAAAGGATGCTATAAGGATGTGAGAGTTCAAGGTAGAGCCCAAGGAACCAAAGCTAGAGAGAAGTTAAAGTGAAGCTATAATGAAGCTAGAGACACAAATGGATTTAACATTTTAGGAGAGAAGAGAGGCAAAAGAAACTTCTTGGGCGGATACAAGGCATCTTGAGCCATTACCACTGACAAAAGCAAATGACGAGTGGAAAACATGCATGAAAATGGTCATTCCAATGTTGAAACATTGTAGGATGCTAACGCGACGCATGGGCATCCGCACGGTGTGCTTGTGTCCAGATACATCACACTACAAAATAATGAGAACAAGAGAAGCACAAGTTCTAATGCAAAGTTGACGCGTGAAGGGTAGTTGTTGAAAAGTGAGCCTTTGAGCATCCCGAGAGGGAAAAAGGATGATGCAAGGGCTAAAATGAGCCTACACAAGATGCTAAGGGAGTGGACACTAAAGTAGATGCAAAGATGTATGTGAAATTGCAAGGGGTGAAATTTTATGCCACTACATTTTGCCCCCACTTTAGCGAGCATATGAATCTACACTAATATGCACGCTAAAGGAAATATACCAAACATAAATAACATCATTATGCCAAAAGTAGAGGAAGTTGATAACTCTTTGAACCATGAAAGCAGTGTGCCCCCAGGTTGAAGACTTGCAAAACCAATGCATTAGACAAGAAAAAATTGCACCAAACAACAATGTTAGTGCACAAAAAACTAAAGTATTTGAGTCAACAAAGTGAAAGAGACCTCGATGGAAAGGGTTGTCTTAGTACTATGTGTTGTCCCCAAACTAAAAACAATAACACATAGAAGAATTCAAAAACAAAGAGAAGAATGTAAGGATCAGTTGCTTTAAGAGAAGAATGCACCCAAAAGACAGGGAAGCAATCAATGTCGAAGAGAGAAAGAGCATATACTTAGGATGAAGAAGATGTAGATCTTCAATCCGATATATACAATTGAGAAGAGAAAGGTTTGATGAGAGAGAAAGAAGGAGGAATAAAAATTCCAAGAGAGACAACTCCATAGGTACTTTCTCCTAAGGAGGTTTGAACAAAAAGGACTTCATAGCTCTGCGAAACTACAAAGTTGCACAAAGTACACCAAAGGCCCTTAGACCAATGATGGACAAATCTCGCAGGATAAAAATGTCTCACAAGCTTGTAAACCTGCAAGGAGGCAACCCCCAAGATCTCTCACATGAAGGAATCCTCGTGAAACAAGTGCCTTATAGGCTCGTAGACCTGCAAGGAGGCATCCCCCAAGATCTCTCACATGAGGGAAACCTAGTGAAGTGGAATCCGTAAAGTCATACTAGAAAGTGGCTTTACAAGTGCACCTGTAAAGTGACATGTTAATTCGTAGATAGAACATGTCAGAAAGCAAAGCGACCACACAGGCAATCAAGCGGACAGTCACACAAACCGTTAATAAATTGGAAGGCTCTTAAAGGGATCCCTTGGGAACCCTTCAAAATAAAAGGGGTCCACTCAAGGGATGCATTGTTTGGAAATTAAGGTCTATTCAGGCTACCCCCAAGCTAGACGCAAAAAATTCATTCAAGAGAAAATCTTTCAAAAGGAGTCCCTTAGGAAACCTTCAAAAGAGGAAAAGGGGTCCACTAGAGGGATGCTTCATTTGAAAGATATAGAAAAGACAGGGGGTCCTTGAAAGCATGTACATCTCCAAAACAAGTTATCACTGTCCCCAACATACAGGGGAGGAGAAGCATGCAAGATACTTATAACATACAAGATAGAGGTAGACCTCGATATCACTTGTCATTTGAAAAAGAGGCAAGTGCATCAACAAATAAATGAGTGATGGCACCTTAATCATGAAGTTGTTTTATTTTATGCTTCAAGGCCTTACATTCACTAGTGGAATGGCCAAGCACTCGATGGTATGCATTGAAAGAATGTTTTTCTTTATCATGTTCATGAGATTTCTTGCGTGTAGGAGAAGGAAGAGTGATTAAGTGAGCTTTTAGAAGCCACAACAAAATATGCTCTTGCTCAAACAAAGAATGAGGAGCAAGAAGCAACCCTTTCTCTTGTGGAGAAAAGTTTGACGACTCACAAGAAGAAGACATGAAGATAGAAGACAAAAGAGGAGGATCTTCATAGAGATAATTGTTCCAGCAATGGGGACCACACTCTTCTATGGGATCACCATCATCCTTCTCGAAAGGACTGCCATCATTAGCCTTGTCAACAAAAGTGTGATCACATTCCTTAGAAGGAGGATTAACACAAAGAACATTACAATTACCTCACGATGCAGAAGAATGATCATCCTTGACAGAGAGTTTGAATGATGTTATCAGAAGGCTTGAGTGGATTGGGTTGACTTTATATTCTCCACTGAAGGAATCTGTAAAGTTTAAGGAACCCCAATCATCACCAAGACATGCATTCTCTTGAGAAGGAGTAGACTTATAATTTCTTGCTTCAGAAGGACCTTCTTCAAGGACATATATCTCAAGAGTATCCTTTGTAGTAGGTATTGTTGGAGTAGTAGACGTCTAAATTTGGACACTTAATTTATCCAAATTCATCCTCTTTCATCTTATTTTCATTAATTAAGTAATACTGCTATTATTTAATTAATATCTTTAATTCTGCCAAATCCCTAAAGTATTTAATCAATAATACATTATCTCTTTAATCCTCCTTTCATTAAGTGAATTAAATAAATATGTTATTTATTTAATCCCCTTTATGTCACATCCTCCATCATTTTTATTTTATCTTAATCCATCTTCTAATCTCATCATTAAGGTGTGCACATGCCTAATCCTTGATTAGGATGTGTCACATCCTCCAACTTTTGCAAGTTGGCCTCTAATCTCTCTTAGCCACCTAACCTTCCTCTAACCCCTCATCAAATTGTCTAATCACCCCCTTTAGTCAACTCTTCCCATCCCCCAAGGATTTTTTAATTCCTTTTGTCTTCCCAAAGTCCTTTGAAGAATTTTTAATTCCACTCTCATCTTTCAAGGAATATTAAATTCCTTTTCTCTTCCCCATGTCCTTTATGACATGTGTCCTTAGTCAACCCTATTAAAGGCCTTCCCCTTTTGGACAAGGCATCTCCCTTCCCTATGTGAATTTTTAATTCACCTTTTAATCCCCCAAGGCATCCAAAAGGAATTTTTAATTCCTTCACTTCTCCCCACATGTCCTTCACTTATTCTTTATTCTTTCCCATCTCCCCATGAGAATATTTGAGGAATTTTTAATTTCTCACATGTCCTCTCACCCACATAGGGAAGAGGACCTCCTTTATGAGGAGATCTTGTCCAATCCCAAGGTACTTTGTACCCCCCTCCATGTCATGTCCTAGCCTTCCACTTCATATCCACTTCACCTTTTAGGGCTATATCACATGCCACATGTCAAGATGTGAGGGCTTGTGAGTTCTCAACTCACCTTAGCCCTACATCTTGATATTTGGTGGCTCAATCCTGGCCATCCATCTCTTCTAGGAATTTTCAAAATTCTTATAAATACCCCCTCTTTTCTCTCATTTTGGGGGAGATCATTTTGCTAGCCAAACTCTTACAATTTTATTTCTCAACCTACACTTGTCCATTTTCATGTTTTCATCCATTTGCACTCATCCTCACATCATCATTTAGCTTGCATCTTGTGCCATCCAAGGAGCATACACATCAAATATCGAAGGGCCAACCAAAGGATCGATTCAAGACAAGGTATAAGGTTCCATTTGTTGCTTTTATCTTGTGTTGATTCCAACTTAGGCTAATCTTGAGGTGTAGGTTGTTTTGGTGTTTATTTGCACTCTTTTACTTGCTACTCGTTTTCTAACACTCACATTCGACCTATTACAGGAGTAAACATTGACACATTGGAAGATACTAAAGGAATAAGAGTAGGCACAACCAAAACCTAACCAACAACGTCCATTTTACATAAGTGCATAGCTTCAAGGTCAGCCTTGACTATTACTACTTGATTATTGCAAATAAACTTAATAGATTTATGCAAGGTTTACGAGATTGCACCCATGGGGTGAATCCACAGTCTGCCAAGAATAAGGTTATATGGTAATTTTTTTGACATAACATATACAAGGGTGGGTATGGTAACAGGTCCAAGTTGCAAAGGTAATATTATTATGCGTAGGGCTTGTCGATTGACATTATCGAACCCATGAATGTCAATAGAAGAAGCATTAAGAGAAGATGAATCAATATTAATTTTATGTAATAAATCAATGCTACATACATTGAGCGCTAAACCAAAGTCAATGAGAGTACATCTAATACCGATTTTATTAATGTTAACTATAATCATTAGAGGGTCCACTTGCTTTTGTACTTCTGGAGATGGGAGTTCCTACAAATAGAGCATAATATTTGACAAATATGCACAAATATGAGCTATCAACGCATCGACATCTGTCGGTCTAGCAGAAGAAGACAAGAGGATCTTTTGCAAGGCTTCTTGAAGCATATCTTGATAAATCATAGTAGATTGAAGCAAGTCCCACAGTGAGATCTTGGCTGGAGTAACGTGAATTTGCTTGACAAGATCATAATCACTAGGTGCTTTAGTCATAGGTTTAGGAGCTTGAAGGAGGCTTGGTTGTTTATTCATTCTATTTTTATTAGTATGGGCTACTGCTCTATAAGAGGGAACCATAAAAAGATCATGAGAGTCACTATCAAATGGAACACCATTAATAGAACAAACCCTTTTAGGAGAAGGACTCGCTGGAGTTAGGTAAATGACCGGTATCTTAGGCTTTCAAG
This sequence comes from Sequoia sempervirens, assembly GCA_007258455.2. Lineage (NCBI taxonomy): Eukaryota > Viridiplantae > Streptophyta > Pinopsida > Cupressales > Cupressaceae > Sequoia > Sequoia sempervirens. The sequence goes on from VDFB02086081.1 coordinate 356,923,198, forward strand.
GGGCAGTAGAGACATAGATTACATTTACAGAATCATCACAACTAGTGGAATAATTATTTGAAGACATATTCTCAACATTGACATGGAGAGGATTAGATGTGGAAGGAGGTTCATCATTCACTAATGCATCATCTATAGAAGAGAGTGCATTGGAATGGAGAAGATATTCATCATTCATGAATGCATTGTCTTGAAAAGAGAGTGCATTGGAATGAAGAGAGGGTAGAGTAACATTAGGAAAAGTATCAATGATTTTATCTTCTTGCAACAACATATCCTCTAACGTAAGAGGAATTTCATGAGAAGGATCAAAGATACCGAGTGGCATGCGCAAAGCCAAGTCACTATCACATGCATGAAATGAAACATCATTAATGCTTTGAATAAAATAAAATACTAAGCTAATAAAAGAAGATATGAAATTCATTTTGGTGATAGAACTAAGAAAAATAAAAAAATCTAGATTTTTGGGGTATTTCTAGGTTCTAGTAATTCCCATTTTCAAAGGTCTTCAAAGCAAAATTTGGGGTTGAAACTTGTATCAATCCCTAAAATTTGATTGCCAAAGGCATCGTATTTTAGGAATTGAACTATTCCTCTTGGAGATCTTTCCAACGATGTAAATGGTTTTGAATTTCAAGCACCGAGTCAAAAATTATGATCACACCAAGTTGGGGTAAATAAAATCATAGTTTCTAAAAAAAACACCCTCTATACGTTAGGTTCACCAAAATGTAGAGAAGGTGGATTCACTACTCACAAGTTCTCTTCATTTAGAGAGCCTAATGGGGAGAACTACCCTAAACTACCTCAAGGAACAATGTGAAAGTCCTAGAATGAGCATGTCACAAAGGTTTCTTGGACAAACTGACAAGCTCTCGGCCAAAGGACGTTAGTGCAGAATATAAACGCCAGCATGCTCGACATGCTAGCGTCTCGTATGGACCAGAGAACAAGAATATCACATAAAACAACAATGTGACTACTAGTGATCTAATTACTGAGAACTTCAAAGGTACTAGAAAAAAATAAAATGTGATAAAGCTGAAATAAAATGAAATAGAAATGATAAAGAGAATAGGAGGTAGAAAGGAAATGCTCACAACCATGCAAGTGATGAAGCCTCTAGCAAATGAATGTCTTCAATACCTGCATGTGTAATGTCTTGAGAAATTGTTGGGGCTGTATAGGGGTTTGCCTCAGTCAAAGCCATGTTTTGGTGTTCCCACCTCCACGAGCAGCCAAATAAATAGAGTGAGAAAAGTAAGCAAATATGATGTGATAAAAGCAATCCCCACTTGAGGAGAACCCGTATCACAAAATATGAGTGATAAAAGCAGTCCTCACTTGAGGAGGAAAACTCGTATCACGAAGTGTAGATGTAATAGGTAGGGAATGTGTGAAATCCCAAGATGCTTGCAAACACAAGACAAGGGAGATGTAGCTACAAGGCTTAAGGAAGCCAAAGAGGGAGACAAGGATAGCTGCAAGAGCCAAGAGTGTTGCAAAGGATGCTATAAGGATGTAAGAGTTGAAGGTGAACCTAAGGAGCCAAAGCTGGAGAGAAGTTAAAGTGAAGATAGAATAAAGTTAGAGACACAAATGAATTGAAAAGATAATATTTTAGGAGGGAGGAGAGGCAAAAAGAAACTTCTCAGGTGGTTACAAGGCATCTCGAGCCGTTACAACCGACAAAGCATATGACAAGTGGCAAACATGCATGAAAATGGTCATTTGAATGTTGAAACGTCATAGGATGCTAGTGTGATGCGCTAGTGTCTGAATACATCACACTACAAAATGATGAGAATGGGAGAAGCACAAGTTCCAATGCAAAGCTAACATGTGAAGTAGTTGCTGAAAAGTGAGCCTTTAAGCATCTTGAGAGGGAAAAGGTTGATGCAAGGGCTAAAATAAGCCTACACAAGATGTTAAGGAAGTGGAATCTAAAGCGGATGCAAAGATGTATGTGAAATTGCAAGGGATTTTACACCATTACAAATGCATCTTGTGTTTGGATGAGAATTTATACGATGTGTTTATGGAGTGCTCTCCTCGTGTGTTTGGCATGAGTGTTGTGCTTGTGGCCCATGTGAACAGTGGGAGTGGATTGTTTGATTCCACAAGGTCAGGTGGTGTGGTAATCACCATTGGGGATGAAATTTTTGAGGATCGAACTTGAGTTTAGTACCATGTTGTAATAAGTTTAATTTATGCTATTTAGTACTTCATTTAAATGTAAAATGTATATGTAAAGGATATTTGAGTCCTATTGATATAATTTGTAATATTTGATATGGAAAAAGTGTATTGGTTTAATTATGTGCCTCAGTGTTGGTATCGAGCATGATTGATTGATTTCCTTCCTAATTTTACTATGAAAATGATAAAAATAACTTATGAACATTTAAATTGGTGTTTAAAAAGAATTTAGATGCTTTCTTTCATAGTTGTGTGGTCTAGTATTGTACTTAGGCAACCCTATTTCACCCAAAACTAATAGGTTGAGTGTTTAAAAATTATCTTAAGTCTACTTGGGTGGCTTGGTTCTCAATGGGATGGTCTGGTAGCATAGTGGGGCACCCTGGTAATCAATGGGGCAACCTAGTTTATAGGGTAAAAAAATCAAAATTCTATCTAACACTATCAGGGTAGCCTAGTTCTCCATACAAAAGCTAGAATGTTAATCCTCTTAACCATGGTTAGCTAGTGGTTTTCTAAGCATAGTACCACTAATTAATAAATTTTATGCCTTGTATTTTTCCTGTTTTGATTGTTTTGGTCGTCAAAACCCTTCAAAAATCTATTCAAGTTTCTTTGTTTCAGGACTTGATCCTTCTTCCTTGTTTTGAGACCTCGTATGCTGAAACCATATAAATGAAAGTTGTTCCTTATGGTACCAATAATGTAGTGGTGTTGTGTGCATGCTATTATGTGTTTGCATTGAGAACTTGTGGCTTCTCTTTCCTCGTTTTGCTTGCCTTCTTTTGAATTTGCCCAGTTGTCAAACCTAGATTAGGGAGATTGTGCACCAAGTCTTGTGAAGTTGTGGGAAGATTGTAATCCTTCGTGGTTGACCTTGTTTGTATCCTCCACAATCCTCATAGGTCATGGGGTGTTGTGGAGTAGTTATTCCTCTTGTGTGTAAGTTATGGGAAGGTTGTAATCCTTCGTGGTTGACCTTATTTGTATCCTCCACAATCCTCATAGGTCATGGGGTGTTGTGGAGTAGTTATTCCTCTTGTGTGTTGTTGCATTGTAATGAGATGCCTTGGGAAGCGTGATGTTGTTTGGAAGTGACTCATCATCATTCCTTTTTGTGGTGAGTTGTGCCTCTTGGTTAGACAAAATCTTAGGAAGGTTTTCCTTTGTGTTTAGAGTTGTTTAGTGTGTTTGGATGTGTATTGGAGGTTGATGATTCTCTCATCCTATATTGGTGTGGTGTTGTGAGAGAACACAATCATGGTTTATTAACCTATCATCATATAGGTGTTGTCCCCTCTCTCTCACTCTAGTATGATTAGTGTGGTGGATTTATCCCATGAGTGGTTAGTCTTTTGCTATTGCCACAATTCTTATGCAATGGTGAGGTTCCTTTTTGTCTCTAGCATTGTATCGTTGTGAAACTTGTGTGCACACTATTGTGCAAGTGTGACATGTCATTGTTGCAGTATTGATGTTGTTGTCCTTATTTAAAAATAAATTGTTCTGCCAAGTTTTCTTTTGAGCTTGTTAGCTTGGGGCATTATAGAAGGGCCAAAATAAGTAACCCCACTTGCACCATATGTAAACCCTAAGCACCCTAAAATAATCAAATTTGAATAAAAAATAATAAAATACAAGTGTAAACTAGTTCTAACCTAGATATCAACCTAAAGTAATAAGAAAAATCAAATTTAGTGAGCAATTTCAAAAGGAATTAACATGAGTTAAAATAAGGATCTTTCCTTAATTCTCATACTTATGAGACCTCAAGAGCCTGAACACATGCCATAAGATCAATATCCTTGGTGATATAACTCCATAAACTATTCATTTGCATGATTCTATCATCATTGGAATGTTTTCCCTTCTCTCCCTTCTCTTCTCCCCCCTCCACTCTTTATCACTGCAAGTGAATATGACCTTATGTTTGTCCACCTTTTTCTTTTCAAGTAGGTTTTAGTTTTGTTTCATGTTTTCCCTATCATTTATATAGACTAGAGTGAATCAATATAGGTATACATTGAACCATATGATAATGGTACATCATCTCATTGTTGTTTTCCACTAAAATCGAGCTAATCATTTATCAAAATGCACTTAATTTGGTTCATTTTTTTTGTAGGTTCTTCATGAAAATCAAGGCACACAACAAAGGTAGTATTTATTTGAATTCGTGTTGATGGTATATTCTTTTGTTGTCTCTTTAGTGTTTCTCTTTTCATTGTCATAATATATGTGATTAATATAGATCCATATGCGAGACAACAAAAAAAGACCTAAGTACAAGTAAGTGTAGGTCCCACATGCTTATTTTTTGAAAAAAAACACCCATCTTCTAGTGTAGTCTTCCACACTCAAGAGGGAAATATACAAGAACTTGAAATTACATGGGTCAACATACACATTTTATGATGATTTGATAGTGTGGTGTGTTCATTTCTCCTCACAGCCTTTTCCATTTTCATGGAAATCCTTCCTTCAAGTGTCCTTCACCCTTGTTTTCCACCATCCCATTTTGCTTATCCTTTTTATTTTTATTTTTAAAGTCATTGATCCTTGCTTGAAGTTGTAGGGGCACTTGGGAGACCTTATGGTTACTTAAGTGATTTTCCTTGATAAGAGGGGTGACCTTATCCTAAGTTGGCATATGTATGATTCATTTAGATTTATTTAGTTTTTCCATTTTCCCTTTTGACCTTTATATTTTTTAGTCAAGGATAGCTTAATTTCTTTCTTGTTTTAAATATGATCTTTCATTTCATTATTAGTTAGAATTTTCTTCCCATTCCCTCTTATTTGTACCTATATAAATCCCATTTCTCTCATTCACATGGGAGAGAGAATTCATAGATAATATAAGAATATAAGAAAATTCTTGATTGCAAAAGGTTTGAAGTGATTTTGAAGAAGCTATTCTCTCCATAAGGGTTGATAGGCTTCCTCTTCAATTATTTTTTATGCAACATGTCTTTGCTACAAAGTTACAAGATTTTGAAGAAACTACTTTCTCCATAAGGGTTGATAAGCTTCCTCTACAAGTATTATTTATGCAACATGTCTTTGTTATGAACTTAGAACATTTCGAGGAAGCTTTGTGGTCACTTGATTTATAAAATCATAGGTCTAGCTAGTTAAATGTTCTTTTTGTTAGTTATGTGAAATATAAAACATGCTTTTTCAATTTCACTTTTGTTAAAAAAGAATAGAACGTTGTCTTTAGAGATTTACCTACTATTTTGGAATACATTTTAAGTTAGAAAGAAGCCTTATTTAGAGTAGGATGTCATAATAACATGATAGTAGATTATGTCAAACATGTCATCTTAACAATATATGGAAAATCAAATGTTTAGTGATGTGTTCTAGCCCTAACTTTTACTTAGAACCATTATTCTAAGGCTCTACTTTTGATGTCTTTTTTTAGATTATATCCATTTTTATAGTTAAGGGTGTGTTGAAGAAGAATTTGAAGGTTGAATATCAACTCCAACAAATCATATTGCACATTTCATAGCTTTAAAACAAGAATATATTATGGCCAACACAAAAATAAAGAATTATGCCTCACATGTGATTAAATGTTTGTGTTAATTTGGTTAACTTGAGATTTCAAAATTTATTCTTCTTTTTCACAATGACCTATTTTCCTAGGAAACTTGTGTTGTTTATGGGTTGTTATGAATTGGCTGGTGTTAGCAATGCTTTGGCCTTGTGGTTGTTTTAGGAATTACTTGTCTTTTCTCTTTTGGTGCCCTGAGATGTGTTTGGATTTGTTGGGAGATGAATATTTACACACAATAAGATAATTTTTGATGCAAGGGATGAATTTTATATGATGTACTTTTGGTTAAACTACTTCAATGCTTGCATGACATAATCAAATGTTTTACAACATAGTGTTTCAACATGGTGAAGCTTCTCACTTAAGTGAACTTTTATAGTCATAACATTGTTCAAAGTTTCATAAAGCTAATAATGATCATTGACACACTATTATCAAGAATAATCTTGTACTTGAAATTGCTATAATTTATATGCAACAATAATTACTACATAAACTAATCCTATTATACCTTTCAAGAGTGTAGATATAAAAATCCTTTTTGGGGAAAATTCAATTTAAGATTTAGTATAGGAGTGGGCTTCCCCTTATGCAATGTTGATGGTCTTAATACTTCTTATATGGTTTATAATTCAATTTTTATGGTGGTAATTGGTCAAATAAACAAACATTGTTTCTCACATTTGTGATTTCTTTTGTCTACCTCTATGGGTTTTTAATTATGTTGGTTGATTTTATTGCTGCCATGATGTTGTGTTTGGTAATATTGCCTATTATCTATCTCTATTTCTTGATTTTTTGGTTTCTACGGTGTTGTGTTTGGTGATCTTGCCTATTGGCTATCTACATTTCTTGTTTTTGTAGTCACCTAAGTTGTTCTCATAGTGATGGTTGATTTTTTTTTGTTTGCTTTAGTTTCAGGGCTTGTACCTTTCTACAACTTTTATTTTGGTGGTTACTAATTATGTTGTAATCCACTTTATTTAATAATGAATCTCAAATCCACTCCAAATTTAGGTCAATACATGTCAAAACATGTCATTATAAGTATATTGACGAAGGTGGAGATTTATTCCCATTAATTTTAGAAAACTTTTGACATTTATTTTAATTCCCACATGCATGCTCACAAAGTCTTGTCCTTGAATTTATTAAGTCCACTCAATATCCTATTTAATATTCTCATTTATTTACCTTCAAAAGAATATATATAACTTTCATCTCAAATTCTCTTAAATTTTTTAATTATATTTGTCACAACAATGATATAATAAGTATATTGATGAATAAATTCTCTTATATTATATTTGTCACAACAATAATATAATAAATACATTGATGAAGGTGAAATTTTTGTCATTTTCTTTGACTAATTTAAAAAAATATTTAATATTTACTTTACTTACCATGTGCATCCTCACATAATCTTGTCCTTAATTTATTAACTCGACAAAACTTCTTATTCAATATTTTCATTAGTTTATGTCTCCAAAAGCTAATATATATACTTGTACTTTCATTCTAGCTTCTCTTATATTTTTTATTTGTATTTATTAAAAACCCCACTTCAACTTCATTTCCTATGTACTAATTTATTTTTTAAATAAATGCACACTTTTATTACTTTTATCTAAATTTTCCTCAAAATTTAAGCATTTTAATAATTATAATTTATTAAAATAATTTTATACCTAAATTAATATCCAAACATGTTAATGGGCCTTTGGTTTGTTGATGAAGTTGAACGGTGTTATGAATGAGCCCACTAGAGATTAATTTTATTGAGTACAAGGCCCATGACATCATAAGGGATGATGAGGTTGGGATTGTGTTTTGAGTGACTTTGGTAGAATTGATACCTCTTAGTTTTTTGTTTTTTAGTCAAAAAGGTATTAGCATAAGTTTGTACTCCCATATCCAAATAAAAAAATGATCTTGTGGGTGATATAAAACCCTCCAACAAAATATAAAATGTCCTAGTATTTATCCTTATATATGAATGTGTTGGTGCAATGATTGCTCTAAATGATTAACTGAACATGTTCTAATAATGTGATGTCATTATCATGTGATGCGTTTATATGGTCTTGAACATGTTCTAATAATGTGATGTCATTATCATGTGATGTGTTTATATGGTCTAGAATTTGAATATTTTGCATGTGAGTTGATTGATGGTAGCTAGAATAAGTTGAGTTAATTGGGGGGCCACAATAAATTTGAATTTGCAAGTGGGATGGTTAATGCTATTCAAGCAATTTTAAACTAGGCAAATAAATACTAATTTGAGAATTGAAATGATTTTTTTTAGAGGAAAGATGGTACTTTTGAGTGAAATAAAATCTTGGTCACCAAGTACGCTAAATCAAACAAAATAATATGCAAATACTATGTACTTAAGATCTCTATAAGGAAGACACCAAACAAAGGAAGACAAAGTGCATGCACTTTTCGCATCTAAACTTATCAATCATACTAAATAAATATTAATTAAAACTATGTATGCATGTGTGGATACAATGTCTACTCTAGATGCTTGATTGTACGTGTTCTAATGATGTGATGTCATGATCACGTGGTGTGTTTAGATGGTCTTATTTTGCATGTGAATTGACTAGTAACAACTAGATTAAGTTGAATTAATTGGGACCATAATAAATATGAATTTACAAGTGAGATGATTAATACTATTCAACACTTAATTTATGTAAAAAGAAAACCATTCAATAAAAAATTGAAATTATTTTGTATAAAATTTATATAAAGATGATATTTTTGAGTGATAAATACGTTAAATCACAAACATATGTTAAAACTATGTACTTAAAATCTCCACATTAAATCAAACATAATCATATCGTCATGTAAAATGACATAAAACAAAGGAAAAATCTCTATGCACGGCACTTAAAATCTCCACATAAAATGACATAAAACTAAAGAAAAAACTAATAGATTTTCAAGTACATATTATGAATTCATTTAACATTTTAAATGGCCTTCCGTAATCCCACCAAATATTTAATACAATGATTGGATCTTCGTCCTCTAGCGTTATATTCGCTGTCACATTTCGTAATTTTTCTTTAAACAAATTTTTAAGGGTGATTACTGTGAAGACACAATCTTTCTTGGATTGTTCCAACTCTAGTCGTGACGCTTACCTCTCCCTCCAATCTATCTTGTCCCCCCATATAATTTTGAATTTTTTAATCCCCATACTTTGTATTGGGAAGCATTGAACTCAATCCCTGATATTCAAGAATAAAGAACGGATGATGAACTTAATGCCCCCACTAGGCTACCCTAATTTCAAACGGATGATGAACTTAATGCCCCCACTAGGCTACCCTAATTTCAATTATAAAGAATAGATCTTGTACTCACTGTACTCAGTCCCTCCACCCATGTACCCTGTTTTCAAGACTAACCAAAGAATGAAAACTATTTCCGAGACAAAAAACTACGTAAAATCCCTTTTGGAAATGACCCCAAATTAAGCCAGCTCGTAGATTCCAAAATCTTTGGGAAACGGGCAGTTGGAGCCTTCCCTTCCATGTGTACGTTTGGACTCATTATACTCAGAATATTCCTTGAATCATTACGTACCTTGTTAACGTAATTCTTTTCTAACACACCGTAATGAATATCCCGTTTTGCCAAACAGCGGGTCAACCCGCCAAAATCTCTACGCCTCGGAAAAAGCGAAAAAAATAGTAATTTATTTATTCTTGCTTCAGCTCCGCCTAAACATATGTACGACTCAATGAATTTCACGTTTTAGGTTTAATTTCTGAGATTGAGCTTAAATTTCATTAAATTATTGTTTCTTTCTGCTTAATCAGCGGCGACGGTCGTCGTTCCAACGTCTCATTCTTCTTTTTAACCACGGATTTATCGCGCCTGCTAGTTTGTCAGACCTACCGCTATTTTAAAGTTTGGTCAATTCTATTTTTCCTCTACACCCGCTATTTTATCGGAGGAGCCGTGAGAAGTTATATTTTGTTTTTTCTGAAATTTCATCGCTATGTAACCTCAGTTTTCTCTAAATTTACCGTCGCCCTTTTCTTTGTCCGATCAGATTTCAGCCATTTTTAGTCACCGATTTCTTTAAACTTGCAGAGACCGCAACTGCAGTGTTTTTAGCTTCTAAATATAGAGAGCTCTTGGGAACAGTCACGATTTAACCAGATGATTTTAGGTTTCAGCTCTGTACGCATGGGAGCATCGTAAAGCCTACTGCTTGCCGGTTGCCGTCAGTTTCTAATTAGAATTTCATCTGTCTGATATTTCAGCGGTCTGTAGCTTCCGATTGCTGTAATCTTAAAGAGAGTTTCTGGCTTCAGCTCCTTTGTAGAACAACTTGTGTTTTTCGGCCGCCGCTGAGTGTTTCTGCTCATCTGCACCAGAGTTTGCATCGAATTTAGATCGAGAAATAGTGTCGTGGATGAAATGCTGAAGAAGTGAAAATGATGGCAGAGCCGTGCAAATGTTAGAAGAAAATAAAATTTCTATAGAAAAGGATATTCGGCTAATGTATGTAGCGGAGTGGAGCTAACAGGAGCTGAATATTTACGTGTACGTTTTCTTAATTCTGTGGTTTTGTTAACTGGGGCTCAGAACCTGAGAAAAACATCTGGATAAGAGAAGACTATGTACTTGCCGAACCATGCGATGATGGAGTCTGCCAACTGCGGGATAAATTTATGCGAGTGGCATCCACTGTTATAACGACCGTCCCCTCAGAGCTGGAGGAGCCCACCGTTGGAACGCTTTCTTCTTTTTTGGTAAGACATTTTCTAGGGTTTGAATGCTTGAAATCAGGGGAAAATGCTTGATTTTGTGAAAAGAACAGAAGCAATGGAAATCTAACTGCTAGAGCTTAGAATTTTAGGGTTTGAATGTTTGAATATAGTGAAAAATATTTAATTTTTATGAGAGAAATATAAATCTTACTGCTTTAATTTCATTTGTAGAGGAAGCAATGGTTAAGTAATTAGTAGTAAATGAATGAAATATTTTATTAAGAGCAGAAATTTAAAGCTTTACAGCTTGTTATCAAAATCTTACTGCTTCCCCAGAGGAAGCCGTGGTTAAGGAATTTGTAGTGAATGAATGAAAGATTTTAATAAGAGTTGAAATGGAAATCATTTCAGTGTGTTATCCAAATCTTACTGCTTTAAGTTCTTTCCTAGAGCAACCGTGGTAAAAGAATTTGTAATGAATGGATGAAAGATTTTAATCAGAGAAGAATTTAAATATTAACAGTTACAGTTTTAAGTTCTTTATTGGAGGAAGCTTAGTCAAGAAATTTCAAACTTGTATTGAATGAATGAAAGATTTTTATAAAGATTGGATATTGAAATCCTTACAGCTTGCTATCAAAATCTTACTGCTTTAGGTTCTCTCCTTTAGGAAGTTATGGTCAAGGAATTTGTCATGAAAGACATTAATAAGAGCAGAAATCAATTCGTTACAACTTGTCAAAATTTTACTACTTTAAGTTCTTTCCTGGAGGAAGTTGTGGTAATGGATTTTGTAATGAAGGAATGAAGGATTTTAACATAGCAGAAATAAATTTTTGTGCAGCTTGTTACTAAAATTTGACTGTCTTGAGTTCTGCCATAGACGAAGTTGTGGTTAAAGGAATTTGTAATGATTCATAGATGAATGGAAGATTCTAAACAGAGCAGAAGTCAATTTATTTTACAGCTAGTTAATAAAAGCTTACTGCTTTAAGGTTTCTCCTAGAGGAAGCTGTGGTCAAGGATTTTTTAATGAAAGAACGAAAGATTTCAATTAGAGCAGAAATTAAGATCTCGACAGCTAGTTATACTGCTTTAAATTCTTTAAGAGAGGAAGGCATGGCTGAGGAATTTGTGTATAATGTTTCGTGCACAAACAACTACTATTTAAAATAAGGACTGCCAGATTAGATAAACTTGGAATATTGCCATTTCTTTTTTGAGATTGGTTCTTCTGCAATGAATCATAATAAACATTCTTCCCGTTTTGGCTAAGTTCATTTTTTCAAAATTTCAAACAAGTCAGTCAAAGTATTGAGCTTTTAGAGATCATATCACATGGCATTCAAGTGGAACTTCTAAAACTAGTTACTACAATGCTGAGCAGAAATTATTCATCTTGCAGGAACTTGAAAACCATGCTAGATATTGAGAATTTAATCTATAGCATTTTGTCTTTTTAAAGTTGTATTCATGATTGCAACTTGCAAATTGCACTAGATATTTAGCAATTTGACTTCTTTAGCATTTTATTTTGTTCAATCCTATTCTCTTTTTTGGAGGGTTAAACTGTGGCGAAGTTTGTTTCTTTTTCATTTTGACCCGTCCAATTAGTTTTCAATTTTTTTCTTTTAGCAGTACTTGTACATCAATCTGCTTTGTTCCTTGCATATAACTATTCATGTTTTGTTCCTAGGGTATAATTTTGCCATACATACTCCAATCTTTTAAAACACTGACATTTCTGGTTCGCAGGTCTTAACTTTGTCATACGGAATCTCCATATTTAAAAATTTGAAACTCTGCATTTTTCAGTTGAGTTGAGTATTTAGCTTAAAAGACTTGTAAAACAATACGGAGCTAGCAAATCGAGCCTTTTTAACAAAAGACCTGCAAAATTATTGTAGGAGGGATTGAGCAGAACTGCACGGTCTTAATGAACAGCTGGGACTTTCAAAGAAAATATCTTAGAGAATTTATGTGCCTGGCTGCAAGTTCATTGTACCTAAGTTTCTGAAAGGCTGTAATGATGTATGGAAAAGATGGAGCTGAAAGCTCAGGGATTCGGCTATCAGAGCTAGAGGAGGAAGCTATGGACTGCTGCAGCTGCTTTGGATTTCTTAGAAAGGTGAAAAAGGAGCCGGATGTGGATGACAATTATTTCGGCAAGCATATGTCGCAGGAATATTTGCTCAATTATACTTCAGACAGATCCTCGTCAAAGAGCTGGGTGAAAAATGATTTTTCAACAAATGGAATGCAGCAGCGTTTGAGGGGATCGAAGTCAATGCCAGCTGGTTTTGATGGAATTTACTGCCGGGAGACTCCTGTCAAGGAAACTTATACAGTTGTTCGAACTGAGGTACGTCTTTGTATTTTTGTATACATTGGTTGCTTCCAGAGTGCATCATTGTGTAATATCATATTTGGAGAATTCACAGCATGTAGTGAATCAATCTTTATGACCCAGGAGCTGGGAATCCTGCTTTCAGTTGTTAATTTTCTTAGCATTGACATTTAATGTCTAGTGGAATGGTAAATGCAGCGTTTTTTTCAGAATGCACTGGATTAATAGAATTATGGATGCTTTATTTTGTGCAATTTTTTAAGTTTAGTTGAATGGCAAGCACAGCCATATATCAAACAAATGTTGGATTTTCAGAATTATGAAAGGGATGCTTTAATTTGCGCATTTTTCTGTTGGAAGGGCATTCTTTTGCAGTTCTCTTTTGTGGAAGGAATGCTTTAAGTGCATTTTACTGTTACGAGTTTAATATTTATAGTGGTCTGCATTTTAAGTCTAGTTGAAGGATAAGTGCAGCTGTTTTCAGCCTTTAATGGATTTTTATAATAATGAAATAAATGCCTTATTTGATACATTTCCTTTTTCAGTTGAAGGATCTGCATTTTAAGTTTAAGGGAGGGGTAGAGTCTAGACACTGCATATTTTCAATGTACGTTGAATTTCTAGAATTATGAAAGGAAGGCTTTTGTTTGTGCATTTTTTCTATCTAACACATTTAGCTTTTAGTCAGGCTGCATTTTAAGTCTAATGAAAGAATATCAGCCATATTTTAAAGGCATGTTGAAGTTTTAGAATTGTGAAATTAATGATTTACTTTCTTTTTTTTTTTGAGCAAAAGGATTTATATTTTACAAAGGCATATTTTAAATCTAGTGGAAGGATTTAGTACAGCAATATTTTCAACACACAATGAATATCTAGAATTATAGAAGAAATGCTTTAAGTTTTGTATTTTTTCAGTTGTAAGATGTATATTCTATTTTTATAATCATTGAAGGAATGCTTTACTTTTTGCATTTTCTCAGTCATGGCATGCTTGTTCGAGTTTTTTATTTATTAAGATTAAATGGAAAGCTTTAATTTGTTTTTCTTATGCACATTTTTCTCCATTGAAGGATTTGCATTTTTGGTAATCTGCAATTTAAATCTAGTGGAAGACTAAGTGCAACCATATTTTCTACAAACAACTGACTTAAAAAAACATGTCCTATGTCTGAGAGGATGCTTTAATTTGTTTGTCTTCTCAGTTAACGGATTTACATTTTAGTTATCTGCATTTTAAATGCAGCTATTTTCCCAATGTACATTGATTTGCAAATTTGTGTATCATTAAACTTTTTAGAGGAAATTGTGCTTGTGAAAGGAATTCTTTTAGTTTGTGCATTTCTTTTCTGGTAAAAGTGTTTGCATTTAAATTCTAGTGGAAGGATGAATGGAGCTATATTTTCAATGAATGTTGGATTTATCAGAATTATGAAAAAAATTTAAAATGCTTTAACTTGTGCTCTTTTCTCAGTTAAAGGATTTGCATTTAAAGTCATATGTTTAATGAGTCTAGTGGAAGGATTACTGCAATCATATTTACAATGTATGCGGGATTTCAAATGTAATTGTGCTTATGAAAATATAATTTAACTTGTATGTGTTCTCAGTTAATGATTTACACTTCAGTATTCTTCATTTTAATTGTGTTGAGAGGTGTTCTGCAGTGGCATCAAGGCACAAAGTGTCATGTTGTGACCTTGTAAATAAAAATCAAAACATAGCTGACGTATTTAAAAAAAAAAGCCTAAAACTAAAATAACTGTTAGTTAAATAAAATAAAATAATTCTTAAATAGTTCTTAAGTAAAGTAAAATAACTCTTAAGTAAATAAAATAAAGTGAAATAACTCTTCAGTAAATAAAAATAGCTCTTCAAATAAAACTAAAGTAAACAATTTGAATAAAATAAAACAATTCTTAAATAGTTCTAGAGCAAAATAATATAACTCTTAAATAGATAAAGTAACTCAAGACTGATATCTCTTGGCGTTTTTTAAATAGATGTATTTAAGATATCTATACTAGTTATAGACTATAGTCATATTTGCAATGATGATTTGCAATCTACAATGTTCATTTTTCAAGTCCCACTTCTATAAGAATAATTATTTTTATTAAAATGGAATCCTTTTGAGGTCTACTAGGTTGTAACTTTATTACTTTTCTTTTTGTCTTTGATTATGTTGACTACATTTTGTAGAAAATGTCCATTTTGTTACAGGTTATTGCATGTATCATATTCCATGTTGGCTTTATTAATTTAACATTTGAAGAAATCATATTATTTTCACCGTTCATTTAATTACCCTCCTTTGGAGTTGCAATATTTCCCTGATCTTATTTTAGTGAGTATAGGATCCTTTATCAGGAGTGAATATCTTATTTATATCTTGCATTGACTTGAAATAGCCATAATCCATCAGCTTCTGACCTTTGAAGAATAATCAGTCCTTCTCAGACCTTTTCCTTATTATGTTAAGATTACTGATTTAGGATGTTAATGTTTGAAGAGTAATGGGTTTATTCATCATAGTGTTCATCCCATCACGAGACTCATCTTGTGATGTCTTAGAATTTCTTCTAGATTGACTTATGTGAGAAGGATCTGCAATATTATTGTCTTCTGGATTGCTTTCCTAGTCTTCCACATTCATATTGAATTTCTTTGCTGATCGCTCCATTTGGTGCCTAGATCGTCCTTTTGGGTTCAAACAGACTTTTTCCCTTGTTTATTTTTGCTATCAGTTTTAATAGGGATTGAAAGTTTGTTAGCTTGATGTATAATTGAATATGATGTGTTTCCCTTGCCTTCCTTTTTACATCTTGAGAGTATCCTTTTGTTGGATTGGATTGGAGCTCTATTTTTCTTTTCATCTTTCTATTGTTTCTCTTATTTGCTTGTCCTACAACCTCTGGAATCTGCTGTAGTCTAGAGTCTAGACAGATTGATATTTACTTGAATTATCCTCCTCTTTCTTCTTATTCTGTGAGTGCCAGAAATCATTCAGCCATCTTCATTTAATGTATCATCTCACCTTACTTGTTTAGACCTGGGTGAACTTGTTTTTAGCCCTTGCAAAAATTTACAAATCTTTATCATCTTCCTCTGTGACCTTCATCATGTTAGGAAACTAAGCGAACATACTGGGGCAGTGTTGCATTTAATAAGAACTCTTTCATCATCAAGTGGTAATTCCAACCTAATCTCTCCAATAAATAGGAACACTTTCATTATCAAGGGGTAATTCAAAACTAAACTTTCTAATAACAGAAACACTTTTATTATCAAGTTGTACTTTCTAATTTTTTTAATTGCAGAGTTATGATTTTGAAGAGAGGTGTTATAAGATCAATGTTAACTCACATGATTACATGTTGACCATTTTTCTTTAGTTGAATCCATTAATCGGAAAGATATGTTATAAGATCAATATCAACACACATGATCACATGTCAACCATTTTTGTTCTTTAGTTAAATGAAATTCATTAATCGGATAAATTCTTTGTATTTGTGCCAATCGCTTTAAACATCTCCTTGTTACAAAATTCTAGATGGATTGTAAGCTTACCCAAAGCAGAGTTTTTGTCAGGCCCTCTTCAAAAGTGTTGGAACTGACATTTTAATATGTCATGGGCTTATTTATAAACCTGTCTTGTTAAAGAAGTAAGGACCCCTTTTAAATATCCTATCCTTGTCCTATAGAACATTGAATATAACTATCGGTTAACTTACAATATCTTTTAGTATACAAAATTATTTCAATCTTGTGTTTTGGTTGCCCCTGTTTGGCTGCACATTGTAAGGGCAATTCTGAAGGCTATGCCAAATGAAACCTCAAAATTAATGCATGGGAGTATAGATAACAAACATCCGTGGCCATAGTTTTTGGATCTATCATGGTTTTACTGTCATCACTTCATTTATTTTAGAGCAGAAATGTCTGATATCACCTTTTCTCTTTTGCAGCTTTTCATAGAACTGTCAATAAATCACATTTAAGTTTTAATCCCTAAATGATTATCTAAAGGATAGGTCTTGGGGGCTGGGGGCTGGGGGAGGTATTTGGTCCTTCTTAGAAGTTCTCCATTGAATGTAGAAGCAGACCTATAAGGACAGCCTTTTGACACACGGATTTTCCTGTTCAACATGTGATGAGAATATGTCAATTTTCTATTAATATTGGAACAAATTTGCAAGTTCAGTTTAAGGTTATAACTTAAAAGATATTAACTTTAGATGTCATATCAAGGTTAATATTTCCCTTAGTTTGTGCAAAAGCTTAAATACTTGCAAGAGTTTCCAAATTAATTTGATGCTTAAGGAAACAATTTTATTACTCGTAAATTGCAAAGTTAATATATAAGTGAACCAGTATATCTTTGGACCAGTCACCATAAGATATGTTTAAGTTTGCAGCTCTAGCTAAAGAGACACATTGTCACGGCATGCAAGTACTGAAATGAGATAATGTTGTAAGAAGATTTCCTAGCCATTTGAAAACTAAAATAATTCTTTTCTTAGGATGAAAGAGAGGAAAATCTACTTAAAATTGCTCCGCCTTAGCTAAATATGATGAGGATGTTTGTTGGAACGGTCAAACTCACTTATATTAAAGACTATAGCATGTTAGTAGTATTTTGCAATCGCAATAGTTCAAAACCATGAGGTGGTACTCATTGAATGACAGCTAGAATAAGAAAAACAGTGTTGCAAATGTTAAATTAAGTGAAACTGCACAGCTTAAAGTTGGAAAGAGTATCAAAGAGACTAGAACAAGAAATATTTGGTAGTCGCTAACAATTGGCGGTTAATTTTGAAACATGCACATGCTACCATTTTCTCTCTACACCTAGAGTTCTACAGGCTTTGTGTGTTAGGGAATATTATAGGCAGAGCAATGTTACAATAAACAATGTGGCTAATTTTAAAATATGCGTGCTTTGCTAGTCTTTCTCTCTTTCTATATGTTCATTGGCATTGGGCGTTAGGAGATGTTCTAGGGCGAGCCATGCCATAAGCAACTAGGAAATGTGGCAAAAAGCAGATTTGGGGAAGGTTGTACGTAAGAAATGTAATTTTGTACATATATTTGTGATCTTCTAGAAAACTTGAAGAGATTCATTAGCCATGCGTATGGTTAATGATTCTAACATTAAAGAAGATGAAGTTAATACGTGAATGGAGATACATTAAATTTAGGATTTTGTACAAGTATGAAAGCATTGAACATATATTGATAGTTTTTATAATGTGAGTTCAGTCAAATTAATGTATATACTCAAATACATTACCTACATCTTGTGTACAAAGCCATAGATTGTGAAAATGTCTAAAATAAAAATGTTGTACAATGATGTCTAAAATTGAATATTTTAAATTGGTCAAGATTTGCCTCAGTAAATCGTGCTCCACTTGAAGTTGGAGGAGTTTTACTAGTAGTGGTTTTGCTGCCTTGTACTTCTAAATGAGCTATATCCACCATCCACCACAAATAAGAGGTCCTCTATGTTGTCCTTAAGCACTTTAATTGGCAATTCATCTTTGTCATCATTTGAGCCGCTATATTAGGTAATTAGGTGAAGTTCTGTATTAGTTGCTTCAATATTGCTCATTGGCACATTGATGGACACCTTTTGAAGTGAAATAACTTTTAATTAATCAAATGTTTATCTAAATTTGTGTAAATAACAACAACAAATTTACAATAGTTTGTATCTATCTACTAAGTGAATTGATAATTATATTTTACTTGAGAGAGAACATGAATGATTATAGTTATTACAAGGGTGACCCTATCTTGTCTAACTTTTGGAAGATTATAAGTTTAAGGTGCATCTAATCATATACATCATTATAATGCACTCTCCTTGTCATTAAGATAAGCTAGGTAATTAGATTGAAGGGCCTCAAGGGGGAGCAACAACAGATTGAAGCTTGAGACTTTTTGAAATTCGAAGATTAGAGGAAGAAAGGTCCGCATCCATAGGACACTAAACCAAGATGATCTCTTTCACAAAGTTAACCTTTTGCCAAATCTAAGAGGGAAGACTCTAGTGACTAGGAGAAAATTCAAGGGTTTCATTCTAGCCAAATTTGACAAGGGATGAAAAAAGGACTAAGCTTCCAACCAACATTAAGGAAGCTAGCTATGGGTTGACCCATGCTAGCAAAAAACTTTGGCAAAGAGGTGGCATGCATGATAGGGTGGTTCTAGATTCTTCGCCACTATTGTCCCTAGATGCCTAAAGCAAAAGGACATTGGAAAAAGAGGTGACCAATTGATTCTTTTGCATAGCCCCATTTTGAACACGTTTTGAGGGGCAATGAAAACCTCTCTTTTTAATGTTATCCCAGGCTAAACACTTGTTTTGATAGAGTAGCTAGATGAAGAAGTTGCACTTAGGCCAACTAATTTTTTTCGAATTTCGTTCCACCAAGGAGAATAATGGTTCTCATCATCATATCCAACAAAGAGAATAGGTGGGTAGGCCCCAACATAGGTAGGAGAAATGGGTAGACCCGCTTGTTGGGATGTGGGGAATAATATGTAGTCAATAGAAAGTCTCTTTCCTCCATCTATGGTTGGTTCTAGTATTTGGGGGAGGAGGAGGACGTGGGAAGTTGGGATATAGTTGATTCAGAGTAGGGGCATGAATTGAACACGTGGACCCAGGTAGAGATATGAATCAAACAAGCCCTATGGGAGGATGGTCCATTATAGAGTAGGGGTGGGGCCCTAGGCATTGAAATCTTTTTCTTCAAGAACCAATCTCTCATGATTCCATGTGAGGTGATCATTATCCTTTAGAGAACAACATGGCTTGGCTACAATAATAGAGGAAAGGGTTGTCTCAAGCCTTTGAGGAACCCCCTCCAAGCAAGCTACTAGAATCCTTCCACTTATGGAACATGGAACTCCCCACTACAAGAGAAGTCTTGAAATCAACAATCAAAGTCCACCCAACAATAGTAAAGGTATGACCTAGAGACTGTAGGATAGGGAAAGAAGCTAGGATTAGAGGATGAAGTTCCCATACATCACTCCAAAAGAGAACCCTCTATCCATTTTTAACAATCCAAAATAAACTATCCTTAACAAGTGAAGCCCCAATCTTAATAGTATTCCATATTATGAAGCCTTTACCAACCAGGTTCATTCAAGGAATCTTAGAAGCAACTACGCTATTGAAGTATTTGAAGTTTAGAAATCGAGCCTGTCTATTTTGGAAATTTACACAATCTCCAATAAAACTTGGTAGCCAATGCTTAGCTATTAAGAGTAGCACACTGAATGCCTACACCACTATCTTGCTCAAGCCTACACACTTGATCCCAGCTGATAAGACTCCATTTGTGGGAGTCCAAATTGCTTGCCCATAAGAATTTCTTGGATAAAGCATCAAAATCCTTAAGGATGCTTTTGTGGGGTGGATACGACAAGAAATTTTTGTAGATGGGAAAGCTTAAAAAATAAACTTTAGCAGAGTCATACAACTTTCAAAAGACAACCAATGCAAGGTCTAATAACTAACTGTTGTACCCAAACCAATTTTTTTTGCTTCACTAAGGCAATTTGCTTAATTGAGTCTTAATCTTGTTAAAGTGATGTCGGAAGGTCATTTTTGGACCTTTTAAATATGGAGTTTGTGTCAGTTTCATGTTAGTTTGTTACTGAAGAAATTCAAGAAAAGTAAAAATCTGAAGGAAAATCATCAATCTATCTGATCTGGAGAGGGGAGCACATTTTCAAAAAGGCGCCCTATCTTTTAGGGGCTCAAATCCTTTTTTTAGGGTTTGTCACCTCCAGCAGGCATTTGTTTGGTATCACGCTAGCTTCGCAACGGGCTATCAAGCCTGTCAAACGGACCTGTTTTGTGCAAGTTACAGAAGATATAGCAGAAAATGGGAAGAACGACAAAATTGGCTAACACTGGAGAAAAGAGCAGCTTTTGAGAAAGGCGCCATCTTTTTGAGGTGTCAAATGTAGGTTTTTGACTAAATGCCACCCAAGATGTTTATCTCACATTTGTTTAGGCTTTGCGACGCATCCGTCAGTGGGTGAATTTGAGTTGTAGAAGTGCCTGAGCCAGAGGTCAAACATGGGGTCAAATCTTGGTCAAAATATCAAAGGAAAAAGCAAAAGAGCACATGTTTAGAAAGGCGCCTGAGCTTTTCAAGCCTTTAATGTCTTCTTTTTGATGTTCTCAGATATTCAGCTTCTCCGTGTTACGTTTAGCTTTCCGTTGCCTGTCTCCGTCAGATCAGAAGATGCCCTATCAGCCTGCAGTCGGAGTTTTAGTGTTATTTTGGTCAGTTCCAGAAATGGCCGAGTCTGGTGGAAAAAGAGCAACTTTTCAAAAAGACGCCCTTGATTTTCACCCCTCAGATGATGTTTTCTGGAGAGATGTGCCTTTGTAGCTGTCATGTGGAATGAGGTCAGCTCTGCAGTGAGCCTGTGATCCAGTCTTGAAACTTGGTCAATCAGAAGTTATGAAGGATTTGTTTTTCCCTTCATACGAGATGGAGATGAGAAAATTTGACTAAGTCTGAGAAAAAGAGCAGTTTTTGAAAAGGGCGCTTGGGTTTTTGACCCTTCAGATCTTAGTTTTATGATGTTCAGTCTCAAGGTACCTTTTGATCAATTTTTGTCCTGCTCTGCGATGCATCTGTCAGCCAGCCAATCGGTGGAGTCAGTCAGCCAGTGTCAGAGGATGAACAGAGGTCCTGAAAGAGGTTTAAATCCAAATTTTCATCAAAATTGGCTAAGTCTGGAAAACGCCTAGAGAGGTCAAAGTTGAGTTTTTGAAAGAAGTTGACTGGTGCGCCCTAACTTGAGTTCTGAGTTCAATTAGACTGAATGATTTCTGGGTTGTCATCTCCAGTTCACATTTTGGCATGTTGAGTGTTCTTTCAGTTTGCATGTCGAGTTAACTAGTTTGCATGTTCAGTTAACTGAGTTTGCATGTTGAGTTAACTTGTTTGCATGTTCACTTAACTGAAGTGCATGTTTGAAAATCAACTTGAGTTTGCATGCATGGCGCATTAGTTGAAGTTTTGTGAAGTTAACACTTCATTATATATTTTAACTTCAGTCTTCAAAAGGGACGCCTTAATTAAGATTTTTAATTAAAGATTTAAAGCATGAATTTTGAAGTGAAGTATGGCGAATTCAATATGAGTTGTCAATTGAAGCTTAAATTCGCATGATGCTTTAAGTGAATTTTGCAACTGAAGTCTGAATAAGGCGACTTTAGTCCTAAAGCATGGCGCCTAATTTAGCTCATTTTAGTTTCAGTTAGCTAAATTGAGGTCCAATCACAAGCCAAGTGCAATTTTCAAGGTTGCATGCACTTCTTACGATTTTTGGTGATGAAACTCTATTTATTCAAGTTTAGGCGTCCATTATTTCTTCATCTTAAGCTTAGAAACATACATTTTTCTTGAGCGAGCAGCAATTTAAAGGTGCTACAGGTGTCAGATTTCAGCGTTCTTCATAGCAACGGATTCAGTTTGATCAAAAGAAGAATATTCCAGACTTGGTTTTCAGTTTGCATGCAGGTTTCATCAAATTCCAGAACAGAGATAGGCGAATTCTACAGAAGCAGAGCAAATAAAACCTTCTTTCTTCTGTCTTATTTCTTCTATTTCTCATCTTAGGTACTTTCTTCGCATGTCAAAGAAATTCAACATATTTTTCAGAATTTGATCATCTGGGTTCGCATACTTCAGTATTTGCAGCAAAACCCATGTCTTAGATTTTTTCGAGAAAATTGCCCCGTAGTCTTCATTCTGAAGCTCTGTGCTTTTTTCCGAGAATTTCTTTGCATGTGGGCCTGAAACACATTTTTTTGAGAATCAAACTTTCTGGATTGTCTTAGAATTTGATTCTGCACAAAACCCACCTTTCAGAAAAATTCCGAAATTTTTTCTCGCCATAGGCTATTTTTAGCCTTTCCTGAGATTTTTCAGTTTTTCTAGAAAGTTGTTCAAGTATATTCGACTTTACAGTCAAAAGTCTTCATTTTCAAAATGCAGTTCAATCTCATTGATTATAAGACCAAATCAGTTCTTATACAAGATTTTCTTAGAACTTCATATACGGACTTAAATCATGTTTATCCAGTGGTTAATCTGAGTAGTCTGGAGGGAGTTAGCAACAATTCATTGAGAAATCTTGAACGTTCGGATTGCTGGCAGCGGCATCTATTCCTGTCACCACTTTTGATCTTGAGTTCGTACTTGCTTGTATCAAGCATTATGACTCGTCTTCACGACAAATCAGATCACCTGAAGGAAGGGTTATCTGCAGTCTTAAACTGAAGGATATAGAGAAATGTTTTGCTATTCCTCCTCGTTCTGATAATTTCACTGTGGTTATTGAGGCCTGTGAGAAGATATGGGATGGAGATCAAGAATGTTCACAGAGAAAGGTGGCTCAGAGATGGCTGAAAGTTCAAAAGACTAATATGCCTAAAAAGGTTGGTCGTGGTGAATTCAAGGATGAAGTTGCTGTTTTGATAACTTTGCTCAACAGAGTTACAGGTCAAGAGGATGCTAACACTTTCCGATCGTGGATGTTTTACCTTATTTCCAGAATTCTTGATAGCACAAAACATTTTGAATGGGCTATGTTGATTAGTGATTGCCTACATTAGCAGATTTCTGATTTTCTCAAGTTTCATGAGTTTCGTATGATATCCTACTTGGTCTCCTTAGTTGCATTTCAAGGCAGCTACAGGCATCTAAAAACTAATGGCACTCTTGGTGTTCAACGTGTTCACGAGTACTATTCTCAGTTGGAGTTTTCTAAATTTGAACAAGACTTTCGAGCAGTGAATGATTATTTTTCTATGAGGACAGTCATGACAATGAAATGCACATCCGTAATTCTGCTGAGGCAAAATCGGCGATGGAGACTTGGGCGGATTGGTTTATCCAATTCCCTACTTTCACATACATCCGGGTTTATGGATATGTTGGAGAGCCTCTGATGTTGCCGAGGTATCCTTCAGACAAGATCATCTTCATGGAGTTCCTCAGACAGATGCAACATGTTCATTTCTTTCTTCGCAGTCGTCATAAGATTGCAGCTAATTTTCCATTTAGATTGGGAATTTTCACATGCAGTACTGCAACAGATGCCAAGCACATGTCAACCGAGATGGAAAGATTCAAACTTAAAACTCATACTGAGAGGCGTTCCTATGATCCTTTGGGTCATTATGCAAATAGGTTAGAGCGAGGGATTGCACATAAGCTAGCACTTGAAGATTTCTGGGCTAATTGTGAAGATGAATTGAGGTTCGTTGTTGTCACTATTGCAGACTCACTATCGCTTAGCTCTCTGATTACTTATCAGAGGATGTTGATGGTTTATTCGATGATGATGGAGAAGTTCTTCTCAATTCATATTTCAGAGATCAAATTGCTTGGCAGCCACTTCGCTCACCAGATTGGTATGCTAAAGAGAATACTTCTATTGAGGAGGTATCTAAATCGGTTATCAAGACCAGCAAGCAATTCTTGGTGAGTAAACGGAGACGAAAGTTAGTTCCTGTGACAGAGCCACCAGTAAATTTTTCTCCATTACCTTCTACTTTGAGGTCAAGGCCTCGGGTCAAGGCTATTGGGATGCCACCTGAAGGAGTTAGACTCAGTGGAAACATGGGAAAGAGGACTGCTGGTAAAAGGAACCAGAAGCAAGTTGAGAATGTACCTGAGATTCCAGTAGAGACAGTCATACAGGCTGAGCCTCACATTTCACCTCCTAGTTCACCACATGTGCAACCTATTGATATAGATTCAGAGCCTGACATACCAGTTCGAGTAGGATCAGAGACAACTGAACCACCACAGGTTGATACATCAGGGACAGTCTCTCCTCGAATTGATAATATTGTTCAGTCTTGTTGGCTCGAGAGGTCTTTGGGGAGACAAAGGCGAGAACCTTCATATAACCTTGATTTATCTGAGTTCGGTGAACCTTATCAGAGAAGGTTGAACAAGAAAATCAAGAAACAGGTGCATATTGAAAAGACTCCAGAATCGGCGATTGTTATAGAAGTTGCTATTCCTCCAGAGGGTAAAAGCCTAGATGAAGTCAAAGTTGGTGACTTTATTTTCACTAAGGCAAATCTTGGTAGGACCACTTGAGAGACAGACGTGAGCCTTCTTAAGATTGTCACCAATAATCTTGAAGAACGCATCACGAAGGATGGAGAGGATAAGGAATTGCTTAAGGCTGAAAATGGTCAACTTCGTCAGTATATTTCTGATCTTGTTCACGGAAATTCAAGTAGAGCGCCTTTTCTTCCTCAGAATACACCTACAGAACAACAAAAGCTGGATCAGTTAGTCAATCATGGCAGACTTTTAGATAACTGGATTGAAAGTTTAGTTGTTATAGGTCAGCGTCTTCTCGCGGATTTGTATTAGTTGAGGAGTGACGCACATAAACTTCGTCGCAGAGGGTTTAGCCAAGGATCGAGTTCTT
This sequence comes from Sequoia sempervirens, assembly GCA_007258455.2. Classification (NCBI taxonomy): domain Eukaryota; kingdom Viridiplantae; phylum Streptophyta; class Pinopsida; order Cupressales; family Cupressaceae; genus Sequoia; species Sequoia sempervirens. The sequence continues at coordinate 356,948,555 of VDFB02086081.1, forward strand.
GTGTCTCAGTTGTCTGTTGCATATGATGCCTTGGAGATTGATGAAGATCAAGAGAAAGCTTTTACTTGGAGGGAGCAACACCTTTTTAAAATAGAAATATGTGAAAAGGTTTCTACCAAGTTGTTTTCACTGAAAGATAATGTTGTTGGAGCTCTTGCACTTGTTAGTGGTTTTGTTGTTCAGATTCCGTGTCATTACCTTCTTGAAGATGGCACGTATATTGCACTTAATGAAGTACAAGCTGAGTTCGAAAAGCTGATTCGTGATAGCCTTGAGGGAGATCCTGTGGCGGCTAAGTTGGAGATATTTTAGTTATTTCAGCTAGTTTCAAAATGGCGGCTGAAGATGTCAGAGAATGCATGCATACAGTCAAGGAAAGTGATAGAGAATTGAAGAAATAGATTGTTGTTTTGGATAGCATCAAAGTGCCAGAAGACAGAGAGATTGATGAGTTCTTGGTCGAAGTGTTAGACCGAGATGACATGGAGTGATCTGCCAGTTGGAACCTACAGTTAATTTCGAGGGTTGAGTCATGAGCAGCAGTTAACTCGACTTTCAGTCTTGAGTTCACTTGCTGACTTCACACATGCTTATCTCTTCCTTGGGATTATCTTCACAGGAGTTAGGGTTAGGGTTTTCAGTTAACTGAGGGTAGTGTCCAATTAACTTTGCTTTAAATAAGGACATGCATGCTTGTACATTGTCCATTTTGGTTAGATGTACCGGTTAACTGATGGTAGCTTTCCAGTTAACTGTATAGTTTGCTTTATTAGGGTTTAGCAATAAATCTTGCATGCATTGCAAGACTGTAGTCGACTCAAGGTGATTTTAGGGTTCCCTACACCTTTGATGTATATAAATAAGAGCTTTTGCTCATTTGTAAATAACTTTTGCACGAGAGAGAAATATATGCTGTGCCTACCTTACCTTCAATATTGCTCGTTCTATATCTGTTCATGCGTTTTTTCTATTATGATGAATTGTTATGCCACATAGGGTTTCATGCAATTGTGATGGTGAATTCTTTCCATAGTTAAATCAATTCTGTTTTGTGTTCAATAAGCTTGTTCAGATTGAGATGATAGTTGTGCAACCTTGCCTTCAAGTAGAGAATCTGTTCTTGGTTATTGTTTGATGTGTGTGAATAATAAACTTGTTTAGATTGAGCTGATAGATGTGCCACCTTGCCTTCAAGTTGAGAATCTATACTTGTTTATCGTCAGATAGTTATCGTTGCTCCTTTTCCTCATGCTCTGTTTTCTTGAGGAAACTGGATAGATTTTAAAGCAATTAGCCTAGTTGTAGTTAGTAATACTGCGAAACCAGAAAATACTTAGTTGCAACGTATAGAGTTTTCGTGAAAGCCTTGTACCTCTACAGCTGAGACAAAAAGATAGGAGATAGTTTAGATTACTTTTCCCTTTCCAAAGCATTTTTGTTAAGCACAACGAGGGAGCTTCCCCTCCTAATTTGAAGAGCACTCATTGCGTAGTGTGCATAGCTGTCCGTACCAACTTATACTCCAGAGGTGTTAGTTGTTACGCCAACACTAACCTTTGTTTTGAATTGATCAAATATCTTTTCCATTGATCCTCTTTGGGATCAACAATAGATAAAGGAATGCCAAGGTAATCAAATCGAAGATGTCCAATGTTGAAGTGAAGAATATTAGCTATTCTCTACTAAATGATCTATGGGTAGTTAAAAAGGAAGATAATGGACTTGGTCTCATTAATTTGCTGGCCAAAGGTAGCCAAACAGGTGTCCATAGTTTTTCTAAATTAATTTCTCCTTGAATATTAGCAAGACCTATTAGAGCCATATCATCAATAAATTGAATATGAGTTTGAGAATCAATACCTTGAACAATAGGCTGACCATGGATGAAGAAGAAAGGAGAAATGTGATCACCTTTTTGTAGTCCTTTGGAAGTAGAGAAGAGGGGGGAAGAATACCATTAATCAAGATAGAGAAGAAGGGAAATTCTACACAACGCATTAGCCATTCAATCCATCCTTGGCAAAACCCAAAGGTGACAATAGTATTCCAAAGGAAAGACTATCTGTCCATATCATATGCCTTTGACATATTTAACTTGATAAACATAGCCTTCTTGTTGGAGCTAGAAATAGAATGGATAGACTTTGCAGCTATCTATACCATCTAAGATCCAACGCCCTTTAACAAACCAACCTACTTAGAAGAGATAAGTGTAACCATAACTTTCTCTAGGAGATTAACAATGAGCTTGGAAATAATCTTGTAGATAATGTTATAGAGAGGAATAGGGCATAATTGATCAAAAGAGTTGGCACCTCCTTTTTAGGAATGAAGGCTTGAAAGGTAGTGTTGAGAGCATTAAACATCCTTTATTAGCATGAGATCATTGAGCAACCTCTAATAGATCCATCTTGAGGATATCCCAAAATTTTGGAAAAAAATTGATGGGAAAGCCATTTGAGCCAAGAGCTTTCCATTTTTTCATGTAAAACACCAAACGTTCAAGTTCCTCAAGAGTAATGGGTTGCATATGCATGTTGTTCCATAGTTCTACAAAGTTTCCTAATGGGTGATGGGTTTTGGGGACAGGGGGACCAAGGGCCTAATTTTGGGGACAAAAGAGAAATGGCAGTGGGGGACAATGGTGAAATACATATAGTACTTGAAAAATTAGTTATAAAAATATGTATAAGAATAAACAAATGAAATGTTGGCAAACTAGTAAAATTACTAATCAGTAAACTATAAACTTTAAAGTTTAGACCAAAGTTGTAAACACATTGCAATGATTGTGTTAAATGTTTGAATTTTGAAGTGAACATTAACAATTTAACAATGAAAATGTCAAATTCAAAATTTATATTATATTTAAAATTTCATAATGATGATAACAATGACAAATGTTCAAAATAACAAATTGGAGTGAAGTGAGGTCTCTAGTTATCCCCAAACTCCTCATCACTAGAACTGCTGGACTCCACATGGTCAAGTTAGTTTAAATTAATACCAACCAGTCCTGTCTGTGTAACGTCATCATCAACCTGTGCTGGCTCCTATGGCTCTACATCCCATTGCGATGTTGGACTTTCCTTGTACGTGTCTTGCTATCAATGAGATGCAAGGGACTGTGTACGACCACAAGCTTCCCTGCCTACTAGAGGTAAGCCTGTTCCTCTTAATGTAGTGGATGAAACTTTAAGTAAACTAGTTCCTCTCAACAACAAAAGAACTAGAAACCTGAGATAGCAAATGAATAGCTAGAGAGGCAGTTAAAGAAGTTGACCCATGCATAGTCCACCACAAAATTGTGTCCTCCTATGCTTTCCCTATCCATCGTGGCCTCCTCAGAATAACTCATAAGAGTGGAAAATTTTGTCTAGTTAGTACGAATGATGCCAGCCTCTATAGGATCATACATCTTTTAGATGGCCTTAATGAACCCTGTCTTTCACCTCAACATCTTGTATGGGTGTAATTCTGCGAGGCCTTTACACATACCACTTCGAGTTCAATGCATAGACAACCGTGTGGAAGGAAGTGTTGAGCTTCTTCCATCTTTGATGAATGATTGGTTGAATGTTCTCATTGTAGAATGCTAATGCGGGGTCCTCTCGCACAACCTTCATCTGGTCTAGAATAGAATCAATGCACTCATACTCCTCTCCACAGCTAGGTGTATTGGCATCTCCATATCTAGTCACTTGGAAGATTGGAGTAATGATGGAGACGATATATTTTGCATCACCCTAGAAAACATCACTCTTCTCTACATCCTTCACACTCTTCCCTTGCTTTGTCTTGGACTTGGGCCACTAATTCCATTTTGCTATCATAACCATTAGTTGCAATGCCTCTTGCGACTCAAGCATTCTCTCCAAGAGAATGAAATACGATGCATATCTAGTCTCTACAAGTTTCAAAAATTCCTTCTAAGAGAAGGTCTTGAAGAGTGCATGTGAAGTGTGGTGGTTGTAGATACATATCTACACATCTCCAACATCATTGACCATGCCCTTGAGTGCATTATTCATGACATGCACACAAGGAGTCCACCAAATATGTCCGTAAGCTGTCTCAATTAACTTCCCAACAACTTTGCACACATGGGTTGCATTTGTCACTACTTGGGACCACATTTTGTGGCCCAACCTCCTCTATAGCAACTTTGAAGATTTGAAATTGAAAATCGAGATCCTTGTGATCCCCCGAACAATCATTTTCCTTAAGAAAATAAGGGCCCTCTGAATGTATAACAACACTTGTGACCTATGATTTCTTCATTTTCTCCATTAACATATTTATCTTGGAATAGTTCTTATCCAAGATTGTGGTCCTCCTCAATTTTGTCTCCCTTGGTGGCACAAATGATGGTCCTACCCTTGCTACCTTTGCCATTGCCTATTTATAATGAGAGTGAACCACATGGAATGGAATGACATTGGCAAAGAAGAATTTGCCAATGGCATCATCTGCCTCATCCTTCAATTGCACATTGAATAATTCTGCTGGTGGGTTAGGAGCATCACTTGTCATCTTGCGTTTCTCTCTAGCCTCTACTACCCTTGAAGTAGAAGAAACTAACATATGTGCAATAAATGATATAAAATTTATGTTTATAAGTTTAATAGTTAAAATTCAAACCATGCATAATGCAAGGGATTAAGACACAAAGATTTTCTTTTTGTTTTTCTTACATAAAGTCGCATGAAGCAAAGAAGCAGAGGATACAAATATATAAATCTTTGTTCTTAGTCAACCAAAGATTTTACTTTTGTTCTTCTTACCATAGGTCAAACAAAGCGCAAAAGTAGAGGATACACAAAAGTTATAATCCTAGCTTGACAAAATAAAAAATTCAAACATCTAAAAGTAAAAATTTAAAAATATGACTGCTTGCTGTTGTATAATTTTTCTTCTTGTTGCAAAATTCAAAACTAAATTAATAACTATTGAGTTTAAAATTTAAAGTTGAAATTTGCAACTTGGTACATATGACAATATACAGCCATGTCTATGGATTCTATCAACATAAATGACAATATACAACCATGTCTATGATTTATATCAACATAAATCATGAAACTAATTAAAAAAAATTCAGTCATAGAAGCCTTCCTTTTGCTTGAAAAATGCTAGTTTCAATCCCTTGAGTTGGCAATTTGGCATCACTCCTCTTCTTGCTCTTCTTCTTGCTCCTCATCAACCCTCTTGCTCTTCACTCTAAGTCTTTCACCTTGCACTTGAAGCCCTCACTTTCACACTCACAGCTATCAACAACAATTAGCTTCTTGTTGATTTGTTTTTGTGAGTTGAAATGAGGATAGGAGGTAGTTTTATAGAGTTTGGCCTTAGGCATGAAGTTTGAAGAAAAGTTTTGATTTTTGTTTTAAAAATTATATTTCAGGCTGTTTGGCCATGAGAAACGCTTGGGAATCTCCAGTGTCTCGGAGATGTCTCGACGACAGCGATGTTGGTGTTGGGGCGGCGAGGGGATGTCTCCTCTAAGTCCTCATGTCTTGGAGACATCCCCATATTGGAAATGCGAGGTTGGGTTGGGGGGGGGGAGTGTCCTTGTGGAACATTGTGTTGTTCACATCTGCAGAAACTAGAGGAGGAATGCATTTCGTAATAGCTTGTCTTCCTCCATTCTTGAAAAACCGCTCTCAAGGAAAAGGGAAGAGAAGTGTTGAATTGCTTCCTCACTTATATTAGGGAAAGATGAGAGAGAAACTCCTTGAGCATAAATGAGAGAAGAGAGGAAATTCCCATTGCCCTTGTCTTTGACAAAGTTACAGAGAAAGGAGGTATTCCTATCCCCTTCGTGCAATCAATCAATCCTTAATTTCTGTTTCCAAAAAATCTCCTCCCTTAAGATCCATTCATTCAACTCCTTAGAGAGAGCACTTGTAAGATCCCCTATCAATTTGCACCCAATTTTTTTTGCACTTATGTCCATTTAGCATTATGTCAAACTGTTTGCATTTCTGATTGTTTGGTTGAGAGTTTGCTAATTTTTTGAACACATGTAAGAACCATTATCATGCTTAATAACACCCCTTTATTTTTTTTGAAGTTTTCACCAATTGATACCATAGGAATAACTCAAACAATAAACATGTAACATGCAGTGTTGACAAAATTTTAACATTGTAATGTTTGCATATTCAACTCTTCAACTGTTGCAAATTAGTAATGATAGTTTCATTCATTAAATACACTGCTGTTACAAATTTGAGGCCCAAAACACCACTAGATAGACACTATGACTCATCCACCATAACAACAAACATATAGAATGTAAATACCTCGAAAGAAATGCAACTTGAAACCATAACAGGCCCACTGTAGTAAATTTTTTGAGTGTTAACAGTCAGCAACAAAGGCAAACCGATTCATCAGCACTTCCCACAAGCTCCCCAGCTGCTGCAATAGGCCTTAAAGATCACTCCAGACACCAGATAATACTACTAAACTACCCAAATCTGCAGATTTATCCCTAAACAGCAAGTAACATTCATTTCCAAGCAATATAATCAACTCAGAGCATCTGTAGCAGCACATAGGGGCTCTGATATACACAAGGCGACTTAGAAAATTATTCATATTTAATTCTTTAAGGTCTGAGCTGCCTACCAACCGCCTGCAATCTATTTTACAAATTGGGACGCCAAGGCAAGGATGATTTGCAGCCACCAAACAAACTCAAACAAGCTCTAAACTGCAAAACTACCACTCAGCACATGTACGGCCTGCCTGGAGGCGCAATTCACTTTAGGAAAAATAGCCACTGCAGATTACCACTCCATATTTACTTGCAATAGGGTTGCCCAGCTATGAGAAATCATTGGTAAAATACCCAAAACCATATAATATTTCCTCTGGTCTATGCATTCAAAAGAGGGGTATGGCCAGCTCTGGGAAGGGGTACGGCCAGGCCTGAGAACTCTTGCCAGCATAACCAAACACTCCAAAAATCTCTACAAAAACTTCACAAAATAAACTCCATTCATACTTGCAAATCTTTTCTGCTCAAACTGTGATTCTGAATGAATCACACGGTATTAACAATTCAAGGGCTATTTGTATCTTTTGTTCTACCTTAGTCATGGCATTGGGACACACTTTCATGTTATGACAAAAAAATACATGCAAGGTGGCACTTGAGGCGATTGATTCCTCCATAAACCATCATCCTATAGTAGTTGCAAACACCAATCTTTGGGTTTGGTCCCAGTTGCCCATGTTTCCAAGCAGCATCCTTATGGTTGTGACCTTTAGCAGTGGATTAGCTTCCATTTCTTGATGCTGATACCATTGTATGCTCACCTACCATTCTTAAAAACAATTTTTTTTTTTTAATTCAGCATGTTTAATTACAAAAAGCAATGTTTAAAATAAACAAGTAGTGATTTGAATTTTAAGCTTAAAATAAAATTAACATAAAATGTATTTTGAATGTAAATGAATAGCAATAGCATTTTATACTTTAAGTAGAATAGCATTTTTTTTATGCCCTAAACCCTAGCTAGGAAAAAAACCGGCACTTTTTGTGTTCAAAAACAATAACTTAAGTCAACATAAAGTTAATGAAAATTGAAATCAATTCTTTCAAAACATGCTTTAAAACCTAAATTTCATATTCCAGAAAGAAACTACCTGCTTGCAATTCGTGAAAAAAAAAATCCTTTCTGACATGCAATTTTAAAATTGCAAAAATTTGCTCCTCAAATTTGTTCAAACTTGCAAATGCTCTGAGGAAATGGCATGGGTGAAGTTGCTTAAGAAGACCAAAATACCATATTTTTGTAGCGTTTTCCTTGCATTCTTTCTCTGTTTTTTTTTGTTGTGCAAGGCTATCAACTACATCCAGTGAGTCTGCACTGTGGACTTGTGGAAACTCAGAAATGGTGAGTGGTGACCTTGTGTTTGATTTACTTGGCTAGCAGAATCCTACATGAGTTTGAAAACTACAGTCAAAAAATTGAAACACCTAACTCAAATTGTCTAATCACAGTTTCTTATGAAATCGTCTCATATTAAGCAACAAAGAAGTGATATAAAGAGGACTGTGGTAAGGCTTCCACCTCTTATGTTGAATTATTCCCTAAGAAAATCCCAAATCCTTAATATGTCCTCCATCCTCACCCTTGTTTGGTTGAGACTCTTATACACATCCCCCATGCAAAAAAGTAAAGTGCCTTGAAAATAGGCCGGCAAAGTGTTACAATGTCCTATGCTGGTTGCCAAAAAAAGCTGACCCAATGGCAATAAAAAGATTGCTGATCTCATCTTATGCAATGTTGCTCTTTTATACTGCACAAGGTGTCCAATAAGTAGATTGAGTCTGATTAGAGTTTTAGTAAAGTAGTCAGATTTTACTCGTTTTTTGGTCAAGATGAGCTTACTTGGCGAGCTTTGCAAGTGGTAGTCATGTCTCTCAGTTTTATTTTCCATTGCTTAAGTTGTTAGATCTATTAGATTGTTTAGAGAAGCAAAATTAATGTGAAGGCATATGCATTTTGTGTTTTGAAATGGCTATCATATGCAGGACTCAAATGGCGACAAAATGATCAATGAATATGTTCGGGAGTGTAAAATTGGAACAGGGAGCTATGGCAAAGTGGTATGTAAAAGCTTATGTCTATGCATTAATTCATCTTCAGTTGAAGAAAATTTCAAGAGTAGCATTTTTATGATAATGATGCCATGCCTGTAATTAGGTACTTCATACAAGCATAAAAGATGGGAAGCGTTATGCCATTAAAGTAAGCTACATTTCCATCTCTTTTTTAAGTCTTTAACTATAAGAAAACTTGTCTTCAATGTATGGTCTTCTTTAATGTGTTGTTTTGTGAAAAGTCTATTTTTTGGTATTATGTGGGAGACCTGGCTTATATTATGACTTTATGGGGGAAATGAATAATTAAACCTTGTTCCTAGTTCATTCAAGTACGAGAGGAGGTTGATTCTCTAGGCCCTGTTATATTTCTATGAGAATGAAAATATTGAGCTTAGATAGCTGATGTTTTATGATCTGACAACTCTTGCTTTTCTATTTTAAATGACTAAAATGAAATGTGTAGTTTGTGTTTGAACCTGAGGAGGGTATTTTCTGAACAAGACAGTCTATTTTAAATGACTAAAACGAAATATGTGCATAGTTTGTATTTGAACTTGAGATTATTTTTCGGAAAAACATTACACACAGTGAGCTATGCAAATTTGAATGGTTATTTTCATTGTGCTTTTTCTTGTGCCTTTAGAATTACATGGTTTTCATGAGTCAATTTTTGACTTGAGTATTGTACAACCATAGGTGTTGTATGGAAGCATATGGCTGTGAACTTAAATTAAGTCCATCTGTGTGGGAGTAACAATTACTTTGAATATTGGATTCACTTCTCCTTTTCAATTTGAAAAAGAAAAGTGAAAAAGAGGAATCCATAGAAGTTGTCAGAGAATGTAGGCAGGATCTAATTTAAGATGAAGCTATCCAGTTGGGCCAGGTTAAAAGGGCCCAGAATATGTTACACTGTGTACATATTACAAAACATTGTAAGTATGATATGTTATACCTTTAATCATCATGAATTTTGCTCAATCAAGAAACAATTAAACTATTTATAGCTACCATTCTATGAAAAATTTCTGACCTACTTTACTCCTTCAGCATTGGGTTGTCTTGCTGTTGGACATGGTCTGGACAGCAGCTTAGTTTTCTGACATACCATATCCATACTGAAGCTTTACATTTTGCTGAACAGACCATGAATATATAGGGTATGATGTACCTTTGAGTTTTCCATCATTACATGATGTTTTGTTGGATGTACAACATATTGTAGACAGTGTGGATATATATGTTGTGTATGCATGTGTGTGTAACTTGTAAGTATGATGTGTGTGTATGTAGATATGTATGGGTGCAGTGTGTGTATGTTGTGTGTGTATAGGTATCAGGTATGCATGATGTGTGTGTATGTAGGTATGTATGTGTATGTATACAGTATAGGTGTGTACAGACACACACACATACATACACACACATATTGTACATGATGTGTATCTAGGTATGTATGTGTGTGTATATATATAATATATGGATGTATAGGTGTATACACACACACACGCACATACACACACTGTCACACATATTGTACATGCACACACATAACATACCTAAAGGCTATACACACACATACATAACATACCTATACAAACACTGCACATATCTATACACACACAGGATGCCAAGTTTGCATGCATATACACACACACATGACAATTAATGCATATTGTGCTGGGCGCTGCAGCTCCAACCTTGGGTATATCTGTTGGTGAGAGCCTCTCATCAACAAATATACCCGAGGTTGGAGTTGCAATATGCAGCTCCCTGTACCTACCTTAAAGTTTAATATACAGTCACACAGTTTCTTGTTTCACTTATCAGTGTATCATGTATGGATATCAGTATATATGTAAAAGTTAAAGATTTTAAATGAACAATTTAAGTTTGTTTATACACAAGTATGAAGTTTGTATAACACAACTTGTATGTATGTGTGTGGATATGACATATCCACACACATACATACAAGTTGTGTATATACAAACTTCATACTTGTTAATAAAATATTCAATTGAAACTGAAAGGTATATATTGATAATTAATATATTGTAGATGATCAAATATTGCGTATATACACATATACAAACTTGAGAGTTCATACTTAATACTTCATGGTTCATAACTTCATACAAATTACAATATACATGTTACATACTTCATAGTTCAACTTCATACTGATATACTGTATACAGATTAAGATACACCAATGACTATCGACTGGTACACAGTGATACATATTACACATTATCAATATACACAAGTTTGTATATTAATTATCAAATTATACCTTTTAGTTGATTTTTTATACCTTAAGTATATTATTTATCAATATATACCTTTTAGTTTGTATATAGAATTCAACTCAAAGGTATATATTGATAATTAATATACTGTAGATATTCAAAGATCGTGCATTTATACTATATAGTGTATACATATACAAACTTGATAGTTCATACTTCATAGTTCATAACTTCATACAATATACAAACTTCATAGTTCACACTTCATCTTGATATACAAACATGATACACAGACTAAGATACATTGACTGATACACAACGATACACATTACAGTTTGCACAATAAACATAGAAAAAAAGAAAAACTTGGAAATTGCGATTTGTGTCCTATCGCGCAACCTTTTTCCCTCACACAGATTGCCAAAGACAAGTAAAATCGCTTTCAAAGGATGGTGTGCAAAAAAATGCTTTTTCAGGGGTTATAAAGAAAAAAACGTGTCAAATCCATGTGTATGCTGTGTTTTTCCTCCCGTATATTAATTATCAAATTATACCTTTTAGTTGAAACCTTTCAGTATATTAATTATCAATATATACCTTTTTGTTTGTATATAGAATTCAACTGAAAGGTATATATTGATAATTAATATGCTATAGATGCTCAAAGATCACGTATATATACTGTATAGTGTATACATATACAAACTTGATAGTTCATAACTTCATACAATATACAAACTTCATAGTTCATACTTCATATTGATATACATACATGATACACAAACTAAGATACATCGATTGATACAAAATGATACACATTGCAGTTTGCACAATAAACATAGAAATAAAGAAAAACCTGGAAATCATAATTCGCTGCGGTTTTCCTCTAGTGGTTTTATCAGGTGATTTCCTGTTGAAAAATTGGTGAGTTAATAGTGAAAAGTCAGCGAATTTTTTTTGCTCTGTGATTCACGAGTAAACCCATGGGTAACTTGCTAGGCTTTCAAACCTGCGAGTACTCGCGGGCTTGGCGAGTACTTGCCAGGTCTGCGAACTATGACAGGAAGAAAGTTCATCAGCTTGTGAAAGGGAATTAGACTTGGTTTGACGACATTTAATCTAAGAAAAGGAGCAAGTCATTGTCTGGAAAATTAGGAGATCTTGTTTTGATTTGTAGCAGTTTTTATTGTGTATGAAGTTTGAACAAAGTGGTAAAAGATTCATCATCTCTCCTTCACAGCTCCATCCCATTCTAGAATACGCAGCAAATGCAAATGATATTGAGACAACTCAGCCAAGTGCCCTTGATGATTTAGAACATTTTTAATAGCCTACAAATTGAGAAAGAAGCTTTAGTCTTCCTCTTATTGAAGTGTTGGTTGAATATTTTATAAACTTGTGAGGTTTAACAAAATGGTGGTTTCAGCCACAGTGTGTGAGTTAAAACTCTCCTAATTAAGGGAAGGCTCCTCCTATCCTACTAACTAAAACAAATATGGGTGGAACGATAATCTTTCCTCTTGTTTCAGGAAAGATTAAATTCTTTTCTCTTCGTAGAAAAGTAGTATTAACTTTTAAATAAACTCTTACAACTGCTTGCAATAAAATTAAGAGAAAGGAAATGAAGTTTCTTGAAAGCTCAAAGACTTCCGTCACTTCCTTCGGGACGGGAAAACAATTTCAAGCACAAAATCTTGAAAATCTGAGATCTTATCTACCCTTTTGAAAGATAATCTAATGACAATATACAACACAAGGCAACACAAAGTTTGCAAATATGATGTATCTATTAATTACTACAAATAGGAATTATTACGAGCACAAAGACTTGCAATTCTTCTTGATTTCTAAATTCAAATTATGAATTCAACCTTCAATATTGACAGCACAAAGTCTGCAAATATTTCAATTGAAGCTCTCCTTAGCAATCTTCTACAATCTCCAAATAATCACAAAGTAATGCTCCAAAATGACATAAGAACACAATGGATGTAAAGCAAAGTTTGAAATCTCCAACTCTTTGATATTACTTGAAAGATAACAACTTATAACTATAAAGCTCAAAGTCTTTATGAGTACAAAATTCTGCAGAATTTTTTTGCTTGCCAAAAAGATAAAGATTACAAAGGACTCTCTCAAGTATTTATAGGAGAGAGGTCATGAGAAAAAGGTGGGAGGATCTCAACTAATTTGAGAAATTCTCTCAACCACCAACTACTTGCAATTGACTTATTCCAAATTACAGTCCTAAATTATCTTGACTTGTAACTTGATTACATGTAATTACAATTTACAAAACTGCAAGTGAAAGGAACACTTGTGATTACAAAATTTGTTTTTACATGTAGTTTGTCGAAAACAAAATACATAAAGATAAAACATTTTATTCCATTTCAGTCCTAGCTTTGAAAGACTGAAATTTGTTGATAATTTCCTGCAACTCATCTGGATCGGGGCCTAGTGTGTTCTTGGCAACCACAATAGTCTTCAGGATTACATCAAAATACCTTATTGTTGCTTCTCTATGCTCTTCATAAACAGTTTGCATCTTATCAAGGATCATTCGATAATTAACAAATTTATGAATTGAATCTATGGTAAACTGTTTTGATTCCAGCTCTTGACGAAGGTTTGTTGCTATTTTTGTAATAACCAAATCAGTTGCAAGTAATTCCCCTTCATGATTTAAAATTCTGCAAGGGATTTTCTCAAAGCTAGAAAGTATGTCCTGCTCAACTTCATCACTCATTTCTAGTGTAGCTTGGACATCTTTGATGAGATCCTGAATAACTAATGACTTGTTTGTCATGAGTTCCTCAAATTCTATGTATTTTTCTCTGTTTGGTATGATTGAATTGCTGCATAGAATTTCTAGCTTGACTTGATCCATCTCATGCCAAGTTTTTAAATCTTTTTCAAGTGAATCCAAACTTTGCTTGAAAGCTTCCAAAGTCTGATTCATCTTTACTCTTGCTATTCTGACATTATTCAGAATTTGTAATGCCTTTTCAATTACTGGTATGCCTTGATCAATCAGTTGTGCTACCCAAGAATCAACTGCTTTAGCCTTTTGTGCAATTTTCTTCAATTGCTTGACTGATTCTTCAGAGGTGAAAGAAGTTAGTGGATTAACTTGCTTTGGAGAGTTGGTAATCTTTTGGATTACTGAAACAAGTTGTGCATTTTCCTCATTCAACTTTTCCTTCTTTGCCAAGAGTTCATTATAACTGTGTGTCAAGACTGTTACTAAACTTTGGGCGTCTTGCATCATGCTTGCGTGTGTTTCTTTTGGTGACTTGTCTGCAAGAGGTTCAACTATTTCTGCATACTTCGTTCTATTGTTGTCCACAACTACCTGTGAAACCATTTTAGCTTTCTTTGCAACTTTTGGCTTTGATTTCTTCAATTGCTGGAAATCAAATACATCTGGAGAGATTGCCTGTTTCTTTCTCTTTAAAGTGACTGAACTCAACCATGGAGGAAGATCCAATGTATTTGCATTTGAAACAGCAACCGTAGTTTGTGCAGAAACATATTCATTCTGTACCATAGTTGTTACCCTAGGAGATGTCTCAGTTTGGATTGCAACAAAAGTTTGTTTGGATGGCGTATTGTGATCAACATTAGCCATAAAACAATCAAAACTTGCAGCTGATGTATCTATTTCTGGAAGTGTCATCTGTGATGTAATTGGATACATTGGATTGGCATCAAAAACATTCTCCAAATTATCATGCATGATCTCCATAGAAGTGGTCAATGTGGATGAAATTGAAGTATGAAGAGCAACTTCCGTAGGAGAAATAGGAGGAACAAAAACTGTTAAAAAGAATCAACATCACTATCAAATTGAGACATAGGAGACAATATTGATATTGGTGCAGCATCAATATGTGGAGACATCATACTTAGAGCAGTAGGAGACTCAAGAAACTCTCCTTCTTGTTGATCAATGATTTGGATCTGCGTCTCTTTAACTTCCTTCCCTTTTAATGTTGTTTTCTCCAAAAGTTTTTCCACAACACGGCTGATTTTCAACTTGATTCTAGTCCCTGAAGAAGAAGCACCTTCCTTGGACTTATCTCTGACTTCTGATTTCAATCCAACAGGTCCAGCTGAATCATCATCATCATTAACCTTGATTTTTATAGTTTTGACACCTATACTCTTGAGCCAAGAATTAGTATTTGCCAAGACTGATTGAAATCTGTTAAAAATAGAACTTGATTCTTTATGAGACCACTGTATTGTTGGAATAGAAGCGTCAGCAACCCTTTGTTCTTCATATTCTGGATCTAAAATCTGCCCATCATCAATTACTCCTTTTGGGATCAAGGTCAGATTAAGATCAATAATCTGTTCAACTGTGAGTCTGCAATAGTCCATTCTATAGATGTCCTCTGTTCGGAGATCTACCCAAATATCTTCAAAACGATGTACATGAGTGAAAGCTCTTTTTATCTTGTCCTTCATTCCTCTGTAGTCAAAATCTGTTCTTGCCTTAAATCTTTTTAATTTGATCTCCTGAATCTCAGTTTCCATTGCTTTTGCCTTTGAGGTAGTTGTCAAGGAGTATCTCCCAATCTGCAATGGATTATGAGACGAGATACTTACTCTAGTTTTATGTTGTACAGCTTGTCGTGCATGCACTGTCATCAACTGCCTTGCAAGCTCGATTAGAATGATTTTATCTGTTGGATATCTCGGAAGCATGTATGGCTGATCTTCAAAACAGCCAACCCTCATGTAGGTAAAAGTGGGAAACTGGAGGAAGAGACAACCATATTCATTGACCTTTTTCCAAGTAGCGTCAGATACTCTGTTGTTCTGCAAGGTCTTGTCAAATAGACACATAAAATGACCAAAGAATGCGTCTTGGACTCTTCTATAATGAATTCTGCTTGGTCTCAAAGGCAGCTGATCATAGTACTCCCAAACTGGAACTAGTGATCTATCTCCTTGGGTAGAAAGGCCTGGAAATTGCCTCAATGAAGCTGCTATGTAAACCAAGTAGGAGTTCATATAAAATGTAAGCGTGGTAGGAACTTGTGCAAGCTGCTCACATAAACTATCGCTGATTATTTCACCCCAAAAGATTGGGTGTTGTGCCTTCCTTATCACCACTATGAATTTGTACATCCATTTCTCAAAGACATTAGAGAATTTCAACCCCATTATCCTGCTCAAGAGTGTGATTATATCATTGACCTCTTCTTTAAATTCAGATTGGTACAACTTAGGCCATTGAGACACACAAGTTCGACGCTTTAGAAGCCATTTAGTATTGATGTGCTGTATACAATCTGCTTTCTTTTGTTCATAATGATCAAGAGCACTCTTTACTGAGATGTCTGAATACATTGGTGCATCTGGAACTCTGAAAATCCTATTGATGGTTTCGGGATCAAGCCTAATGACCACATTACCATCATCATCTTTAATAGTTCTGGACTCTCTGTCAAAGTGAGCTACGCATGCAAGGACAAACTCTGGCTCTAGGGCAGCAACAGGAAAAGAGGAAACCAGATGAATGTGACTTCTCAGCAGCAACTGCATATGATGAAAAGTTGATTTCTTAGTTCTCTTCAGAAACTCAAACATATCAACATGTCCAATCTTTGTGTCTCTGATTTCTTCAATGTTTGAGACAACATGAGAAGGAGGAATCTCATTCTGATACTTGTCATACTTGTACTTCATCTTTTTGTTTGATGGAGAAGTTGGTTCCTCCGTCATCGAACAAGAATCTGCAAGACTGAAACAAGAGTTGGTGAGCCAAAATGATGATTGAAAAACCCTAGGTGTGATAAGTAAACTCAGTAAAAGAAGACAACTCAATTTATTGCAGTTGAGAATCCGATTTTTAAGCTTGTAGATCTACAAAATCTGCATAGAATGAGCTAGACAAGCAAACTAGAACTCGAACTGCTCTTTTCATGGATGGCGTCAGGTTTTTGAGGGCTCAAAACAAGTAAAAATATCACTCAAAAGAGAAATTGGGTTCTTGCAGGCATTTTACAAGTTACTTTTCATCAAAGCACTTAAATCGGGGTTTTGAATGTATGTTGCAAGTCACTTAAACTTGAATCGGACCTTTTATAAGTGATTGTGAGCAACTTTAAATGAAATCAGGCTTTTTATGAGCATTTGCAAGTTACTTTAAGAGAAATCGGGTCTTTTTCAAGTCATTGCAAGTAAAAATAAAAGAAATTGGACCTTTTTGAAGCATTTGCAAGTGATTTTAGTGAAATCGGAACTTTTTGAAGTCATTACAAGTAACTTGAGTGAAAAAGTAACTTGCAAAGAACTTAAAAAGTTCCTACACTTGCAAGTTATTCAAAAAGTTCCTAAAAAGGCTTTTAAAAAGAAAATTAAAAACAAAAACACTTGCAATGGAGATAAAAGTCCCTATTATAAACTTGCAACAAGAAGCTAAATCCCCAACTTGCAGTGATGTCAAAAAAACCCGAAATTGACCAAAAACACACTAAAAATGACTCAGAATTTCACGAAAACGGACGAGATTAAATGAAAAGTGCTAACCAAAGGACTATAGACCTAAAATTGAGATTTGCTAATCTTTGCACCTCATAATACGTGCCTTAGATGAGAAAATCTTCAAATTTTATCAAAATTTTGATAGGTTATCCCAATTTTTAACAAGTCAAAAATCTGGGACAACATAAAGAAAATACAATTTTTAAAGTCATGATTTCACATGCTTTAATGTTCTAACTTTGATAAATTTATCATGGTTTGTTAAAGACTTAATGCTTCTGCAATCTGTAGAACTATAAGATGAGGTTTTGGGAAAAAACTGTTTAAGATCTTTATTAATTGATGTTTTGAATCCCACCACATGATCATGGTTTATATGTTTTTACATCTTATATAATTTTTGAAGCTATCTAGTAATATTTATCTTTTTTGACATTCGTGTGCATTTATTTGTTATTTTAAAAATAAATAAATTAGAAAAGCAAAATTATAATTTCTAAACTTAATCAAATTTGTTTTTCTTTTCTGATTTTGATTGTCTACTGAACTTGTTTCAAAATTTATCTGCACTGTATATGGACATGAATCTTGTGACGTAGTCTATAAGTGCCAAACATTTTATGGTAGCATACCTGCAAATAATACATTTTTACAATCATGTATCTTTAACTACTAAAAATGACTCACGAGCTATAGATGCCAAACAAGAATTTAAAAAATAAATTGGATGGCATATTTTTTTTGCCATATATATATGCATGCTTCTAGCAAGGAATTTAAGTTCCCTTTTCTATTGATTGACCATGACAAGACCTTAGGGTTAACGTTTAGAGTGATCTTCGATGGTTTTTTCTGAATATTTCAAATGAAATACAATGTTTGCTGCAGTTGACTGAGGTTAATTTATAGGTAAATATTTTAGAGGTTTATGTGGTGAAATTAGTTGACTTTTATCTTCATACACTGTCTTTAGTGATTGAGGTCTCTCACATTGTTTGAAATCTATAAGCAACTTAAGACATATTTATAGGTATGACAAAACTTTCTTATTTCTATCTTATACATGCTATCATTACTAATGCAGGCCTTTCACAAGTCTCGGCTTTCCAAATTGCGTGTGGCACCTTCAGAAACAGCCATGACAGATGTTCTAAGAGAGGTTACAACTAGGATATGTTTTCAATTATTGCCAAATAGTAAGCTTGTAGAAAGCTGTGATTGAATTTTAGTTATCTTTGTTGCTTCAGAAATTTGAGGTTGTATTAACTGTGTTCTTTTCTGTACTGGTTCAGGTTTCAATTATGAAAAAGCTGGATCATCCCAATATTGTTAATCTAGTTGAGGTGATTGATGATCCAGATACGGATAACTTTTACATGGGTACATTATTATTCTTTGTCCATTTCCTTCACTTTTTTGTAGGTGGTTGTTATTGAAGTAGAAATAAGAACCTTATTGGAAGATTTATGCTGTGGCAGTGGTCAATGCCATAGATACATGGATTTCATGTTCATGAATCATATTTGATAAGGATATTTGCTCTCATTTAGAATGGATTCTGTGCGTAGTGCCTGTGCTGTACATTCACCTGTTTTTCTCAATATCCTCATGTAGTAGGTCCATATTGCATTCCATTGTGGTGTCTTTTGTGATGGAATGTGGGCAGTATGCTACTAATCCATCCTCTTGTATATTTGTTTATGAATTCAAACTCTATGCGTCTAAGATGGCTCGATTATGAGATTAATGCTCTTTTTCAGTTTGAAACTAGGCTTTAGGTCGCAAGTTCCTGTTTTTGATGTGGCCTCAACCTTTCTCTCTCTGCTACTAACATTGCTGGTTTGTTCTGCATTTGAAGTGGATTGCTTTAGAATCATGGTTAATTTTTCTATAGGCCAGTGCATGTAGGTTTTTTGTATGGATCACCTTTTAGATATGTTAGTTATAAAGTGCAGCACCATGCTACTAAATCAAAACTAACCATGTAGGGTGGAGGTTTGCTACATAGAATCATGGTTTAAAAATTTGGACTCAGCAATAACTCGGCAGACCCAATTTTTTTTCAAAAACTCAGATTTGGCAGAAACTTGACAAATATTTCCAACATTAAAGAACATATAAATTTGTAAAAATATTCTTTTAAAACATGCCTTTTACTGAATTAGAAGAACACATTGCTGATTTCCTTCATATGTACATCAAAATTAGAGTTAAAGACAGATCATAGATCAAAAAATGAGTTCAATAAACATCAACTTCAAGTTTCAATATAAATAAAAATTACAACTTATAATTTCAATGTTCATAATCTATAAATTTCTTGTACAACTAAAGCTCAAATAAGATTATGTGGGTGTCCTCAAATTGGATGGTAATGCTGCAGTTTCTTGTTGAGGAACTATCATCCTCAATAGGAGCTTCAAGCATAGGATTATGATGTGAATAGGATGAATCTCCCACTAATTGCTCACCTTTACCTCTACATATGCTGCCACATTCGCTTCCCATTGCATTGTCTTCCTCCCCATATCATCTATATCTTCAGTATTAAACAATGGATCCACATCCTTAGTAACCCAATTTGAATATGGATTGATGCTATTGACACCTCATGGGTCTCCTGTTCGTCTACTCTTCCTTATTTGCATGCAATGAAAGGTTGCGTTTTACAAAAACAAGGTCATTCAAAGTGCTTTTGAGCCAACTTGCTACTCTTCTTTGTGTGTATGGCTTAAAAAACACTACAATTGTACTCACAATCTAAAGCACTATAGGGTTGGGCCATAATGGAGATTACGAGTAATTGAAGATTAGTTGTTTATGCACCAAAATCTTCCCACCACAAATCTCCAAGGACAAAGTTTACGACTTTGTAAAGCTTTTAGTAAATTTAAAGTAAACAATAAGCTAAAATAAAAATATATATTTTTTACTTGGCTGCAATGTGGTTCTCCTTCGAATACATAGAGGTGAAGAAAGCCTTCCCTCCTCCCTCGTATAAAATTGTAACTCATCATATATGATGTTTTAAAGGTCTTTATTGGGGACCATCTTCACCATACACGTATTGATGCCATCCATAACCTCTACATCTCCTTTGAATGAATTAGGAAAAAAAACTTAACTCATCATATATGATGTTTTAAAGGTCTTTATTGGGGACCATCTTCACTATACACGTATTGATGCCATCCATAACCTCTGCGTCTCCTTTGAATGAATTAGGAAAAAAAACTTAGGATTCAAATAATAGATAGTAGTATGAATATGTTGGTGCTGTCAGTTCCACCTCCAATCAATAGTTTGCTAGATGGGTTTATACTTGTTTCTATTCGACCTATACAAATGCTAAATTACCTCTTTGGCTTTGTCCATGGCTTCATATAGACACCTATAGGGGTTTTTTCCCATCCACCAATTATAGAAACTTAACCAAGAGTTTTGACACCTAAAACAAGAGAATGTGTAAAGATGAAGTTAGAAATAAAATAAAAATCAACAAATTAGGCCTTCCTCAAGTAGGGATTGTCCAACCACAATGCTCATAAATACGCGGTTGAGGTTGAGCAATGCAGTTGCTATACTTTGCAAGGTGATGAAATTGGTTGTGAGTCGCGTGACTCTTGATTGCACGAGCTCCTTTCAACTTGTGTGTTCTCTCATTAGTTTCATGATCCATGTATGTTTGTAGATGTAGTTTGTCACATTCCTTTCTTCTTTAACTATGTTCTTCACTTGACTAAGTTTTGCTATATCCTTAAGGAGAACGTTAATGCAGTGGGCGGCACAACGGCTTCAAAATAACGTAGGATGCCTCTCCTCTAGAAATCTGCTAGCTGCCGCATATGCAGGTGTATTGACTGTCAGCATTTGGACAACCTTTTCCACTCCCACCTCCATCACCACTTCATCCACTAAGTTTTGTAAGGCTTTGCCATTTTTGATTTCATTGGAGCCATTAATTGACTTCAAGAAAACTTGCTGTCTTCTTGAAGCCATGAGGAAGTTGATAATGGTGTGTTCTTGCCATCTATCCAATTAAATAGAATGCTGTGGCCCTTCTTTTCCCAAGTT
This sequence comes from Sequoia sempervirens, assembly GCA_007258455.2. Classification (NCBI taxonomy): domain Eukaryota; kingdom Viridiplantae; phylum Streptophyta; class Pinopsida; order Cupressales; family Cupressaceae; genus Sequoia; species Sequoia sempervirens. The sequence goes on from VDFB02086081.1 coordinate 356,969,999, forward strand.
TTATTTTCTTCATCTACTAGCTGATTTTTGTTTTTGACATCCTAATGGCCTAGTCAATTCATAACGGTTATTGTAGCAAGTTTCTGGATTAGATTGTGTTAGAATTTTTGCATCAACGTTTCGAATCACACTCC